>CM051024.1:100611904-100954404 GCA_027627225.1 Congeria kusceri
CGCCTACGTAATTCAGTTGTGTTTGAAGTTTACACGGTGTACAAACTAGGACGCGAGTGTGTTGGAATTTAAAATAAAAGCAATCGGAATACAATACTTAGTGTTTCTGTGTTTTGGATAGATTATGTTAATATCATTTAAATCAAAAAGAGTATGGAATAATTGCCTGGAATTGAACGAGTGACATTAATCCAGTTTTAATTTCAATTTTCTAGAATGTACTCGGATTGTGGGTGGAGAACATCGTGGCCAAATTACAGATTTTACTCATTTATATATGTAGATCTTCTCTGCGTTCAGTTTTAATAACATTTCAACGAAAATCAATTACAGGATTATGTATTTCATGAATAAATTGTATCTTTGTTTTTTATTGAAGAAAGTATATTCAGAAAGAATAAAACGCTTACATCAAGTGTTTTGAAATGGAATGGAAGGAATATTTATCGATAAGGCCATACGTGTGCGGATTAACAACTCATTATGGAAGCTAGGATGTCTGTAAAACTATACAAAGACGACTTTTTTATCGATGAAAAATCTCAAGTGAGCACAGGTGTATTTCATTTTTTTGCCACGTCATTCTGGACAATGTTGCTATTTGGCGCGTAGGAATACACTACGAACTGGATAAACCTTGCGACTTCCTGTTGACTGGCAGACTGCTGAAATGTTGCCAATTTGAAGTTAGGGTATATGAACGACGCCGAACTACAGTCTGATTATCCGTTGCTAGCCCGACAATGGATCTTTACGTCCGTTCACATTACCCTTGATGTCATGCTTGTATTGGCAGTTTACCTGACACAGCGAAGAAGACATCATCGATTGTGGATCAAACAGTATTTGAGGATCACGCCGACAATTTTAGATGATCTACGACTTTTGTACTTTTGTGCTGCTGTGGAAAGTGTACGCAATTTTGTCCCAGAAGTGTCTACATCCCAGCTTCAGGAGTATACGAATGAAGTTCTGGTCATTCCAAATACTCCAAAGGCCTAACGTGAAATGGCCGCCCAATTTGAGAGGAGGTGGACCCATACTGTTGGCTTTCGCTTGGCATTGCAGACTTTAATAGCAAACAGAGTGGTATGTTTATGGGCATCCCTTAGATAGTTTTTCATAGTTTGTTTTCGTCTCAGCTTGGGCTTTCAGATAAAGGTTTTAGCCTTCAAGACCAAGATTGAGGATCATACCTTCTGTAATGTTAAAAGGCTGACTGACTAGTAACCTCAAGCCAAACTTCTTGTGTAGCTTGCCCATGACTTGCATGATATTTGTTCAATTCTCAAGAACAATGCCGATTTTGTCACTTCGAACACTATCGGCAAATTGACGGCATCACTTCTGCTATCGCTCTTTTATAGTTCGGGAAACACGACTAACGTTCGGCTTCCCTTCTGCTGACAATCGGCTTCTTCGGCCACTATTCGGCATCTTTCATTACATGATCGGCATAGCTTCCGTGTGTACACGGGAGCAGACCTCCTCCACTCGTCGTCTTCGGAGAGCGTTCGACATCGATTCAGCTTCCTTCAGGGACCGCTCGGGTTGGCTAAACCGACTATGAAGCCTCGCAGAAGGCTTTACGAAGATGCCAAGTCAATGGCGATGGGTTCCCGAACATGCAGAAAACTTTTAAAATGTGGGTGGCGATTATTTTTCAATCCCGATCAGGCCCCGAAGTACCAAGAAGGTTCCAGAAGTGTTAAGGAAGGAGACGGAAGGGTTCCAGAACATCGCGAAGATGTGCCGAAACATCCCGATTTTGCCAAATTCGCTTTCGGCAAACCTTAGACAGGTTTTAACATTCGGGAGACTCAGCCGAATTTGTAGAGTCGGGACTCTGTCGGGATAGATTCGGCTATATCGGATCAAATTCGAGACGGTGTCGGGACAATATCCGTTGGAACGGGAAAGATATTGCATAAACATATATATACATATATCACGTCTGGTGTATATATGGTGTTTGTTATGCGTGTTTGTGTGCGTCTGTCATTCCTCGACATAACTTTGACCGACCACCAATAATGCTTCCCGATCATGGCTCCTGACAGCGCTACGATACAAATAAAAAAAAAGTCGGGGAATGCCGGGATGCTGTCGGGACGCTGTCGGGAGCTATCGGGACACAGTCAGGACTATGACGGATCGCATTCGGGAAAATCGGGACTCTGTCAAGACGCTGTCGTGGCGCTGTCGTGACCAAATTGATTTTCGAGCCCCGAATCTCAGAATATTGTCCCGACCTTTGAAAGATTTGATTCGGGACGCTGTCGGTTCAAGAACGGCATGAAATATCGGGAATGTTTGACTTCACTGCTTCAGTAGAATTTATCGGTATACCCTCGCGTAATTTAACAACTTAAATAAATTATTACTGCATCGGATCAATAGTCGGCCACGTGAACGTTCGTGAATATGTTTACGAAACGGGCCGATTCTAATAATAGATAATTAATTTACCGGAAAATGTATTTAAATAGAGGTCAGCAGAATCAGGTCAGTGTTTTCGCACTATTTAAACTCGTTAAAATTTTGCTTTTGAGCTTAAGTTAAAACAGGGCTTCTATTTTCTATTTTAAAAGTACATTTTTTTTATGGCATTTACTGGCTGTTAGTGCATAAAACCCGTGCTTAGGCAGAAATTATGGGTTTGCTCACAAACATTGAAGGTAATTCTTACTTACGTTGCCGAGTAAATCCTTTCCCATATGTTTTATTGAACCTCTTTACTTCAGTTAGAAACATTTCCAAAATATCGATGATTGATTGTAAATCAATTTAAATACATATCACTTGAAATCAAAATAAACTTTTTGGCAGCGAACTATAACACATTATTTAATGGAGTTACGGCTATTGTTATATAACGCAACTGGAATTATGACTACATTACCTTATACACTAAAAGAACTAAACAGCAAACGCATCTCCGTCTGTGGCTTGTCAGAACATGGATCCTTGATAAGCATGCTAACATACTGAACACAGCAGCGACAAAACTACCGTGCAAAAATAATTACCTGCGTGAATCTAGCGTACGTCAGTGGTCGTTACATGAGAAATGATGGCGGGGCAATCATGTGGCATAAAGATCTTGATGACATGGTAGCGATCTACACCTACACCAACAGAATAGCAGCAGTATGCCGCTGTATCGGATCAACTACCATTGTCATTCATTCATTCAAAAGCTCAGTAGGCCACTGTCAGACATATGGGCAGTATATTTTGTAACAGCTATAGCTTGGTGATGGATGACATCAATGCACGATTTCCCATGAAAGACGTCGCCACGCGCATCTGATCCCGCGATCTGCACGACACTTAACTGCTCATTCATTTTAATTAATAATAGCCACAGAAACACCTGCATGCACGGACCCTCTTTTCACATTCTACCCGTATAATGACGTCAATCCTTTATGAATAGACCACATATTACTCGATGAACTTCTATCGCATACGATAGCAGATGCTGCATTATACCAGATGCACCACTGAACGTTTCTCGCCACCTTCCGGTCTTAATCAGCAACCAAAATGAAGCCTGTTTATCACATGAGTTTCCGAGAGTGACCTACCGTTGGACAAACCCCGCCGAAATCCAATCATATAACAACTCCGAAACAGAGCACTTGTACTCGGTTCAAATAGATTACACAGACGTCAACGAAACATAACTTTCTTGAAACCGTTATGGTCAATTCAACTTAAAAATAACCATTACAAAATGAGAGTAGCAAGCCTTTCATGGGTTTGGAGCGGTAGAGACATAAAAACACAATATCACGTGCACTACAAATCGCTTAAGAAAACCTTTCGGTGAAACATTCGTGCAGCTATCCACCTGTATGATGAAGCGGAACTAGAGAGAATAGCTACTTTGTCTGGGATTGATTAAAACGCTTTTTGGAAAGTTCTCAACTCCAAATGTTCAAGAAACACACAACGAGGCTGTGAATTAGATTTTGATGGAAGCCAAGAAACAACCATCGACTGAGTGTTGAACAGACGATACTGCGAGACTGTACTCGTGAACCCTGAGTTTGACGCTGATCAGAAACAGCTTGTTGAGAAGTCAGTAAAAGCACCAGACGAAAATCAGGACAACACAGAACTCCGCTACGAAATAGCTACATAAGACAACTGGATCTAACCAATCAAAGGTTTACCGGACAACAAAAGTGCCTCAATCAACACCATTACTTTAGAAAGCTTAATAACCTTCAAGACTGATTCTATAAAAACAAGAATTGCAAAATGGTCTACTACATTCTACAAGACGCTCGCGACTACTGCTGCGAACGTGGAAGCAGCCTTCTTGCCTGCTATCTTGACGCTCAGTCTGCATTCCACAAAGTATGGAATAATGTCCTGATGTACCAACTCTATTACATCGGAATTCGTAGGAAGATGCTTCGAGTTATCTTTGACTCCTTTCAAAAGTGCACTAGCCGGGTCTTCTCACGCAGATATGCATCTTAACCATTCCTAATCGAACAGGACACCAGACAGGGCAGCATATGTGCACTGTTCTACTATATAGTTTACATTAACTTATTGAATTGATTACATCACCTCACCGTCTTCGGACTGCCTTGAACTGAAAAAAGTTATCGTCTTGTTTGTGCTACAAACGACCGACAGACCAGACCATCACATGTATACAGTGCGCACAACAGCAGATATGCACCAAAATCGAACAAACACTACTCCAGTGTCTGTCATCCGATTCGCATACACTACTACCACGTTTATTCGACAAAGTCCGATTACTACGCGCACGACTGAGCGAACACTTACAAAACGTTAAACACAATTGGTGTGGTATGGTGTATCTTCTTGGCATAATCAATCACGTCATCGCAGACAGCATTCCATTAGAACTCTACTCGCAGTTCCTGACCATCAGTGCGGAATTGCTGCATCCTCTACTTACGGAATAGACCAGAATCAAACACCACTGAATCTCCAGTCATATTATCGCTAAACATAGACAGACGTTATCAAGGCAACCCGTGAAAAGGTTTAAAATGAACTGTGGTCGACAAAAGAAACTATGGCAGTGCGTGCACATGTTATCGTATAATTCTTTCAACGTATGAAAAGACAGACACTCTGTCCTGAGCGATACCACCAAAACATTTCCACGATAAATTGGTAATCAATCTCATTAAAATCATCTCCAGTCTGACGCTACTACCGGTATATTATCCGCCGACTGGATCTGATGAGTTCATATTAGGGCTCACCTTCAGATGACCTTTTCAGGAGCCAATCAAACTGTTGCCTTCAAAGTGTTGTGGTATAACTTCAAATATAAATCACAAATGCTATGCATGAAATTAACGTGAACGTTGGATGTTTACTCGCCTAAGGTACCACTACATCCACTGATATCCACGTGAAAATTAACTGTAAATAATTTAATCCCGAGGATTAGCTAGAAATGCATCACTTTAAAAACCGTGGCCAAACATTGCTGTGGAAAAGAAATTTTATTGGGCGCAGCACGGCTGATATTTTATTGTTCGGAAAGTCATTTGAACGTGACCTGTTATACGATGTCTTCAGATCCTAACAATGTGAGGATTTGATTTTTTATGAGATTGGTTTGTAATACAATTACAGTAATCATATTTTCGTCAAAGGGTGAGTGCACACGTTTAACACATACAAACTTTATTTTGAACAATAAGTATACACTCATGAGTTCAAATAGTGTTAGCTACATATACATGTACATATAATTGCATTTCCGGTGAGGACGTGTTATAATACATGTATAATTATATGCGTGTTAGAAAACATTACATAATTAGATACCATCGTGTTAGAAATGTAACAACGTTTTATAAAAACATGTATGTGGTATTGTTTTCATGCACGTATCTTTGTCAATTTTAATTATATATAATTATAACTTATTGATAACAAAAAAATAATTTCACTCCACACACGTAGTTTAGTGGGGTATATAGCAGTGAGCTTGTCGGTCCGTCGCTCTGTCGCTCTGTCCGTCCGTCGGTCTGCAGGCCTGTCGGTCTGTTGGTTTTCATGGTTTCCGGACGATAACTCAAGAAACGCTTGACATATTCAAATAATGTTTGGTACACTTGTGTAACATCATAAATTGGGGTCAAGTTCGACTTCGGTTACAAACCACTAAATTTTGACAGAGTTATGGTCCATTTTCACTTAAATTCCCTAAAACGAGGTTTCCGGACGATGACTCAAGAAAGGCTTGACATATTCAAATCATTTTTGGTACACATAAGTAACACCATAAAATACAGGTCCAGTTTGACTTTGATTACACACCACTAAATGTTGACAGATTTATGGCCCCTTTTCGACAAAATAAAATCCCTAAAACACATATTGAAATCTTTTTTGGTGCACATGTGTAACGTCATAAAAACAGGTCCAGTTCGACTTTGGTTACACACTACTAAATGTTGACAGAATTTATGGCACCTTTTCGACTTATAAATTCCCGGAAAGCTCGTTTTCCGGACAATAACTCAGAAAAAGCTTCACATATTTAAATTATTGTTTGTACCTAGCTGTAACATGATACAAAACATGTAAGGTTCGACTTTGGTTACAAACCACTGAATGTTGACAGAGTTATGGCCTCTATTGTACTAAAATGTTTCCAAATACACTGTTTTCGGATGATAGCTAAAGAAAGGCTTAACAGATTAAAAAACATCTATGCAGGAAACCATCATAAATTCATGTCAAGTTCGGCTTTGGTTATAAACCAAAAATTATATACAGAGTTTATGCCACTTTTCAATTTAAAATCCCTTAAAACACGGTTTCCGGACAATATCTCATGAAAAGCTTCACATTTTAAAATTATTTTAGGCACATAGGTGCTTTAATCATAAAATAAAGCATTCTCTTTGCAAGGGGGTGAACGTAAATGATGAACGTGCACATTTTAATTGAGAACGCTTTGTCTGTGGAATAAATATGGCCTTGTTTTGTTGACGTTTTGTTTTTTAAATTTGGTACATTTTCATTCCAGTGAGTGTTTAATTGTTAAATATATGTATTTCAACCCTTCTTGTACCACATCTTTTAGCTGTACGTGGACATTGTTTGTTGAGAAAAAACAAACTAATACAAAGGAAATAAAGGGATATTTTGTCAGCATAAGGTCAAATTTGTAGAAACACAATATATTCATTAAAACTCATGACCCCAAAGACTCATTGGTTTAATTTTGACCATCAAGTATTTTGTCACAGATAAGAACGTTTCTACGCATCAACTAATCCATTTCTGGGTCAAGCCGTTTTAAATGCATGCGGATACTTGTTTAAGTCGGTTTAATGCACCAATATATTGTAAAATACCAGGGCCCCTATCCACAAAGCTCCTTAGTGAAGTAAATTTCTTAAAATCGTAAAATTCCTTAATTTTCTAGCTGTTTTATTTAAAGTTTATTTTGTCTTAAATGGTTTCAATCTGATGAAAAATCATCAGCTGTTTCTTATTTTACCATTTTTCAGATAGAAATTATTGATTTTCACAATTAAAATTGTATTTGAAATTTTCACTTAAATATGACCTAAGGTATGATTTTCCTTAGGAGTTTTGTGGATATGGGCCCAGAAACACCGTTACAGCGGACAAGCGTTAGCGTTTATTCCGTATTTTTGTGTATGTCAATGTATATAAATTGTGTATCATTTAATGTTTCAGCATGCCTCGAATGAAAAGAAAATCGTCTTTAACTTCAAACAAAGGACAGGAAACCAAACGCAAAAGGATATATGCAGCAAAAACACCTGTAATAACAACTAACATAAGACAAGTGCAAACGAAACAGTTCGCACAATTGACAGACTTTCTCGTACAATCACCCTTCAAATAAAAAAAAAACGATTTGAACAGATAACATAGAAGCAATATCAAGTGCGTTGATAAATAATAGATAATCCACGTACATTATTTTATTTTTATTTTTGTGTGCTTACTTATTCAATGAATGTAGGAATATTTGGACGATGCCAAAAGATTCGTTTAATATGAATAGATCAAAATACGCGGATCATTCTAATTGAAAATGAAACTCGTCTTCCAACTGATTTTATAACTGATTTTATTTTCATTTTTGGGGTATTTCTATTTCGCCGACCTCTTTCAATCACTAAATAAACCTGTCGTTAAGTCATTTAAATAGTTATGGAATTTGAAATTAGAAAACAAATGTTATGTTGAAGCTCAAGTTTAGGTTTTTATTCGGTAGTTCCAATTTTGCATAAAAGGATCGTTTTATCTTTGTTGAAAATTTTCTAAAAAAATACTCATTATTTCGAACACATTGAGACAGCCATACTTCATAGAAACCCATTGATTAAATTAATGATTTTACTTGTGAACAAACATTCTGTATTTGTGGGTGTGATTCGATATCACGTAACATCTAATAATATGTGTTTAATAAATATTTGGTCTTTAGACAAGATAAGACAAGACACATGTTTATTTTGTAAATATAGACAACCAGCCCAAAATACAGAGTGTAAATTAGAAACATATCATAAATAGAGGTGTGTTGCATGAATTTTGATCAATATCTTTCTGTTTCATTAATTCCCTAACAAAGAATGCTATGTTTCTTAGTTTTCGGTCATCTACACTTTGCAAAATGTTTATAAAATTAAGAAAATTGTGTTTACTATTGTACCGTGAAAAAAATATATTTCTCTTGGCTATATTAAGAGGCATTTAACAATACAGTAAAACCCCGCTAATACGACCATTTGCGGGTCTTAATAAAAGTGGTCATAATAGTGGGGTGGTCGTATTATCGAGGTAAGGCAAATCACCGAGTACATGCATTTGTCTGTGTTATTCAAAGTTTTATTGAAAATAATAAATACTTTATTTATGACGAAATGTTTAGTTTGTTTCTATATAATGTGAAATTGCATATAGATTGTGTAACTTATCGTTACGGATGTGAACTTTACATGAAGTCGGAAGTTGAATAAAAAAATCATTAATTAAGACCGTTTATAGACTTTCTAGTTCAGTATTCAGCAGTGTTACACATTATTTTTAACACATCCCCTTTACACCGCAAAGCAGTATGTTTAATTATCTCCACGGCTTATTTTGTTAAGTGATGTCAAGTGTCAACGACCAAATGAAACTGGTCGCAATAACGGGGTTATTTTGAGAGTTATTCGGTACGTTCGGTCTGGGATTAGTGGTCGTAATACGGAATAGCGGGGTGCCCGTATAACGGGGTTTGCGACCATTGAAATATATAGGAAAACAATCGTGTCTTTTAAAAAGTGCTCGCTTTAGCGGGTGGTCGTAAAATCGAGGTGGTCGTAAAGCGGGTTTTTAGTATACATGCAATTCGTCTTCAACACAGTTATCACTACAATGAACTATAAAACAATCTCTACAAATACGGTCTAAATGCCGTCCAGATTCAATGGCTAATTTGTGACAAGGGCAACGAAAATACCTAATGATTTTTCTAACAAAGAGAGTAAGAGTTTACTATGTTTCACCGATATCTTATAATATGTACCATTCCATGTTTAGCTCGACTTTCTGTCGTCTGCGTCATCGTCTGCGTCAGCGTTCAGCGTCTGCATAAGTTAAGTTTTTTGGTTAAGTTTTTTGGTAAAGTTTGTTAAGTTTTTTGGATAATTTTTTTTATCAGAGTCCAATACTCAAAATCTATAAAGGTATCCATTTGAAACTTTGAATACTTGTTCACTATCAAGAGGGTAATTAATTACAACAAGGCAGGTAACCCTGTGATTTGTATTTCCAGAGTTATCTGCTCTTGTTTGGACTTACAGATTATAATATTTTGAATATTTTGACATTTTTTGATAAATTTAACATTTCTCAATGACTATCAAAGACATTAAATTGAAAATCAAGATACTTATTTATGGTGCGGACCGCATTCTGAAGAAATTAAGAGGTAACACTTACAATGATTTTGTTAGAGTTATTACCCTTTTATTTACACAATTTTTGCTTTAGGTCGAATTTCTCAATACCTGTATGAGGTATTGAATTAAAACTAAAAGTGCTTGATCACAGTGATCAATGTATCATGTAATTAAGATTCTAATTGCCCTTTTGTGAACAAGATGATGTAACTATATCAAGAATTTTGGTATGATTTTTGCCCATTTTTCAACTTATAATTTTAGCTTTAGTTCGAATTTCTCATTATCTATGAGAGGTATTTACTTGAAATTTAAGACACTTCATCACAGTGATGAACACATTTTATTAACAAAATGCCAATCAAATACGAGAAAGTCGAGCGTCCAGCACCCGTAGGCGGCGGTGCTCTTGTTTATTAGTTGTGTTCGTTCGAATTCGCCATAGACAAAATTGTTTTGGGTAGATATTTTCACATCTAACATATTTTTTTTTTTAAAGGTGCATGTGATTTTTTTCTAATTGAGAAGCTAAGCTGAATCCCCATACCTATGCCCTATAGTTTGGTATACGTAAAATAAGTTTGTCAAAACGGCCTAATTGATGATTTATTTTAATATTCGTAAATTTGTGTAAGGATTGTTTTAACTTTGACAACGCTTTAAGGGCCTGTCTGTTTAATGTTTCAAATGTTTTAGAAAAGGATCCACTTGATTGTAGATTATGTTTGGTTTCTGAGAAAATAACGATGTCATCGGCGTATAGTAGAATAATAAGTTGACGGATATCAATGTCTATACCTTTGAATCCCTTAAAGATACAGTTTTCTTCTAAATCATTAATACACATTGACAATATAAACGGTGATAAACAATTACCTTGCCCTGTGTCCCCAAACAAGAACAGCTTCCACTCAATTGATTTCATGTTTAGTGTTTTCATGGAAAGATTTTACAACTTTCATGATCTACCCGATATTGTTTATGTATGTAAAAATACTATTTCTCACCAAAAGGTCAAATGCTTTCGTGAAGTCTATAAAACAAACGTATAATTCATTTAAAACATGATTTATAATCACAGATCGTGCTCGTCACTGGTTCCCGTCTGGTATCCGCCATCTCTAACTTCGTCCGACTGTAAACAAAACAAAATCCAAATAAGAATAAAATTCCGATGATATATACTTTTCTATTTTACTGATGAACTCTCTGTTATTTCATTCATTCCTATTTCATCATTTTTAATGTGTGTATTTATTGCGTATTGATGCCGTATATCGTTTAATATTTCACTCGCAGAAGCACATACACAATTGGTTTTAATGGCCCTACGTCAATCGCTATGTCATGATACCAATAACAACAATGAATGACATTCACCGGAAATTGATGCATGTCCTGCTCTGCGTTAGTCTGGCGGGCAATGTAAACTTCATCGTTATTTGACCTCTTCTCCACTTAGATGTTTTTTCCGGTCCTTCTTAATGATTTTCTTTCACGCGGAACTTGGTTTTTCTAACATGGAGATGTAAACGACCTTGGAGGATGGGCTGTGTTTCGAAGATGGGTGGTGAGTAGCTGGGTCATCGTTGGAGGGTGGGCTGTGTTTCGAAGATGGGTGGTGAGTAGCTGGGTCATCGTTGGAGGATGGGCTGTGTTTCGAAGATGGGTGGTGAGTAGCTGGGTCATCGTCAAGGGCCTACCGCTGGTTCTTTTGGTTTCTGTCCATAAATCTGTTCAGCGGTAAAAATACTATGATGTAAATTTAAAACGAACGGTAAAACATACAGGGACAAGGTCGAGGTCTATGATGGGTTCTTCCGTATACATGTATATGTCATATAATACAAAGTTCTTGTGTATGTATGTATAGTAATCATACAATCAAAATAAAATCACACGTACGGAAATATACATTTGAGATTTTTTTCACAGTTGTAATTTGTTTTATTAGAGGACTGTACAGGCTATCACATTGAATTTCACCATGTGTATTTTCTCTCAAAAATATTGGAGATATAAATTGACCTTTGTCAAAATCGGCTTCTTCAATATCAGTCTGAGAAAATATCGTTTCAACTTCCTTGTCAATAATTTCATAATCGCTGTTCATATTTCAACCTCGTGGAACAAACACCTCTGGCCTCGGAGGATGATGGTCAACAAAGTCAAAATGAAAATGTTCGACTATATGTAATAACATTGGATCAGATGTTGATGTTTGTGATTCACTGACAATTTATTTTAAACATCCAACAGTAGATATACGTACTGGTGACAGATCTTATTTCGTTGGGGATTCCTCATTCCTTCCCTTTATTGTACGTTTTCGCATCGTTTTCCCTCGGATCAAACGAACCTCAATCTCTACCAAAGCCTCTGGGCCGTATGCTGAATCTACACCGGTAGCAAGCAATGCCTCGTCTTAAACTGCTGAAATCGCGGTAAGAAGCATGTCCATACTGATGCAATATATGACCAATGTAAGCACAGTCTTTTGAATACTGTAAAATCCTCGCAATGTACTGGCCGCGCCAACTTATTGTCCTTCAACAACTCTTTGTACTGGGCATCATCCCATACCCTTACGGAAATGTTATTATTGTCATCTCGAGTCCCAAAGTGGCCTCTTGCTACCCGACTGCCTATTTCTCCTTACACAAATAATTATCTTAATTTTCTCAACTTCATAACTATATTTACCGTATTCATTCGTTTTTTTCCAGGCCGTCGACCGGTTAACGCACGTTATTTTACATGTCCTCAGACGCGCCTCAGACATGTCTATTTTTTATTATTTCCATTTACAAAGCTAACATTTTGGTGTCAGTACCCCCTTTCCGAATGTGGTTGTTTTGTAGTGTTTTTTTTTAAAGTTTCCTTTCAATGTGTCTCTGTTGTTTTTTTCCTTTTGAACCCGTCTCGGATGAATTAGTATCCGCCATATTGAATACGTTTTCATACACCACGTGTGCAAGGAATAAATTGCGAAATACGACAAAACACCAGCAAAAATGACTCGAACAATAAATTCGAGCTTGAAATAAATATAAATGAATAAAATAACAAAAAAACAAAATGTGCTACGCACATAATCCGTGTTCAAACATCAAAAAGAATTTACTGACCGCGTCAGTAGAACGGTATTTTATTAGTGAGTAATGAAAAACACTCGAAATAAAGGTGTAAACATCAGAATGTACCTCTTCAAATTCTAAACGTTTATCGGAACTTGAGCCTGTAATAGGGTAACACCATGGTCTGAATAACGGGACTGGTAAGTGGTAATCAAGAAATATTTGACGGGTAATAACCAACAGCTTGGAGTTCCGATGCGTAGGTATTAAATCACGAGGGCGATAGCCCAAGTGGTTTGATAACAAGCATCGGAACGACAAACCGGTGGTTATTACCGCAATAACCAACGTTAACCCGTCAATTATTTCGATTCTAACAGGATTTTATATAAAATGTGTGTGTACTTTTACAAGATATATTTTAAAAACTATATTTATCTATACTCCGCCCATTTTCCGCAACGAACATTCACAAGTGCGTTTAAGTGACGTCAATAAATCATAACACTTTAAAACTGGAGTTTGTTTTCGAAAAAAGTATATGTCTCCCCGCACGCAACGCACAACTCCGCCCAAAATCCACCTACCATGACATTCCGAAGATATGCACAACCACACTTAGAACTTATCCATCCTGTGAACTTTTGTCAAAATTCCAGTCAGTGGTTATGAAAAAGAGCATATTCAAGGTCTGTTATGTCAACAACTTGAAAGGGCCATACCTCCGCCAAAATTCTGCCGCCGACAATATGCACAACCAGACTTGGTACTGATAAATCATGTTCAGTTTTGTCAGAATCAGACCAGGGGTTACGGAGAACAAGGTCTATTATGTAATATACTTTAAAGGGCCATAACTTCGCTCAAAATACGCCGACAACAACATGCCGACGATATGCACAACTAGACTTAGTACTGATCAATCATGTGAAGTCTCGTTAAAATCCGACCAGAGGTTACGGAGAACAAACGCAGACAAGGTCTATTATGTTAAAAAACTTAAAGAGCAATAACTCCGCCTAAAACCCGCCGACGACGACATGCCGACGACATACACAACACGACTTGGTACTGATCAATCCTGTGAAATTTCGTCAAAAACCAACCAGGGTTTACAGAGAACAAGCGCTACGTGAGGGAGGGATGTGTGTGGGGGGGGGGAGATAGATACTGACGTCCGTGTTATTGATTAATACAATGAAAATATTACACTACAGAATGCAGAAATGTTTTGTCACAATTTTGCTATCGCGCCTTTATGCACGTGATTTCCTGCTTTATCTATGGGAAACTAGCCGCGTGCCGTGTTAGAAGCATACATTTACACATATAAAACAAACACGCAAAACAGCAATAGACGAAAACAACATTTATTTTTTATATATGAATAAATTAGTACAAAATTAACAAAATAATAAAGGTAAAAGACACATATATTAATATAAAAATGAAATCGAAAATTTAGACATATTTTCATAAATATATCTTTTTGCAGATCAATTATTTTGTAATGGAAACAACACTGTTAATAACAGTCTAAATATACACAACAACATAGTATTATCTAACAAAGGACGGTATACAAAACAGAAAGACAAATAGTTAATTCATAAATAACATGTTTGCATCCTGAAAAGAAAGCAACTCATCTATTCACACCATTTTCTTACTTCTGTCTGGAAGATACATAGCCTCACATGTTAAAATTTTCATTTTTATTAATAATTATTTCTTTTGGATTCGATAGCTTGGTAACGCGCTCTTTGATCTCCGTTTGTCGTATGTTGCGAGCGACGTTTCCTTCTCCTTGAAGAGCGAATCCGTTATGCTCGGTGGCGGACCGCGCAAGCGGAACCGGAAACGGTCTTCCTCGTCCTCTTCTTCTTCATCGGGCTCTTCCGGTTTGCGCGTTTCCTTCGGCGACTTTCCGGGACCCGTGGATTGGGTCAGGTCCAGATGCTTGTCGAAGTCTTCGGAGTGAGCGTCCTCCATGGAGTTGCTGTTTCCGGTGTTGTAGCCCTTGTCATGGATGACGTCATCATCCTGTTTGAACAGATGGGTTAAAATACAAAGCGCTTTCATCATGAGAGATTCAAATATTCATGAATATGTATTGTATATACATGTATATGATGACCATAACGACAAAACTAACACATCATTCTTCAGTGTAGCCATTATTGACTGGAATTCTCTACCAGATTACATAAAAAGAATAGATAAAATAGATCAATTAAATATAGCTGTTAAGAATAATCGTTTAAACATTACAACAAACGACTGAATTGTACGTTGTGATGTACATGTACTTTTATGTTTATTAAAAAATATGCTATTGCCTAGGTTAAACCGAACTTTATTTACAGAATATGCTATAGAAACATAATAATTTTTGAAACTTCCAATTTCCCAATCTTAGTTATGTTTTTGTTATGTTTTTTTAACTTAGATAAGTATTGTTATCTAAGGACCCCACCGGAATAAGCTTTTAGCTTTCATGGGCAATCCTAAGTTACTACACACTATGACTAACTTCTATCTATTTATTCACATTAAATGATTCAAACAAACGTTATCTTGCCTTGTAATAGCTGTTCCTCTAGCATATTCAAATGACGTAGAGTAAATTCAAGTGTTATTGCTTTGATGGGGGGGGGGGGGGGGCTCAAATAAAGAAGGATTAAACTGGGCCTTTAACAATCATAAGTTAGTTATACCATTGTTTCTATAACCGAATTTGTCATGTGTTGTAAACTGGTGTGTTTTAACCTGAATGAATCTATCTATCTACTTATGTGGAATCACTAATTTTCGCGGAGGTTAAATTTTCGCGCTTTTACCGCTCCCGCCATTGCGAAAATTAATGACTACCGCAAATATTTACCGATTCATGTAAATTATGCAGGCATTGCGATCGTTTTCATGCAATAAAGTGACATTTTGAGTACAGAATTAGCGTCCCCTGATGTGGACTCTATAGTTCAGTCGGCATTTAATTAACAAGATGTCAGTTTGATACAAAGTAATATTAATTATCTATTGTGTTGCCTAAACATGCGCTCCTTATTCTTCAGAAGTGAACCCTATTATCAATTAACCTAATCCGGTGCTTATTCACTGTCACGCGTTATTGCAACAAACAACACGTTTCATTAGGAACCTTCACAGGGCGTTCTGCCTAGTCGGGTGTTTCATCGAATACCGTAAAATCTCTATGTTTTCGGACGCTAAAAAAATAATTAAAAAATTTAATGTCCGAAAATTTGGATACACAAATATATTCCCAAATTACAGGTGTCCGAAAATTTATAGACACTATGACACTATTGCAATTACGTTCGGATGTGTCCGGTGTATAACGTTTTATGCCGAATATACACGGAGAGTATCGATTAATGATTGCGCGTGCTTGCTAAATACCACGCCGTATAGTATTAATTTTAGCGATGTTTGCAAAGAATTTAAATCATTTCGTATGTATGATTTTGTTTTACAGAAAACAACCCCAAGACTGCATTTTTGTCGACTGAGTTCAAAGATTACCAACTCATATATTATTTGCCTGTAATTAATGCAATAAGAGATGCAAATTATGATTTTGTTGTTTGTTCTTGAACCAAAAATCTTAAACGATTGTCTCTAACACCTTGAAACATTAGTGCAACTTGTGATAGGGTGCGATAAAACTGTTTGTCACACTTATCGTGTTGAATAGGGGCATAGAACCGTAGATACCTGAATTGTTAATTGGCACTAATTGGCATAACACTAGATTTCAAATGCAACCTGTATCAGATTATCATAATTGGCACTAATTGACATCATACCCTTATTCAGTTCCAATACCGTTATAAAGGTTTAATAAATTTCGTTCTTTTACTACGATATCACTACCGGTATACACTATCGGGTAAACCCATTATTTATGGCACATGGCTCTTTACCCAATAACGCTAATGTAACGGTCAACCGCCTCCACTCGTTTATCTGCCAGGTTTTATGACCTTCATCCGGTTGTAAAATACACGTGCGATGTGTCACCGGATTGACGCAAACAGGTTAGAATTCTGCTAAAATACCACTGTCATATAAAATGTCCGAAAATTTAGGTTCATTAATTATGGGTTAAAATGAGGATGTCCGAAAATATATAGTGACAACAAATAATTATTTTGGCTAAAAAAGAGCGTGTCCGAATATTTATAGTGTCCGAAAACATAGAGCTTTTACGGTAATCGACACGTTTGCTTTTTTAGAAAACACAACTGAGTTTTTTTTCAAGACGGCTTTGCGCGAATTTAAGATCGCGCGAATATGTCCGCGATCGCAAGTGCGCGATTTTTTTGTGTACCCCGCGAATTCTAGTGATTCCATAGTATCTATCTATTGAGATCAGACGAATTTTAATTAAACATCAGTGCGCTGACTCATGAAATGTCCAGTTAAAACTTAGCTTATAGTAAATCTGTTCAATGTTGTTGAAACATTCGCATTATTACACAACGGACAAAACTCTCGATATAGAATACTATTTTCACAAAATAGCAATACTGTAACATTTTAGTTTTTATATATACCTCGTACACATTACCCTGACATTCGTGAACGCCATTTGCATACATTACGCGTTTCCTATATTTTACTCGTTTTTGTTCGTGAACGTGAAGCTTAATGACATCGTTACTGAATAATTTCAGTGGGAGTATGAACAAATATGTAAATCATAATGGATTTGTAATACATGCTTAAATGTCAGTGCCATGTTGAAGTGTCCGAGGTTTACAACCAACACCATTTTAGTTGTTTTGATTGTGCCATGCCTACCAGAGCTGGAATCCGTCCCTCTGCGTCTTCTTGCCGGCGGTACTTGCCGCCCTTGGAGAAGATGGCATCGAGCACCTGGTCGCTCATCTTCATCGTGGACCGGTACACTATGTTCGGCTCGTCCAGGCGCTGCGGCGGCGGGTGAGCGTCATCGGGGGTCACCTTGGCGAATGTCTGTTTCCTTGAAAACTGGGTGAAATAGGGTTACACGTCAGGTTGCCTTGGGAAATGGGATGAAATTAGGTTACATTAGGTTTCCTTGGAAACTGGGGTAAAATACGGTTGCATGTGAGGTTGCCCTGGAAATTGGGCTGAAATAAGGTTACATGTCAGATTCTCTTGGAAACTGGGGTGAAATTAGGTTACATGTAAGGTTTTCTTGAAAACAATGGTGAAATTTTTTTACATGTTAAGTTTCCTTGGAAACTAGGGTGAAATTAGATTACATGTAAGGTTCTCTTGGAAACGGGGTGAAATAAGCTTACATATGAGGTTCTCTTGGAAACTGGGGTGAAATTAGATTACATGTGAGGTTCTCTTGGAAAATGGGGTGTGATAGGTTACATGTTAGGTTTCCCTGGACACTGTGGTGCGTTAGGTTACACGTGAGGGTTATTTTGTAGTATATTGATTACCAGTTTAGCATACTTTGACTTCATATTATACTTATTTTACACTATGCTCTATTTTCTTTTGCCTTCACATATTAACGAAAAAATATACATGTAATGAATGCACTGTATTCGCAGAAACAAACATAATTGCATTCTTAAAAAAAGTTAACATTAAATAAAACAAGAATTGCAGCAGAACCGATGGATGCTCCCCGATGCCGCTTTGATCTCTAATTGTGACCTTGACCTGTTATGGACCTGATTCATAATGCAACACGATGTCTTGTTGAGGCAAACATTTGTGTAATGTGTTTAATTTGAAAATCTCTTAATCCATTGTCAAGTTATAGTTTGAACAAGCAAAAGGCCAATTTCGAACTGTGGTGTCTAAGTGTGACCTTGGCCTTTGACCTACAGACAGGATTCATACGTGCTTCATGCCGTCTCATTGCGGTTAACATTTGTGTCAAGTAGTTTTCAAATCCACGACAAGTTGAAATATGGACAAGCAAAGTGCCAATTATGACATTAGACCCGTAAGTGTGACCTTTAACTTTGACATATGGATCTTCTTCATGAGAGCTACACACCACCTCATTAAAGCAAACATTTGAGGCAAGTAATTTTAAAAGCCCCCCCCCCCCCCATCTTTGGCCAACTTATAGTCCAGACTATCAAATAAGTCAATTTATTATTAATAAGCAAAAATTCCCATCAGACCGGAACGACCTGACAATATGCGCATGCCCTCTTAAAAGGGATGCTTCATATGAAGTTTAAATGCATTCGAGTCATAAGTTACTGAGATATCTCAAGGAAACACACATATCTTATTAAAATGAATAATATAAAGGGGCAATATCTCCCGGAAAAATCATGCAACAGCAAGATCTGACCGTATGCGCATGTTCTCTTGGTAGGGATGCTGCATATAAAGTTTCATTGAATTTAAATAGTTATTTCCTGAGATCTGGCAATAACTAACTGAAAAATCATCAGACCGGAACGACCTGACAATACGTGCATTTCCTCTTGGTAGGATTGCTGCATATGAAGTTTCATTCAAGTTATTAGTTCCTCGCGCGGAAATTTCCAATGAAAATGTCCAGTTTCTAATCAAGGAGCAATAACTCCCTGAAAAATCATGAGACGGAACGACCTGACAATATGCACATGTCCACCCGCATGGACGGACGGACGGATGGACATGAATAATGGTGATAAAATTGTCGGGATAATGCGTTTAACACCCGGGCGAACTAAATGATAATTTGATAAGAATTTCGGCCGGACGGACAAAACGCCGGCTATATGCCCCCCACCTTCGGGGAGCATAATGAATGAAATTATGCAAATCGCGAATATAATACAATAGTGCTGTTTTATTATAAATCTGGATATACTCATCTTAAATTCTCATGTAGTACGGCGACCATGTACTTCAGACATATGGCTACCTAGTACGCGTCTGACTACGTACTGTCGGCATTGCGCTCTCCCGCGGTGGAACCGCCCTCTACCCCTCCTCTCATAGAAGACACACTACTAATATGTCTGTAAAACAAATGCTACCTACCGGCGGCATGGCGCTCTCCCGCGGCGGAACCGCCGTCTCCCCCACCCTCCTCGTAGAAGACACACTACGTACATGACAGGTCTGTAAAACAAATGCTACCTACCAGCGGCACTGCCCTCTCCCCTACCTCTACAGAGAAGACACACTTCTTACATGACGCGTCTGTAAAACCGCCGCTACCTACCGGCGGCATGGCGCTCTCCCGCGGCGGCACTGCCTTCTCTCCCTCCTCGAAAAAAACGTCTGGGTACGGCTTGGTTTGCGAAGGCATCTGTAGGAGATGGGGCTTAAGTTACAAGGCGGAGAAATGTGCATTCGTTAAATTAAATAGAAAAAAGCTCAGTTAAGGACAGTGATTGAACCCTAACCGCAGCGGTGAAAGCGAACGTGCTAACCACTGCGCTAGCCATGGTGTGTGCGTGTGTGTGTATTTCGAAGTTGATGAGGTCCTTCCGCGCCGAAGCTGAATATTGTGTGGACCCGGAGTGTGCCCCAGCACTCTACCTAATTACTTAAGAGTCTCAGTTGGGACGAATTTTGAAGCATAGCTGCAATTTCCAGCTAGTTCAATATCTTTAATTGTTGTGTAGTTTGCTCTAAGGGGGGAAACCGGAGTTCCTCGAGGAAACCCCACCTGCCCCATATGGTAACCACCAATCTAACCCGGACCCGGATTTGCACCACAACTGCAAACGAGCATGCCAACCACCGCACTAGCCGGACAAACATAGTTAATTGCAGCTTCTTATAAATTTATATTGACACATACAAAACTGAATATATGGTTACAAAACAGTTTCGGGAGATCTTTAGAAGCTGTTTGTACCTTGTTCCTGCAGAATCTGTAGTAGACGCAGATCCCAACCACGAACAGGTCCACTAGGACGAGGAGAATAAGAACGGAACCGAACGCCAGAAGAGTGTCCGGGAACATGGCTGAAACAGTAACGCGGAAGTTAGATGATACATGGTATAATGGGTTTCGGATTTAACCTTAAAATGAACTACTGAACTATTAAATGACAACTCTTTCAGTTGTACAGGTTTTAGTCATATCATATTTGTAAGTTATCTCCCTTAGATCATAAGGGTCCGACATGACAAATACACAACACGTAACTTACACTAACTGTGAAATACATACAGGTGTTTTAAGGCAATAAATATTCCGTCTGACTTAAAGTGAGTTCAAGCCGTACAACGACGAATGTTCTAAATCTTTAAATTAGTCTCAACTCTAAATATTGACTAATGAGAATGCTTGTAAGGTCAAAATTAAATTTAACTTAGTTTGCCATTGCTTACTTACCGAACGAAAAGGTCCGACCCAACAGTGTTTTAATTTGGTAAATCAAAACAGTTTTTTTTTTAAATTACGAATATTCTATTTTTTCTTTGGGTTAAATAAAAGCTCACTCTTCTTTCATTTCGGTCGTTTTCCATTTGGTTAATAAATTAACTTTCAAGTCAAGTCAAGTCAACTTTATTGGTATATACCATTGTACATAACCAAAACAATCAAGAAAGAACATGATGAACATAATAACAGTGTAAATCAAGATGAAAAGTATGTTACAAAGCGGATATGAGAAACTCATAAATAATATTCCAAACAAATTAGGTAGGTAATACACTCGTGTCACTCAGTTGTCAATAATCGGTGTTCTGTATGGCCAAGTCAGTTTTTCAGAAGTAATCATATGTTATTCTAAAATGTTAAAAAGTAATTGTTCAATGTTTTTAATGGAAACTCTATACTGAAACTACTTACACGCTAAACTACATTTAAAAATCGTACTGACAACAACAACAACAAAAAAGTTATTTATATTATTTTTATATTTTTTAATATTTAATTTTTATATATTTTTTATATATATATTTTTTAAATATATTTTTTAAAATTAATTTAGGGTACATATCCCTCTGGTAGATTACCTAAATTAATGGATAGATAATCTTGAAGGATAGGTACTTAGAATTGATAATAAATTAATAATTTACTAATGAAATAAAAAGTAAGACTTAGTTCGAAAATCCCTCCCTGAGGATCATCTATACGAAACGAAATTATAGGTGATCTGGAAGGAAATATATTTTCACAACTTACCCAAAGTTTAGTAATAATAATGTAATAACTTTTTAATACTGTAATCTAAAGAGAACAAATATTAAAATGTCCAAAATCACAATATATATGTAATATTTTCAAATCTGACAATTCAATTAGAAGAATGGCAGTAAAGTATAGACCTTATGATTCAGCTGTAAAACACAATATTATGGACAAAATAACGGTACAAATTCGTGATCTTATTAAACAATTTATAATTTTCACAACAATCACAATGTATAACTATTTACTGGAATAATAAGTGTTACTATTAGACGCATTATATTACGCATTATTATTTCGTGACTCAAATGCTAGGCGGATAAATTTTCCGAGGTTAATGATAGTCTTTGAATTCTTGGTTGATAATAAAATTTTAAATTTTGACAAGGAGGGCCACCTTTGATAATATTTAGGGAAGTATTGATTTCTTAGATCTCTATAATATGGACATACTAATAAAAAGTGATATTCGTTTTCAATGACATTCATATTACACTTAGTACACATTCTTTCATTTCTAGATATATTTCTAAATCTGCCTTCTTCAATGAATAGTTTATGCGCTGAACAACGAAACCTTGACATTGACACTCTATCCTTATCATTAACAACAACATCTAAATACTTCTCAAACTCTAAGTTGTCTTTAAATATGCGATAGCTTTCAAGCTTAGGAAGACGGCTAATATCACTAGCCCAATGTTGTAAACTTATATCTTTTATACGTGGGCAAATACAGTTAACATCACTTATAGTTAAATCTAATTTGTAGTACATATATGGTAATCCTAATTCATGGAGCATTTGCTTAAGTTTGTTTGCCCAATTAGTTACATATGACTCAGTGTCATTAAATTGCATAAGTAATTTATAAGGAATCGAGTCTGGGTTCTGTTTTAATTTAAACCAGTATTTGATGATACGTATCTTTTTCGTAACTTCTATAGGAAATCGATCCAATTCGCCATATACTGCTGCTGTAGTAGTTTGTGGACGGACAGATAATAGCTGTTTTAAGAATTTAAGATGAACTTTTTCGACATCAGGACTAGGATGAAACCCCCATACCTCCGTGCCGTATGTCAAAATAGGCAAAATCATTGAGTCAAAAATAGAAAGTTTATCAGCTAAACTAAATGATATTTTGGAAAAGAGATTATTAAGAGAAAACAAAGCTCTAGACGCCTGCTGCGACAAAGCTTCTTGAGCTCTAGAGAAACTACCATTTGACGAGAACGTAACACCGAGATAAGTAAACTTATTTACTACTTCTAACTTATTATGATTATATCTAACATCAATGTTTTTGACCCTATTGCCTTTATTAAAAACCATTGCCACTGTTTTGCTAATATTTACGGATATACCCCATTCATTACAATATTCATGCAGTCGGTCTAACAGACGCTGAAGCCCTGTAGCCGAGTAAGACATAAGTACAGTATCGTCTGCAAACAACAGAATAAACAGTTTCATATTATCAATGATTACACAGTCTATGTCATCATGGTATAAGTAATCATATATATCATTCACAAACATAATAAATAACAATGGAGACAGGGGCTCGCCCTGTTTTACTCCAGTATAACTATCAAACAAGCTAGATAGGTTATATGCAGTATTGATATTATTGTTATTGTTCATATTTAAATTAATATTATCTACATTATTCTGGGTTTCATTACTTCTATTCAATACTCTGTTCGCCTTTACGCATGCTTTAACACTACTGTATATAGACTGTATCATTTTTACAAATTTGGATGATACATTATGTTGCAAAAGTTTGTAAAGAATTCCATTTCTATATACAAGATCAAATGCCTTTTTAAAATCCACAAAGGCACAATAAAGTTGACGCTTGTCTTGATACGCTACTTTATTTATTAAAGCATTTAGCACAAAAATACAATCTATTGTACTTTTTTGCTTTCGGAATCCAAACTGAAAATCATTAAGGACGTCATTTGTTTCTAACCACTTACGTAGTCTGTTGTCTAATATAATGGAAAATATTTTTGAAAATATACTAGTAAGGGTTATTCCTCGATAGTTATTGACGTCGTTTTTGTCACCTTTTTTAAGCACAGGTACGATGACACCTATAGACCACGCATCTGGATAAGTACTAGTTGAATAAATATGATTAAATAACGTGCACAGTAGTGGAGCTAATAGTTCTTTACAATCAATGAAAATTTCAGGTATAAGCTGATCAATTCCACCACTCTTTCCCCTTTTCATGTCTCCAATAGCCTTTAAGACTTCTTCCACTACAAACTCCTTATCTAAGCTATCTACAGAAACATCATTATTAAATAAATTTAATAATTCCTGTTCAATATTGTTATTCGAGAATACATCATTATTGGAAAATAAATTCTTAAAATGTTCAAAAAATATATCGGGAGTTATTTCACTATTGACTTTTCGGCTATTTAACTTTTTAATTTCATTCCAAAATTTTTGAGGCTGAGACTTGGCAAACATATGTAAGTTTTCCCTCTGATGCCTGTTATAAATACGCTTAGCTCGCCTTTTTGTATCGTTGTATTGTTTTCTGCTCGACAAAAATATTTCGCGATTTTCTAGAGAACGGTTTGCGTAAAATAACTTCTTATCCCGCCGATAGTTCCTTCTCGCTAACTCGCAATCGCTGTTGAACCAAGAACTTTTGTATTTTATAGAAGGAAACACTGTTTTAAGCTTCCCATAAGTATCAAATGCAGATTCGTACAGTAAGTCCGCAAAATTATCTATACCCTGATTTATGTTCGCATTATTGCACGTGATATTATGAACAATGCTTTCGAATTAATGTAACTTACTTCTGATGTTGCTTATAAACGAATTGTGCTTTAATTCATCGTTGGACCACCTTAGTTGTTTGATTGTAACTTTCTCGTTCGAACACACTGGCTTATTAATGTTGAAGTTAAAAGATATCTGGATAGGTGCATGTGGTGAAAACGAAAAATATTCATGTACTACAAAGTTACTAATAAAGGGAAAGAACTCTTGGTGCGCTAATACATAATCAATAGTGCTGCTACCGTTAGCTGATATAAACGTATAGTCACCTATACCGGCGTCTGACCCGCAGCGACCGTTAACTATTCTCAAATCGGATTTGAGACATAAATCAATTAATTTATTACCCGATGAATTCAAAAAGGTGTCTTTACAGAAACGTTCAGGCATACAACTAGAATACAAGTCATTCTTATCTATAGTATCAATAAATACAGTTAACTTTTCATCCATCAGTAAGCAATCAGATTTGTGCCCACATCGAGCGTTCAAATCGCCAATAATCGACGTTAAGCCTAGTGACGAATATTTACACACTGTGCGTTCAAGATATTCGAAAAATCCCTCAGGGTGCAGATTAAAATACACCGAGTTTTGTGGTGGGATATAAATAAAGCAAATATATACATCAAATGTTGTATATGTAAACGATTTATCAACTTTTATCCATAAAGCTCCTTGTTGATCAATTTCGATAACAGAAATAGCCTCTTTTAAACAGCTTCTGTAAAATAAACAAATTCCACCATGACCGCGTTTGCTATAATGATTATTATCTAGCGGTCGAGAGACAATAATACATTCATACCCTTCTATCTCAGGTTCATAATCAGATTTTATCCAAGTTTCACAGCAGAAAACAATATCATACAAATTTAAAATTTTTACAAAATCTGTATCAGCTAAACCCTTGCTTATAATTGACCATATCAAAATGCAACTTTAATAATGAGTTACCAAACTCGTGGAAACAATAGACAGTTTATCAGCATTCATTGTATAATTAAAATAATTGCTAGCAAGCTCTCGTTATATCAACATACACTATTATTAACAGAAATGTCTGTGTTATATGTTATATTTTGACGCTAAATGGATCATTAATATATTTATTTTTTTATCCCCCCCCCCAAATGCCAACGTACCTACCCGTTACCAGCAACCTTGTGTAGGCAATGGCAAACAAACAATGTTTTAAGGTTGGCCTTACATAAAATAAGTATTGATTTTCATTGGCTAATAGTTAATATTAAGAAAACGTTTGAGAGTTAATATTTTCGTGGTCATTTGGTCAAGAATAATAAGTTAAACTATTGCCAATAACCTAGGAAGTTATTGGTTCATTCAAAGATGAACTCCAGCAGCACGCCTCCACATACCTCGCTAGACTGGCTGTCAATAGACCCCACCCACGGCTCTTGCATGTACAACCGACCCTCCACAAACACCGCTGGCCTATGCACCTATCAATATTTTGGGGGGAGCGGCGGGCTGACCCAGACGAATTTGACAATTTTTTTTTTTGGGGGGGGGTATAATTCCTCACCCTTGAGTCAAGCATATTTGTCTAAATCCCCTCAGTGGGACGTGCTGTATGTCTATCAAATGGCATGGGGGCCAGTATTACCTGTATTACCGGGATCTAAAATCCGACCAAAGTCTATCACTCCGTGATAATTCGTGATATAAAATTCCCGCCTGTCGGGAATGGCTTTCAGTCCAGTATATGCCCGCCGCTCCCTTCCCCCTGGGGGAAAACATTGATAGGTGCATTACTGTTAAAAGACCCCGCCACCGAATCACAAACCTGCAACAAACCCTCCACAACCCGCTTTACTTGTTAAAAGACTCCGCCCGACTCTATAGCCTACTACACACCCTCCACACACCCCGCCAGACTGGCTGTCAAAAGACTCTCATACCTACTACAAATACTCCACAAACCCCACTGACTTGCTGTCAAAAGACTCCGCCCCGACTCTCAAACCTATCAAAAAGAAACTCTAGCTACATGCCTCATCACACACCAGACTCTCAAATCCACCAAAAACAAACTCTACGTACATGTCTCATCACTCACCTACTAAAGATGCACTCCGACTGCAAGACTACCCCTTCTCATATACAAAGACACACACAGACTGCATGCCTACCCCATACACATACTAAATACGTGCTTTGTTGCATGCCTCTCCACTCACAGACTTATCAAAGACGCAAACCGGCTGCATGCCACCACACACACACCTACTAAAAGACGCATTCAGGCTGCAGGCCTCTTTCCACGTACCTACCAAATGCACACTCCGGCTGCATGCCTTCCCCCACACATGTACCAAAGACGCACTCTGGATGCATGCCTTCCTCCAATTCAGACACCTACTAAAAACACACACTGGCTGCATGCCCCCCATTCAGTATAAACCTACCAAAAACTCTCAATGGCTGCATGCCTACCCCACTCACACACCTACCAAAGACACACACCGACTGCATGGCCCCCTCCAGTACACACACCTACAAAAGACACACACTGGCTGCATGGCCCCCACCAGTACACACACCTACAAAAGACCCGCTCTGGCTGCATGTCTCCCCCCACACACATACCAATGACGCAATTCGACTGCATGGCCCCCTCCAGTATACACAACTACCAAAGACGCACTATGGCTGCATGCCTCCCGCACCAACCTTCCAAAGACGTAATTCGACTGAATGCCCATCTCCAGTACACACATACAAAAGACGCATTCTGGCTGCATGCCCCTCTCCAGTACACACCTACCAAAGACGCACTACCGATCGGCTGCATGCCTCCCTGTCCACCCACCTACCAAAGAAGAAAACCATCTGCATGCCTTCCCCTAGTACACATACGCACAAAATACGCACTCCGGCTGCATGCCTCCCCACATCCCTACCAAAGACGCAATCCGGCTGCATGCCTCCTACCCAGTATACACTTACCAGAGACGCAATCATGCTGCATGCCACCCCACAAACCTACCAAAGACGCAATTCAGCTTCATGCCTCCCACCCAGTACACACATCTACCAAATACGCAATCTTCCTGCATGCCTCCCCACTTACACACCTACATGTACCAAAGAAGCACTCTGGATGCATACCCCCTTACCGCTCACACACCAAACAAGACGCAATCCGGCTGCATGTCTTTCATCCAGTACGTACACCAACCAAAGACGCAATCCGGCTGCATGTTTTCCACCCTGTACACACACCTACCAAAGAAGTACTTCCGGTCGGATGCATGCCTCCATCTCCATGCACCTACCTAAGACGCAAAACATATGCATACCTTCCTCTAGTACACAAACCTACTAAAGACGCACTCCGGCTGCATGCCTCCCTCTACACACCTACCAAGGACTCCATCCGGCTGCATCCCTTCCTCCACTCTCACATCTACTAAAGACGCAATCCGGTTGCATACACCTTATCATACACACCCCTAACTAATACGCAGTCCGGTTTTATGCCTTCCCCTTTACACTTACCAAAGCCGCAGTCCGGTTGCAGGCCACCCCTCCACACAACTACGAAAGACGCAATCCGGCTACCCCCCCCCTAGTTCACACACCTTCCAAAGACACACTCTGGCTGCTTGCTGCCCCCTATTCACAAAACTAACAAAGACGCCAGTTGGCTTCATGCCTCCCACCCAATACACACAGCTACCAAAGCCACACTCTGGCTGCAAGCCCCACCCCCTCCCTCCACACACCTACGAAAGACGCAATCCGGATGCATCCCGCTTAGTTTACACACCTTCCAAAGACGCACTCCGGCTGTATGATGCCCCCTATTCACACAATTAATAAAGACGCCACTTGGCTTCTTGCCTCCCACCCAATACACACAACTACCAAAGACGCACTCTGGTTGCACGCCTCCTCACCCCCAACTCCCACATCTACCAACGATGTTCATCGGCTGCATGCCTCCCTCTCTACACACCTACGAAAAAAGCAATCTGGCTGCATTGATCCCTCCAGTACACACAGCTACGAAAGATGCACTCCGTCTGCATGCCCCCTTTCATACACCTACCAAAGACGCAGTCCGGCTTCATGCCTCCCCAGACCCCGCTGGACTCGCACGTCATGGTGGGGAAACCAATAAGTGCGTAGTTGTTCTCGCACGAGTAGGTGGCGATGGAGCCCTCGTGGCGACCCAAGGACATGTCCACATTGCCGTGTGATATGGCCTCCAACACCGGACACTCTAAAAGGCAAAATCCTTGAACTTAAAAGATAAAATACTTGACCATACAACACGACGACTATAAATTGAAGACCACATGCGTCTTTTACTGGGACTTTAAAAGGCAAATACTTCCAAAGACTGTTACTTTAAAGGCTATAACAATATATATTTGTATCTTACAAAATATAAATGTATATAGTTCAAATCTAAATTTAAAAACAAACATAAGTTATAACCTTATTAATTTTCTTCATAAATGTATGGTAAAATAAGGATCACCTTTACCAGAATCAAACAAATGCAAATTAAGCCACATGCAATGATTCTTCTTTTGTGAATATGGTCCAAGGTCTACGTACGAATAAGGCACGTGGGTTCCATGCCGCTCCAAGTAGATGTGGTCTCACAGATCCTGTTGGCCTTCCCCACAAGTTTATACCCATCCATGCACGAGTAGTAGATTGTATTTCCCACCCCCAGTCCCTCCGTCGTGTTAACGAATCCGTTCGCGGGGATGTCCGGCTCCGGGCAACCTTGGGGGGAGGGGGCAGATTAATGGCTCAATGCATTCTATAAACAGCGGTCGGACTCACGACATAGTCACAGACCTCTCTGCCAAAACGGTTTACTAGTAACAATTTGTCTTTTGTACGCATACGAGACGGCACATGGATTCATTACAGTTCCGAAAATAGTGAGTAAAAAACTTGAAAATTGGTAAAACTGATGGATGCTCCCCGATACCGCTTTCACCTTTAATTGTGGCCTTAACCTTTAACATACAGTTATGTACCTGATTCATACCCGCGACACGCTGTCTTGTTTAAGCAAACATCTGTTCATAGTAATTAAAAAAACCCATCAATTTATGCCCAAGTTATAAGTTTGAACAAGTAAAAAACCAATTTCTACCTTTGAAATATAAGTCTGACCTTGACTATTGACCTACAATCAAGGTTCACGTGCATGACATGTCCTCATTCATTTTGTCACATATTTGTTCCGAGTTATTTGAAAATCACGTAATCCCTAGACAAATTAAAAGAGAGACATGCAAAACGCCTATTTTGACCTCGACCGTTTACCTACAATCTAGTTCATATCACAACGTCTCAATGAGTTAACATTTCTGTGAAGAAGTTTTAAAATCCATTGCAAGTTGAAGCACGGACAAGCCAAGTGCCAAATTTTAGCTTTGAACTCTAGGTGTTTCCTTGACCATATACATATAGAGCTGATTCATGAGCGCCACACACCACCTCACTGCGACAAACATTTAAGTAATTTTAAAATTCCTTCATCCATGACCAGGTAAAATTTTTAACAAGCAAACAATTTATTCTCTAAGGGCAAGTACTCCCTGAAATTTTTTTAAGACTGGAACGACCTGGAGTTTCCTTTTAATAGAGATGCTGCATATACAAAATCAGAAAAGTAAAAAAATAGGCAAGAACCTTTGCTGTTTATAAGGACCTTTTGTTGTTTTGATTTTTGATAATTTGCCTGCAGCGTAAAGTAGGAGTTTGCGTGGAACAGATTTGCGAATATCGCTTAAAAGGAACCTTAAAAATTAAACGATCGCTGCATTTGTAATACATTCGTCTGTATCTAGCAGGTACAGTTAAATACGCACCATAGAAATATGGAAACAAGCATCAAAAAGAAACAGTGTGAGCGAAACGGTCACTGCAGTTGGTACTGGCACATTCGTCTATAGCGTATGTAATATTAACAATTACGTACACATGCGTATCGTAGCAATACAGAAAGATGGAATATAAAGAAACAGTGTAATGGAACTGAACACTGCAGTTGTTACTTTCATATTTGCCTATATCTGAAAGTAACAATTACAGGTTCTTACGCATAATAGAAATACAGAAATAAAAACACAGTGAATCTTGTAAACTCAAAAGTCACTGCAATTGTTACTGACACACATTTCGATTATCTAACAAAACAGTGACATACGCAAAGTGACTTTACAATGCAAAATTTTGTATCATTTTCGGACACAGTTCGGCAAACTTTGTTCAAATATTCTATGTCCGATTTTCAAATAATAATGCATTTTTAATAATGTTATACACTAAATATAACAACAACATAATTAAACGTGCCAAAAAAAGTAACACTCTGAACTTACTATTATCACAATATGTCCCTGAAAAGCCCGTCGAACATTTGCAGATGTAGCCCCCCACTTGGTCGATACACAATGCCCCATTTGCACACAGGTTGTTGGCACACTCGTTAATGTCTAAAGAACAAAATTTGTCAGTGTTTTAACGACATAGTTCCAAATATGATACTATAAAATAATAACTTTTAGGAACATTCGTTGGCATTAGTTACTGTCACACGGTATAAAGTAATCTTTTTTTAAAGGCCTTGTTTAATCCTCCTTTATTGAACTCCCCCAATCTGGGGTAATGTACTTCTGTGTCTTGGCACGCTGCTGTGGTCACAGCGAGGCGACCCAAATCAACTGAGAGCAATACACTGCTGCAATTGAAATAGTGCATTTATGCATTGCTAAATCAGCTGAGAGAAAACATTGCAGATAAGGATAATATATTTTATGTTGGACCTATACACTGGAATTCCCGATGGAAAAGCCAGACATTCCTTATAGAGGGCCTTTAACGATTAGCAAAGCTGCATATCACTTTCTGTTTGCCAGTTTTAACCTGTGTAATGAACAATATCACCGAGGCCAATAAGGTATTCAGCATATACTGTCATTAACATGACCTGTGTAATTTCAAGCCTTTAAGAATAACTACTATTTATTTTAACACACGCAGCAGCGGATGTATTTAATATTCTAACAACACTAGATTTTATACGATTAATTTTAAAAAGCTATTAGAACATTGATGATAAAACACGAATACGTCTACTATTGCCAAACAAACACCCATACCTATAAAACCTAACTGTAATTTGGCTTAATACAATGGGTAAATACATACTGCTCGATAACAACGGATTCCAAGCCAAACCATAAGAAGCGAAACCCAGTTAAACTGATATTTTGTTGTATAATTTATTTTAAAGATAATTACTAAGAAAATCATCGGTAACACAGTTGATTTTTTTTATAAGAAAGGGTGCATCGGCAATCACATAACTATTGCTGCATGTGTCCCTCTCATATCTATTATCACACTAATATATTTCAAAGATAATTAATCAGACACTCAAAGTTTAACAAAGTTGAAAATGTTTTCATAAGAAAGGGTACATCGGCAATCACATAGTTACAGACGCTACATGTGGTTCCTTCATATCCATCATCAAACTAACCTATTTCAAAGATAATTTATAAAAAAAAGTCATCGTTAAACAAATGTGAACATGTTTTTATAAGGAAGGGTACTTCGGTAATCACATACTGTTGTTGCATGTTGTTCCTTCATATCCATCATCACACTTGCACATGTAGCTGTTCAGCAAGTTAATACACGTTCCATGGCCACAGGGAGACAAAGCGCACTCGTCGATATCTGAGAAACAAAAAAAAATTAAAATTGGCAAATGTGTAACTTGTATGTGTGTGTGTTTTTTTTCACTTGCAATTAATTTATCCGTCTCATTAGCACACTACGCTCACAAACTAAATCTTACCATCTCCTCCTAACTATACGATTATATTTTTTACGTTTGTTTGTCGTTGTTTTGTAATAATGGCATAGCATGAGGCGCAGTATTTTACGTCATCATTGAATATATTCCCTTTGCAACATTTTGTATTTTTCTTTCTTTAATGAATGACTGGAATGAATGTCACCGTATAATTATAGCATTTTACAGAGGTCAACATAGCTGAAGAAAACGATCTTAAAATTACGATATACTTCATGTATACAACATCTGCCTTCTCAGCATTTGGCAAAACCAATTGCTGATTTTTTGCACTGGATGATGTAATAATAGTAAATAGGGGCATATGCAGATGCGAATTCGGTTCTTTAAGATCCACGGCCTGTATAGGTGATTACACCAAACATTGGTGTAACGTCTTATGCGAAAGAAATGTTCCTGTGTTTTGATATCATTAACACTTGACCACAGATATGCGGCTAGTAATGCATGTTCAACGATGACGTTATAACTCTCATTTACATTCTTTATTATTAGTACATCATGTGCTCGCAACCCAAATGTTAATCCTCTGCCGTTTTCAGGATTATACCTGTAGAACAATCCTTTCCGGTGTAGCCAACGTCGCACGTGCATTCATAATCTGCCCGGGAATCGGTGCACGTGCCGTGTTTACATGGGTTGGGGATACATTCATTGGTTGCTGAAGAATACAATGACGCACGCCTTATTTCAAGTAGCTTGATATAATTAAGAACTAATTTTCGATTTAGAGTTGTTTGTTGGCTAATAAACAACGATTTGGAGTATGAATTAAACCACGATTGCGTTAATCTAAACGGTTTACTGTATTGCATCGGACCTGAACGACAAATCGATAGCCGATAAACAACGATAACGCAAATATCATTGAGATTCTAACGTGACCTGACAACATATTCTGCTGCAACAATGCCAACTATATGTTACAGTTCCGCATCGACCGTTGTTTAATGACCGTTTAACACCGGTGAATTTTGTTCTTTGTCGGCACGTGTCGTGAAAGAACATAAATATCTCGCTTGCTATCGACAAATATGCATGTACATGTATTTACATCCCGGTGAACAGAATTCTGTCATTTATCCATCAAAAACATCAAAATATTAGGAATCATATATGAGGCGGATCACCATATAACAATATACATGTTATGTATTTCTGAATCCGGGACGACACTTTCCGCCTACAGTGGATGTATGTTTAGAAAAGACTTCCTTCAAACAGAAAAAAAAACACAGACGCGGAAAGTGTCGTCCTGGATTAGTCCGTGCGTACTGCACTGACTAATCCGGGACGACTCTTTACGCACATGCATTAAGTCCGATTTTCCCACGACAAGTCTCTATTTAAATAATGATATAATGAATTAACTTGTAATTAAATTTATCAATAGGTAAATACAATTGTTTTTTGCTCGAAATAGTAAAAAAAGCCAAACGCATTATTTTAATCGAGCCCATTTTTACAATGCAGTTCATATTTATTTGTCATTAGTTCTATGTCAGCTTCATCTTTTATTCTATTGTTCATGATGTAAATGATTTTAATAGAATAATGATAAACTTAAATACATCCACGTGTAATTTATTTTCAGTGCATCCAAAAATGTATTTTTATTTAATTTACTTCAATGAATATATTAATAAATATAAATAATTCTGAATAAAACGCAAAGCCACAATTCAAATATACATTAACATGCACAGTAAGTTTTATTCATATAAATTTCCCATTTATTGAAATTCTATGGTTAAGGATTCTTCGGACGCTAATTTATGCGTGTGTATTAACACAGCTTTACCGCGCGCTGAATGATACACTCTACTATGGAACGCCAAAACTGCCTTTGTTGAGAGAAACTGATATGCTTGGTTAGTTGCATTTGGTTGAGTCCAGCTTGCATTAGGTTGAGTGAGATTGGCGTTATGTTGAGTCAAGTTGACGTTATGTTGAGTCAAGATGGCATAAGGTTGAGTTAAGGTGGCATTATGTTTGGTCAAACTGGCATAAGGTGGAGTCCAAATAGCATATGGTTGAGTCTAGTTGGCATTCGTTTGAGTCAATTTGACATTAGGTTGAGTCAATTTGACATTATGTTTGGTCAAATTGGCATAATGTGGGGTTAAAATGGCATTACGTTTGGTTAAGATGGCATTAGGTTGAGTCAAACAACTGGCATTATATTGGGTCAAGTTGACATAATATTGAGGCTATTTTGCAATAGGTTAAATCATGTTAGTATTTTGTTGGGTCAAAAAGCAATTTGGTTGAGTCAAGTTGGCATAATGTTCGGTGAAGTTGTCATGAGGTTAAGTCAAGTTGACACTAGATTGAGTCAAATTGGCCTTATGTTGGGTCAAGCTATCATTAGCTTGAGTCAAGTTGACATAATGTTTGGTCAAGTTGGCATAAGTTGATTCAGATTATCATTATGTTGAGTCAAGTTGACATTGTGTTGGGTCAAGTTTGCTTTAGGTTGTGTCCCGTTTTCATTATGTTGAGTCAAGTTGGTATTAGGTTGGGTCAAATTTGCATCATGTTTGGTCAAGTTGACATAAGTTTGAGTCAAGTTGACATTATGTTGGGTCAAGTTGGCATCATATTGAGTCAATTCGGCAAAAGGTTATATCAAACGTATGATAACATGGTTTTTACTTTATGGCCTGTTTATTCTATGAACCGAACATAAGGACCATACCACTCAACAGCGCATTATATTGACCGAAGGTTTTATTACCGGAACGCAACATTAAAATACACTGACTTGACGTGAAGTAAATACCACTCAACATATCATACTTTTGGCTTAACATAATGCCAACTTGATTCAATCTAATGTCAATTTGACCCAGCATTATGACAACTTGACTCAACCAAATTGCTTTGTGACCCAACAAAACGCTAACTTGACTCAACCTAATGTCATCTTGACTCAACCGAATGCGAAATAGACTCAATCATATGTCAACTGGACCCAACATTATGCCAAAGTGACTAAATATAATGCCATCTTGACCCAACATTATGTCAAATTGACTAAACATAATGCCAATTTGACCCAACACAATGCTAACGTGACTCAACCTAGTACCAATTTGACTCAACATAATGAAAACTGGACTCAACCTATAGCAAACTTGACCCAACATGATGTCAACTTGACTCAAAATAATGCCAGCTTGACTCAACCAAATGCCAACTAACCAAAGATATTAGTTTCTCTCAACAAAAGGCAGTTTTGGGGTTCCATACTCTACTGCTGGAGTTTGTTGTACTCGCTAGAATTAATTTACGAGGACACTAGTCGGTTAAAACGTCCAATAATATTTTTACACAATGATAAAATAATAGGGAGCATAAGCTCCATCAAATTTGCTAATATTTGTTTGCTTATTTATCAGAAAAAAATCCCAGAAATTTACCATCTTATATTGTGTGCTTGTCACAAGAAACCTTGACACTATTTAAGTGCAGACGTGACGCACGCTCAACAGGCAACATTATATAAATATTGACTTCCTTGAGGGTGACAGTGCGTCTTGTCAATCCGAGGCAACACTGTCGACCGAGGCGTTAGCGAGACCCACTGTCACCCTCAAAAAGTCAATATTTTATTTTACTATACCGAACAATCCCGTATCATTTGCGTAGCGGGCGACATAGCCGGCAACATATCAAATTGTTGCCCGCTGCAGTTTATTTGCATTATATAGCGAAATAATCAAGTGAGGTATAATAATGTAAGTTGTGACCGACTGTGATCCCCGTGAAATGAAGCATTGCTGTTTATAGAGACGCCGTTTAGGTGGGCTAAACAAAAAAGTTATTTCATTATATAAATGAATATAACATGCTGAACATGACATACAATGAGTAAAATTGTTCATAATTATGTTTAGTTCTATAGTGTTTGTTGAAGATAAGTTTATGTTCTAGAGTGTTTGTCGAAGATAAGTTTATAACTTAATTTTAACCGCTTAATAAACAATTATGCAAATTTTAATCCGCAAAAGTACATTTTTCCAATTCTATTGATATTCAATTTCCCCGCTGTATAATTATCGCAATGAATCTAGGTCAAAAGTGATCTTATACAGCTACGCCGAAAACGTACATTGACATTTAAGGTCATTGTGACTTATTTATTAGTTTTAAAAATACCTCGTTCAAGACAGTTGTATACGCTAGCAAATTAAAATTATATACATGTATAATCAATTTCTTAACCATGTCATACTGCTAGCATTGTTTCATGGAATAATGCAAAATCAACAGAATGCTACTACTGCACTAAATTGCCCTACGCTTTTCACACGTATTCCCTGTGAATCCAGCTTCGCAGGTGCAAGTGAACTCGCCAATGCCTTCCTTGCAGACGCCGCCGTTTTGGCAGGGGTTGGGACTACACTCGTTAGTGTCTGAAAACAATGATTTTGCATATCCATAAAAGTACGCAAGTAAATGATGAGTGCATATTTCTGGCTTGTGATGTTGAAGTGTTTTTAAACATACAAAAAGAAACGGTTATATAAAACTCAAAGTTGTACTATTGTTCTACTAGTATTGCGACAAAAGTTCTTTAACATTAAATTGCTTGTTGTTTTATTTTTTTCTATAAACAAAACAACACACATAATAGAGAAAATGCTAATGCAAAATGATATATATATATTTTTGCATGGACTTTATATATTTTTGGATGTCCATAAACACTTTGTTCGTATATTAATGTAGTAGGGTGTGCACGAGTCTTTAATGAAAAGAAAAAAAACATGTTAACAAACTGTCAATATCAGAGCGTGTTGTACTTTACTATACTTTACTACGTATGCTTTTGCTACGGCTAAAGGTCAGTCAGTGAAATGAAGTGATACTTAACGTCTTATTATAAAGATTGAAAGAAAACTACATGTACGTTGTCTAACCTGTTTCACAGAACTGGCCCACGTATCCCTTAGGGCATACACATGTGTAGCCCCCTTGGCTATCTTTACAGATCCCTCTGTTCAGGCACAAGTTGACTCCCACGCAATCGTCGATGTCTACAAACATCAAGAATTCCCAATCATGTATAAATGACATAGCAATCGAATCCAGAAGCGAACACACGTTCTGCGACCTGTACTAGACATTGTTTTTATTTACAGTGAAACCAGTCCAAACCGAACCCTGTAAAAACCGAATCCCTGTCAAAACCGAACGGCTCTATCGGTCAGGATTTGTTTGCTCCTTATCTCATATATGAAAAACCCCTTATTAAACCTAACCCTGTCCAAACCGAATACCGAACGAATTTTTTCACAAATTTGTTCTCATTCAACCTTAAAAACCCTGAATAGACCGAACGGTGTATCTTGTTAGGTGTCACTTTGCGATACCGCTAAGGCATGAACCCTATTATTGGTGACACAAGTACATAAAAACGGCATACTCGCCGTGGTGATAACTGGACAGCGGTGCAATAAGCAATCAGAAAGTTGGCGCTTTCGACAACACTCAACTTGTAAAACACAGATTAATCGTGTTTTATGTTGAAATTGACGTACACTGTAAAATTTTTAATGTGTCACAATAATATAGTTAATTTATGCATATAGTAAATTCTGGTACGGATCTCATTAAGCCTAAGACTTGCGGTGTAATCGAGCAAACATAAATATGTTCAAACTAATCATGCAGTCAACTATTGGTGATTTCTTTAAACAGATGTAAATAAGTTGTACTTTAAATACATTAATAAACTTGTTTGATAATTTGAGTGTCGTTTTATCTACAAATACACATTTTTACTAGCAAATAACACAAATATTACAAAATTATAAAAGTGTAAACATTAATATGTTGTGTAAAATTTGTCTTATTATATACTCAAATAAACATATATAACAAAACGTACATTTTTAAAGGAAAATGATTTAAAAACAAACCTGGGTAAACCGAACACCTCTAAAAACCGAACAATTGGCCCGGTCCCGACGCCGTTCGTTTAGACAGGTTCTACTGTATTTATTTATTTAATGCAGTACGTAGTCTTATATATAATGATTGTTTATGTTTTATGCAGAGCCACTAATTGACAATGACTATGTTTTCATTTATTTCCGTCAGTTCAATAAAACGATCCATCAAACTTTATAACATGTAAACATGGATTATATTCAATGGACTAAGTTTACGAAAAACAATTTTAATGTTATTATGCTCTAGAAATGACAAAACAACTGGCGCATACAATAAATAAAGTATGAGTAATTTACTAAATTATGTTAATGTTGATAAAAACAAATAAAAAAACATTTGAAAAAAAAATGAAACTAGGAGCGTTGAACTCAGAGACGTAGGAACAAATGACAATTGTCAGTGCTCTAACCAACTGCGATATTCTGATATGTGATACGTTTGCATGTTTTGAAGTTTATGAGATTCTTTCGCGCCTAAGCTGCATTATGTAAGGAACCGGGATCTCAGCTACCCTACCTTATTTACTTTTAGATACACATCGAAAGTTGGGACGAATTCTGAATCATTGGTGCAACGACCAGCTATTTTTGTTTTTAATTTTTGTAAATTTTGGTGCGGTCTTGAGTCTTTTGGGAATACAGGAGAAACCCGGAGGAAACCCCAGCTGTACGGGCTGTAAACAATATTATATATATACCCGTACATTTGATGTCAACGTGTGAACAAACAAACACGACCTTTAGTATTTTGTCTACCCATAGTTTACACACGTTTCCTTACCAAGCATAATAGCACAGTTTGTGAAACCACTGTCTACTGTTCTTTCTTCGTATGGCTTCAACGTCGTGAGTTCGAATCCCGCATGGGGTTTGAATTTTTCAGACTTTTCTTTTCTATTTTGTTTGTATTAAATAACTCATTATGTATTATATAAGTATATATTTATTTATAACCGATGTCTTTGTATAGCGCATTTGTATCATATAATATCAATAATAGTGAAATAAGATGCCATTTGTTCGGTTACATAGTCCCTTTAATAATTTAATGACTTTTCTTGTATACTCGTTTCAATTAAATGAACATTAGTTGTTAATCTTTATTATATAGAGGATATTTGTTTAATACAGTGTAAAATCGTATTTTATTTCATGAGTGGTCATAGAAACAATATTTAGTTTCTATGACCGCGAATAAAATAAATAACGATCTTTCACTGAATGACACAAATGTTCTTTTTTATTTCTTGCTTTTGAACGATAAATTGAAAAAATGAGCGAGATATGCTGAAGCGACACAATGTGTATTATGACGTCATACATATGATCAATGAAAATTGTCCATCACTGTTGTGTTGTGAAAATAGTGCTAGAAAAAAGTCATACTGCGTCGTTGTTGCTAAATTATAATTGTATTGAATTTTATTATGTGTTTTCTGTTGTTTGAAAAGGCCGTAGGGTATTCGCATACTTTAAAAAAATTACATTAAACAAGTCGTTCCATATAACCAAGAGTGAAATGATCAAACGTTATGATCGACCTAGAGTGAAATGATCAGTATATCATTCACTGGTATTCTCCACCCATTCATCGCATAACATGAAATAAATAACATTATTATTTAAATAACATACTTTGGCGTCTGACCTTTCGGTCAGCTTGACTTAGTATTCACAGTGGCTGTTTGGTGAATGTGCGTAAGTGCGTTCGTCTGTCCGTGCGTGCGTGCTTGCGTCCATCCGATATCGTCCGGACTATAACTTCGACGGTCATCAGGGACTTTTGGAATAACTTGCCACATATGGTTACCATGTGGAGACGGCGTATTGCACGCAAAACCTTTGTCCTTAGCTCATAGCTCAAAGGTCAAGGTCACACATAAAGGCCAAATGACAAATATGTGAATACTACAGCTTACCCGGACTGTAACTTCATTATTCATCAGATATTTTCAAAATGACTTGCCACAATATATAATGTGGAGATGGCGTGTCGCATACATGACATGTGTCCCTAGCTCGAATGTCAAGGTCACACCTAAGAGGTCAAAGGAAAAATATGGGCCTAAAGCTTGTCCGGACTTTTAATTCATTATTTATCAGGAAATGTTAAAACAACTTGCCACACATGTCAATCATGTGAAGACGGAGTGTCGCACGCAAGACCTGTATCCATGGCTCAAAGGTCAAGGTCACACTTAGAGGTGAAAGGTCAAAATGGGCCTAGTAAAGCTTGTCTGGACTTTTAAATCATCATTTATCATGGAATGTTAAAATAACTTGCCAAAAATGTTTAACATGTGTAGACGGCATGTCGCACGGAAGACCTTTGTCCCTAGCTCAAAGGTCAAGGTCACACTCATGGTCAAAGGTCAAATATCAGCATAATATATTTATTTGTAAGTGGAGGTTGATTTAGTTTTGCACAAATGTTCACAATTTCGTGTCGGCATGTCGCACTTTCAAGGTCAAGGTTACACTTAGAGGTCAAAGGTAAACAATATTGGCATGATAATCTTGTCCGACCAGACGTTCTCCTTTTGTGGTTTGTAGTTTTAAATACTTTTCACAAGTTTTCATAAAATGGTGTCGACATGTTGCGCGCAAGACAAAAGTTTCTGACTCCAAGGTTAAGGTCACACGTAGAGGTCAGCTATGGTCAAAGTTCAAATATGGGCATTATACAGCTTGTTTCCGATGTGATTTTACAATAATAACAACATAGGTTGCTTATTAGTGTATAAGTGTCCCTTGCCTGTTTGACAATATCTCCCCGTAAAACCATCCGGACATTCACATTTGTATTCCCCTACCAAGTTAACGCATTTGGCGTTATCTGGACACTCGTGTTTCTCGCATTGATCCACATCTGTAATAAACGGTGAAATTTAGACATAATACTGATACAGCATTTAAATGAGTCATTACTGACAGCGTCATACGATTGCAGTTCTTAAATAATTAGGTTAAAAGTAAAGCCCAGACAAAGTGGAGGAATTAAATCCTCGTTCATATTTTTATTTGATACATACAGAAGAAAAACACAGTTGGAAAGAACGAAGCCAAGATAGTATTTCTGAAACTCAATGATATCTTTTATATAAACTCTACTAGTCAGTTTTGTTCAATGATGTTAAGTACTTACATTTTTCGCAGTAAGTCCCTGTGTAACCTGGCAAACACGTACACGTGAATTCATTGATACCGTCCAGACAAATGCCGTTAGTCGCGCATGTATCGCCCGCACATTCGTCGATCTCTAAATAGACAAATGCCGTTAGTCGCGCATGTATCGCCCGCACATTCGTCGATCTCTAAATAGACAAATGCCGTTAGTCGCGCATGTATGGCCGCACATTCGTCGATTTCTAAATAGACAAATGCCGTTAGTCGCGCATGTATCGCCCGCACATTCGTCGATTTCTAAATAGACAAATGCCGTTAGTCGCGCATGTATCGCCCGCACATTCGTCGATTTCTAAATAGACAAATGCCGTTAGTCGCGCATGAATCGCCCGCACATTCGTCGATTTCTAAATAGACAAATGCCGTTAGTCGCGCATGTATCGCCCGCACATTCGTCGATTTCTAAATAGACAAATGCCGTTAGTCGCGCATGTATCGCCCGCACATTCGTCGATATCTAAATAGACAAATGCCGTTAGTCGCGCATGTATCGCCCGCACATTCGTCGATTTCTAAATAGACAAATGCCGTTAGTCGCGCATGTATCGCCCGCACATTCGTCGATTTCTAAATAGACAAATGCCGTTAGTCGCGCATGTATCGCCCGCACATTCGTCGATTTCTAAATAGACAAATGCCGTTAGTCGCGCATGTATCGCCCGCACATTCGTCGATTTCTAAATAGACAAATACCGTTAGTCGCGCATGTATCGCCCGCACATTCGTCGATTTCTAAATAGACAAATGCCATTAGTCGCGCATGTATCGCCCGCACATTCGTCGATTTCTAAATAGACAAATGCCGTTAGTCGCGCATGTTTCGCCCGCACATTCGTCGATCTCTAAATAGACAAATGCCATTAGTCGCGCATGTATCGCCCGCACATTCGTCGATTTCTAAATAGACAAATGCCGTTAGTCGCGCATGTATCGCCCGCACATTCGTCGATTTCTAAATAGACAAATGCCGTTAGTCGCGCATGTATCGCCCGCACATTCGTCGATTTCTAAATAGACAAATGCCATTAGTCGCGCATGTATCGCCCGCACATTCGTCGATTTCTAAATAGACAAATGCCATTAGTCGCGCATGTATCGCCCGCACATTCGTCGATTTCTAAATAAAAAATGATTCATCACAAATACAATTCAACATACAAATGCACATGTTATAGTTATGTATAACCTGTCTATCACATAAGTTAAAATCTCAAAACAGAATTGTACAACAAATAATACTGTTTAAACCAGACGAATGCGTTGTTGATCATCATAACGTTTGCACGATATGACCTTTCTTGTATAACATTGACTAAACTTATAAATATTATCAATTGATTTTAACACAGCAAACCTATAGAACCACGCGTGAGCAGGATATCCAAACAATAACACTGTAACCACTGCGTTTGGCAGCAACACATAATAAACAAAATTATAATGCTATATCCGTGCGTATTAATTAAAAACGCAAAAGAGCCGTCAGATACAATAACACGTATATTCGATTCAATACCTTATTTTAGCGCAAAGTGGTACTGAGATGTCAAAGATAAGTATCGTTTATCGTTAATTTAGGACCAACGTATCGAACGTCTTGGTATCGGCCAAAATATCGGTCAACATGAAACAAACAATTAACTTTAAATCAAATTGTGTAAAAGTTGAGTTTTTTCATATTCTCCTAAAATCAGAACTTGTTGAAAATGACCTTTGGCTCCATGTCAAGCAGATATTTTGAGTAAATGCTACATGAAAACGAGTGACAAATTCTCTAATGTTCTAGATGAAAGTGAAAGATTAAAATGATTAAAGCTTAGTGTACACTTATGTATGTATTTATTTATTAATTTATTTAGTTTTGATTGATTGATTGTGATTAATTGATTGATTGATTAATTAATTGATTGAGTGATCGATAAATTTATTTATTTATTCAAAAATTTATCATTCATTCATTAATTCTTTCATTCATTAATTCATTCAAAAGTTATTTTTCCATAGTTTTTTCTTTTAACAACAAATACGTTTTGTCAACAAGATTAGTACACTATAGTTAGTGAACATAACATTATTTTTTTTTTGTAAATGATTATTTTGGTAATTTTATTTTTTAAAAGTTTTGTTGTACTTAAGTACCACACTTAAAATATTACTAGCATAACTTACATTTATTTCACATGAAAGTACCAGAACAAAACAGTATACTTGAATAAACTTCTTAAACGAGGACTTTCATGCCTATTTTAACATATATTAATGAATCGATAAACAAGAACTTGTTGCAGAAAAATGACTTACATCAAAAACAAAGTACACAATATACCTAAATTGCTGTGGTTCATCATGTTTGTTATTATGTGATTAATGACTAAGGTTTGCTGTAATCTTGCGTGAAGCTGAATAAAACATAAAGTTTCAGTTACGTATATACTTAGTACAAATTTAAAAATATAATATGATGTATCGAATATAGATGATTTTGTATCGACATAAGTATCGTCCCGATAATTCTGATCGATTAAGAGCCTTACTGGCATCAGATTCAGATGTGTGTGTGTGTGGGGTGGGAGGGGGGGGGGGGTGGTGTATTTTAAAGTTTATAAGGTCCTTCCGCGCCGAAGCTGCATTATGTGAGGACCGGGGGTGTGCCCCACCACCCCTAACTAATTACTTATGCTGTGTGTGGGGGTGGGGGGGTGGGGGGGAGTACCCGGAGTAAACCCCACTTATCCGATATGAATTACATCAGATTTGCATAGATCTACTTTTAAAGGGACCTTTGCCTGCCTGTCTTGGCGCAGCATACCAACATACATTGCGTCATTTACTAGACTGTATATATTGTTTAATCAATAATGGTACATACATTTACAAAATTATCCACGTTAAATACATGTATATTCTTTGCTTTACTAAAGTAACCATCAAACGGCGATATGTTGTTGCTTTACCGCGACTTTAACTTAGGGTTTATATTCGTGTCATTTAGTATGTTTTGTTTCGTTAGTTTTCAAAACAAAAACAGAACATGATGGGATAGATAGAATACTAGGCACGTATAAGTGTTAAATAAAAACTAATTGTATCTGCCCTGCATGGAAACGTGTTTTTTTGTTAAGTCGCGCTAGATAAACGTATCATTACTAAACACTGACCTAGTAATTTCTGTATAGACAGCAATTTCGAAGAAACGTTCATTTTATTGGCAGCCAAGAACCACATGGAAGTGTTAGACTTACCGTCGCAATGCAAGCCTGTTCCGTCAGATTCATAGCCATCGAAGCAAGTACATACATGTAAGTCAGCGGCACATTTTGCGTTGCTGATTTTGACACACAGATTGGTGTTCTCTGAACAGTCGTCTTTAAGTTTACCTGTAAACAAATTCCTGGGAATATATGGCAATTGTACATTTCAAAAGACTGAAACATAATTTTCTTTCACTGGATTTTGATATATTACCGTTGCATCGAAGTTCGATTTTGTTCTCGTTGTATATATTACCGTTTCATCGAATTTCGATTTTGTTCTCGTTGTCATTTAGTCTGTTATATCTATTCCTTACGAGAAATGAAATGGGTGTATGATGTTTGTTAATTATCAATTTATTATTTGATCTATACAAATTAGTATTCCTCACATCAAATGTGAATCGTAATAGCACGTGAAATAGAGCATCACTTATAACCCGACACTTACACAATTCGTGATGAAATGGCTTATTTAAAAAAAATCAAATTTGCACAACAATTACATTAATGACATAAGCGGCCACCTGTAAACTTCTATTATATTCAATACTCATTTTATGATGAAACCAACGAAATTAAAACAACCAGTCGAAAACACAAATTCGCAACATGCCGTCATCCATCTCAATGAATTACAGGAGGCACATGACCACAAATGGAGGAATACTAGTCAGTATTTCATATGAAAATACTTAACATCTATTAGACATAGGTGTCAGCTCATTTAGCATCAAGTACATCTGTCATTTGCAACAGATTTGCGTATGCAGTAGATTCTCACGAATTTGGGATCCGATACATTTGAAATTGACAAATGTTTCCGTGTGTTGTTTGCACGTGTCAATAGCAATCGATATTATAGAAGTAGACAAGCTATATAAAGCTTTTTCTCAGATGAACGTTCAAACGCTAACAAAATACTTTAATATTGGTCAAAATTATCATCGCAGCATTATGCGAATCTTTATTTTTGACTTCTTGTTTTTATTGTTTGGCTTTTCGGAAATGGTGTTTGACATGCATTCAAAGTTTACAGACGGACACGTATATCATTGAATAAATCGTTGGTAATATTTTCTTAAAAAATAATCATTTTATAACGAATTGTGTTAGTGTCGGGTTATCAATGTTGTTCAGTGCATTACGCACACAATACAACCTATTGTCACAACGAATGAAAACGAATGAAACAGTCCGTGTGTATCTGATACGTATCGGTTGCCAAACATTGTATACTCATTTATTTCCGCTTCGTAATATGCCCTGCAATAGTATGGATTCTTTGTAAATATGTACAAAATTGTATTAACGTAAACATGCAGGCGAGTAAAATGTATTCATTTTGAAACAACACAGAATACGTTTTAGAATACCATACCCCGTTCGCATGTAGGCTCTGTAGAACTCCACCTTGCAGGCACTGAAGTTCCATCGCATATTCTTTCATCACTACCGTCCAAGCGGAATCCTTCTTTGCAGGTATACTTAGCTTTCTGATTAACAATCGTGTCATCATATGTAACGTTGCCATTTGCTGGCTTAGGCAAGTCACCGCAGTCTGATGAAGAAAATGCACAACTTGTGTGAGGTTGGTTTATGTTTATTACAAAACCAAATACGAGACTAGTAAGGAAATAATGTTGTTAAACTACTCAATAACCAACAATTTGGAGTTATGATGCGGATGAATTGATCCACAACGGTGTTAGCCCGAGTGATTTAATAGCCACGCATCTGAACAAAAGAGTTGTTGATTAAACAATAAACAACGATAATGCGAAAATTATTTCGATTCTAACATGACATAACCTATAGTTTTGCAATTGTAATGAGAACTACATTCTATTATGCTCCGCTAAGAACCGGGACTACTTTTGCGTTGTATATTTGGTAGTTTGATAAAGACAATTTAGTTCTTTGTCCATAGGAAAATTAGCGACTATCATCAGTATCATGCTATGATAGTAGTTTAAACACTTGCTTGAGAAGTGTCTCTTTATATAGGCACTTCATACCAAACCTACTTATTATATAATATACCATTTAATCATACTCGAAGACTAATAAGCAACGTTTCACATATAAGTTAATTGCCATTTGTGTAATATAATAAACACAAATTATAATATGACAAAAAGAGAGCACTTCTGACTATATATTAGAAATGATGGTTTATATATGAAAAAAAAATCAATTGAATTCGATAAAATTGTGTTTAACATTTTCCGTTCATATTTTAATATATTCATATTGCATAGGCATCTTAATAGGGAATACGTATGCATTCGTTATCGTATGAACACCATGCTAGTAATACTAAGATTTCCTATACTGTTAAATGTTAAACTTTCTTACATTTATTGTTAAAGTGTGTATGTACGATCTTACAACAGATATAGTGGCATAAATACAATAAAAAAATAATGTGAATTAACATATATTTCTATTTAAAATGGAGTAAAAGTTACGAACAAACAATGCCTTTAAACGCACGATACCGGTAAGCTAGTTTTTAATACCGGTAAGATACTTTTCAATCACAAAATACCTTTTGTTTGGTTTAGGTTACACAACACTAATACATTATTCAAAAGTCAACGCACTAGTACTTGTTGATTTATTCTATATTGAAGTGTTTCCTTCGCCTTTTGTATGTTTTTCTGTTTACCTCGAAGTTTTATTGTCACTTGCGTCTGCTTATTTTGAAAATAGTTGGCATGAAATATGGTATATACACACTTTAACGTTTGATTAAATAAATGTTTTACTAATTAATATACATACAAATTTCTTTCCAGTTCTACTTATATAAACCTGACCGATTTGTTTACTTTTACTTGGAGTATCTATTTGCTCTGCATGTTGATCGTCTAATTTTTACTCGTATATCACAATTGACAATGATGAATTGATTTAGATCTGCAATAAGAAAACATACATTTTTTATTGATATTAAAACGTCATTCTATGTAAGAAATTAATGCCCAGGCAAAGCAAAAGAGCTTAGATACGCCCCCATGTGGGTGCTATCAAGTACATATATTACACGTCATCACTTGTGTTGTGACGTCATTTGTGGTTTGTTTTGCATTTTTGAAAGTTTCATACATTGCTATGGTGTGGATGTAATATAAGATTTTCCGTGAAAAAGTATCGAGATGTGTGACATTTTCGGACTAAAGGCATTTAATTCTCCATCTGCTGTGTTAATAACTACACAGGAGAATCCAGGGTCTGTTAAACTTTCAGCCTAGTAATTATGTGATGTAAAAGTGGTAGAACTCTACTGTAGCCTCGACGTATTCATGATATGGACATAGTCGTACTAGCAAAGCAACTTTTATATTTATGCATTAATAATGTTTGGTGCTTGTTGGCTAAATCAACCGAAATAGAAGTTCCTCTTGATGGCACATGCATTTTTCCTTCTGTTTAGTTACTTTTTTAGTTTTGTAGCGATATTATTTATTCAGGGTTGCTGCGGTTTCCACCCAGATCTCTGTGTTGATTTCCAGAGCCTTCATGCCACGCTTGCAGACATCTTTATATCTCAGCTAGTGGCGGCCGTTTGGTCTTTTGCCCGTTTGGTCTTTTGCCAGATGCAAATTCACCATAGAATTCGATCGTCTTCCTTACTACAAACGTGGCCGCAATCTGCGTTGTCTGAGCAGCATGTACATGGTGGGGAGGTAAGTAAGAACCTGGGCGTTGAGAACTTTGTCGTTCCAGCTGATGCCAAGGATACGGCGAAGACATCGCATTTGGAAACTGTTCAGCTTGCTTTGCATAAGTTGTCGATTATTCACTCTCGTACAGGTGACTATGCAGGCATTGTATACTTCCATCTTGGTTGAAGTGGTCAGATTGGGGTTTTCCCAGACACGAGTGGACAGTTGTCCTGGGGCTGTTGTCCTATTTGCAAATGTGTTTGTTGATTTTAGCTTCTATGGACAGGTTGTCGCTGATGGTGGAAACAAGGTACATTTAGGTGAACTGGTGTACCACTTCAAATTTGTCGTTGTCGATGGTTATGACAGATGGTGTGTCCAGAAATGTCATTTTTGCTCATAAAGGGGTCATAACTCCACTGATGGCTGAAAAAAACTACACCAAAATACCTAGGTGCACAAGTTCACATACTGATTAATATGTTAATAAAGTTCCATCACTCTAGCAATAATCAGTTTTTAGTTACAAGCGACACGACCAAAAATGTCATTTTTTGCTAAAAAAGGGCCATAACTCCACTGATGACCGATAAAACTGCACCAAAATACACAGGTGCACAAGTTAACATGTTGATTAATATGTATATAAAGTTTCATCACTGTAGCAGTAATACTCTTTGAGTTATGTTCGACACAAGTCCAAAAATGTCATTTTTTGCTTAAAAGGACCATAACTCCACTGATGTCTGAAAACAAAACTGCACCAAAATACCCAGGTGCGCAAGTTTACATGCTGATTAATATGTTTCTGATGTTTCATCACTCTAGGAAAAATACTTTTTGAGTTACACGCGACACAAGTCCATAAATGTCATTTTCTGCTAAAAAAGGGCAATAACTCCGCTGATGTCGGATGAAAATGCACCAATGTAGTGTACGCGGTACATGTAATCACATATATAATCGAACGTTAAAACGCATCTACAATCAAACTTTTGGTTCAGTAGAGTTGACGCTTGTGGATTTTAGGATACATGTATGTACAATATAGGCGATAGCGCCAAATTGTAACAAATGCATTATTCATTTTTAGTGAATCCATACCTCCTTCACACGTAGGTGGTGGGTGATTCCACGTTCGTCCAGTCTGGCAAGTCAAAGAAGACTCCCCCACGCGTTTGTATTTTGGATCACAGATAAAGTTTGCGACGCTGCCAACTATGGTATCCGTATAGGTGACTTTGCCATTCGTTGGAGAAGGCAGAGCGCCGCAATCTGATATATTGTTGAAAGGAATAACACGTGCGTTCTTCTTTAAAAGCATAACACTTAAACGAAATTGATGTATAATATTAATACTACTAATAATAATGATAATAATAATAAAACGTAACTTAAACAATTATGATTGAAAAAAAGTCAAAATGGTAAACATATGTAACTTTTAACAGTAACAACAATTTGTTACTATGCAAACTTTCAAAATCATAACAATGGTCTTCCCAATGAGACAGCTTGGCACTACGAATGAGACAGCTTGACACTACGAATGAGACAGCTGGACACAACGAATGAGACAGCTTGACGCTACGAATGATACAGCTTGACTCTACGAATGAGACAGCTTGGCACTACGAATGAGACAGCTCGAAACAAAGAATTAGACAGCTTGGCACTGCGAATGAGACAGCTTGACATTACGAATGAGACAGCTTGACACTACGAATGAGAAAGCTTGACACTACGAATGAGAGAGCTTGAAACCACGAATGGAACAGCTTGACACTACGAATGAGACAGCTTGAAACTACGAATGAGAAAGTTTGAAATAACGAAAGAGACAGCTTGACACTACGAATGAGACAGCTTGACACTATGAATGAGACAGCTTGAAACTACGAATGCAACATTTTGACACTACAAATGAGACAGCTTGTCACTACGAATGAGACAACTTGACAATACGAATGAGACTGCTTGAAACTACGAATGAGACAGCTTGACACTACGAATGAGAGAGCTTGATACTTCGAATGAAACAGCTTGACATTATGAACGAGACAGCTTGGCACTACGAATGAGACAGTTTGACACTACGAATGAGACAGCATGAAACTACGAATGAGACATTTTGGCACTACGAATGAAACAGCTTGAAACTACGAATGTGACAGCTTGACACTACGAATGAGACAGCTTGACAATACGAATGAGACAGCTTAAAACTACGAATGGGACAGCTTGACACTACGAATGAGACAGCTTGACACCTCGAATGAGACAGCTTGACATTACGAATGAGACAGCTTGGCACAACGAATGAGACGGCTTGACACTACGAATGAGACAGCTTGAAACTACGAATGAGACATTTTGGCACTACGAATGAGACATTTTGGCACTACGAATGAGACAGCTTAACACTACGAATGAGACAGCTTGATACTACGAATTAGACAGAATGAAACTACGAATGCGACCGCTTGACACTACGAATGAGACAGTTGGAAACTACAAATGCGACAGCTTGAAACTACGAATGAGACAGCTTGACACTACGGATGAGACAGCTTAATACTACGAATGAATTGAAATAAATGAATAATTTTAGAACGCTTTTTATTATATAATTGTAATGGTTTAACTAATTATGCTACTCGTTCTACAAAAGAACGAAATGTATTGATATGATTACGCACATTTACAATTTTTGCGACTTACGAGTTACAGATGTAATTTCGTACTAAAGCCAATATATATTTTCTACCTCGATTTCTCTCCTGTGGTGCACTCTTCAAGAATGAATGAAGCATTACAAAATGTCGTGTCTATGATTGCTAAACATGAAAGGCTTATCATCTTTTATAATGAGTGCTAAATTTAACAGAAATAGGTTTTTTTTTATAACAATACAAAAATGAAATAATCGATTCCATTTGATTAACGTAATAAAAAACGAAAGTTATACGTCTATTAATAGTTATCGACAATGACATATATAGAGAGAATATGTCATAATGTAAAACGTTCCCCCCTAGACGCTTTAAGCCTTTTAAAATTTTCGCCGCTACTGGGCGAATTCTGGTGACATAAGCAGACAGAAGTATACATCACTGCGACAAAGAACGACAAGATCTACATGACACCGGGCGAGTTGTGGCGAGTTACATTCGTCACAGTGTGACAGGGCTTTTGTATACTTTGACAAATGAGAGAACATCTCGGAACTGAATACGACTTTTTTAATAAGGACGTTTATAAAGTACATTCGTTTTTTTTCCCCAATATTATGGTATAAACATGTATTTCTTAAATCATCATAGATGACATGTCGAACTGAACTTATTATAAATACAGAAAATACAATAATTTCCATTTATTTTAATTTGGTGCGTTACAACTTTTGTTGAGTGTATATATTAAAACGAGAGACAAGAATTTCCTTCCACATATTAAACACAATGGGTATTTAACCTTCATAGCAGGTCGGTGCGGGTACGCTCCACCCTGTCCCAGTCTCGCACGTTCTAGTAGCGGTCTGCCCGGTTGCCAACTTGTAGTTCGCATTACACGTGTACGTTGCCACAGTGCCAGTTGTTGCAGGTCCGGCTGGCGTTACAGCGCCATTAGGTACAGTGAGTGCTGGGCATTCTGCAACATTGAAATGACACATGTATTTTTCGGCGTAGCTGTCTAAAATTTAATGCGGTTTAATTATAGTTATAAACATATCTTCGACATACACTCTAGAACTTAACATAATTATGCACAATTTTAATCATTGTATGCCATGATCAGAATGTTATATTCATTCACATATTGAAATAACTATATTGTTTAGCCTACATAATCGGAGCGCTCTATAATGAGCAATACCATTGCTGCAATTCACGGGGACGACAGTCGGTCACAAATGTACAATGTTGCCTGTTGAGCTCGCAAGCACAAACTATGAAGTGTTACATTTCTGTTTTTTCTTCTGATAATTAAGGAAAACAAATATTAGCAAATTTGATTTTTATATAAGCGGTTCAATTTAAGTAATAAACATATCTTCGACATACACTCTAGAAATTAACATAATTATTAACAATTTTACACATTGTATGTCATGATCAAATTGTTATTTTTATTTACATAATGAAATAACTATATTGTTTAGCCTACATAATCGGCGCACTCTATAAATAGCAACTACAAAGCTACATTTCACGGGGACGACAGTCGGTCAAAAAGTACAATGTTGTCTTTTGAGCTGGCAAGCACAAAGTATAAAGTGTTAAATTTCTGGTATTTTCAAATAAATAAAAAAAATATTGGCAAATTTGATTGAGCTTATATTTCCTATTATTGTATCATTGTGTAAAAATATTATTGTACGCTGTAACCGACTGTCGTCCCCATGAAATAATTATAGCAGGTACAACTCCAGCAGGAGAATAATTCTAAAAATAGCGCGCGGAAAAGCTGTGTTAATACACACGCATCGATTAACGTCTGGAGAATCCTAAACCCGAGAATTGCAATTAATGGGGAATTCATAAACTTACTGCTCATTCATTGCCGCTATTTTTTCTGACAATGTTAATTTGTATAATTTGCCTGACAAATTCATGTATCAAATATGTTTACGTAAATTACTAGTATTAAGCTTATTCATGTATCACTGGTGCAAACCTGAGGCGGTATATAATCGGTTTATTCACGGTACAGATATTAACAATAATTGAGTTTATCTCAAATTAATTTTGGGGGCCAATACGTTTTCGTATAGTGTCCGAAAAATATAATGTCCGAGAAGTCTCCTTAGTACGAAACGAAAAATATGGTGTCCGTGAAGTCACAGCTTGGTCCTCTTGAATTATATTTAGGGCAAAAATGACATCTCAATATTAATTTCTACGCCTATTGTCTTTTTTAAAGACATTTCTTGTTTATTCTGACATGACACTCGCTTATTTATCGTTGTTAAACTACCCCCAAAACGCAAAAAAAAATCCCGATAATGAGCGGAGCATAGTAAAAATTTGTTCCAATTACAATTGCAAAAATATATGTCAAATCATGTTAGAATCGATTCCATTTTTTTATTGGGTGTAATTGCAATAATATATGTATAATATATGTAGTCGCAGTGAACAAACTATATGCACCATAAATATAAATCAAATTAAATTAAAAAACAACAACAATAACTATATACGAATTATATAATCGTGTATGTACCGTAACACGTGCCAACACTGTTTCAGCAAAATCAGCGCTGCTCTTTTCTAAATATCAAAACTTTCATTTCTTTTGGTGTTATTTCAAGAACATCGTTGGATGATACAAATAAAAACAGGTTGCTGCCTAGCCGTAAGTAATTGTTCAGGTTCGAGGCAAATAAATGTACGTACTGCATGTTGGTGGTGTTCCGTCCCACCCGGTTGACGTGCAGGTTCTGGTTGCATTCCCAACCGGGACGAAGCTCGTATTGCATGTATAGGTCGCGATGTGGCCAATGGAGAACGTCCCAGAAAGGGCATCCACGTTTCCATGAGGTATGGTAGTATTTATAGCAGCGCACTCTGAAAAAAAAAACGATGTAATTAATTATTACTTTATCCTGAAACATTGAAAGATAAATTGCACTGGCTGATTTCACGTGTTGTTGTTGACTTTTTACACAGTTATAGTTATATTTAAAAAAGCACGCAGTTTAATTAATTTTAATTAGACTTGTTCACAGATTTTTTTAAAATATAACATTAAATGTCTAAATTGGAAAACCTAAAGCACCTGAACTAAAGAACTAAACTTATAACACGAATAACATAAACACTGGGGATTGAAGCAACAACCTCGGGATCAAAATTTTGACGCACAAACCGCTCGGTTAATTTGATTTATGTGATTTTATTGTATGTAAGTTATGCTCGTGTTTTCTACAATTTTAACAAAAACCACTAAAAGTATTTAATTGTTTCGCGTAGCAAACGCTTTATAATATTAACTTTTTCAACTGATGATAACTTTTTCAAATATTTCTATGTTAGAAGTGCTCTTTTATATACAGTTTTATTATATTTTTAGAAAATGTGACAAAAATGTTGAAAATTCTCAATTCGTGAATTTGTGTACAGGTCCTTTTAAATATCAAATAAGAAGTAAGATGCCAAGTGTAATCGATTTTATCACTCAGTAATATAAATAGCCTTTCCACTAACACAATTTCGACACACAGTGAGATACTGAAAACGGGAAATATCTAAGCCACCAAGTGAACACATATACAATGTAGTTTCCTTAATATAGCCGTATTGTGTTTGTTTGTTTATGGGTTTTCCCGCTTTCCTTTATATTGAAATTATAGTAACAAAATGTATTTATTTGTTCCCTATAGGCTAGACATACTAGTATATTGTTCTGTACTTATCGAATGACTTAAGACTTATAATTTTCTTACTTCAATGAAGATAATTTACATTTGAATCAAGCCTCGAGTACTGATGTAAAATAAAACTAATCTTAACAAACTGTATTGTTTACTTTAAAACACCCTCACTTGTATAACTGTTTTAAACTAGATAAATATTTATATATTTAGAATATTTAAATGATATATTTTACATGTCATATGCCATGAATGTTATCTATTTCTGTTTGTATAACGATACGCTTGTAATGCTTAAGTAAATAAATATTCTTGTATGTGCTGTTCTGTTTTGTTAAGTGTTATGCGGATTGCAAAAATATGGCACAACATAAAAGAATGTGCTGATGTAATATGAACACGTGCACGTGATTCAAATCCGCATATTTGTTACGTACATCTTAATGAAAACAATTATATCCTACATACAAAATGTCCGTGAAATGTTTAACGTATGAATAGTATTACACATATTAACGTAATTATAAACTGTTCCAATAAAACACCATGTAACCATTAAACACACAGTCAGCATTGTGTGAAAATCGTCTGAGTCAAATAGACAAACAAACACCTGATATTGGTTTTCAGTTTCCTATTTATATGTTATTAGACAACATAAAAATAGAAACGAGGCGTGTCGTTGGAAAACCGGGCTTAATGCATGTGCGTAAAGTTTCGTCCCGGATCAGCCTTTGCAGTCCGCACAGGCTAATCCAGGACGTCACTTTCTGCCTACAGTGGATTTATGTTTAAAAGAGACTTCCTTGAAACAGAAAATACCATAAAACCGGAAAGTGCCGTCATAAGTTAGCCTGTGCGGACTGCAACGACTGATCCGGGACGATACTTTACACACTTGCATTAAGCCCGGTTTTCCCATGACACGTCTCATTTACAATATTACATTCGCTGTTTGAAAGTGATATAATATTGATACTCGTGTCAATCATATCAGTTTGCTCTGGACACAATTTTAGTCGACACATGATTCTATATTCGAAATTTAAAGATAATTCATTACAAGTACAAAAAGCCCTGATTATTTTTACAACTGATAGACTGGTAAGTGCAAACTTTGGCATAAAACTATAATATTTAGCAAATAAAGATTTATAAACGTGCATACTACACTCGGGAATCAATCCATCCCAACCACTTCCGGATTGGCATTCCCTTTGTGCGTCACCCTCGAGTGTTAACCCTGTATTGCAGCTAACTGTTGTAGAGCCACCGACGGCAGTAACAGTGGTACTGGCGATCCCTGACGATCCTCCTGTGATATCCGGTAACTTTTCACATCCTGAAAAGCATAATTGCAATACGTAATAACCCAGTATACACTATTATTGATTGTTGAAATTATTGGGAAGACTAACGATTAAAAAATATATACAATACAAGACATATCTTTAATAAAGAAATTCGGCGTCTATGGTAATAAAAATTATTGTGAAAATAAGAAATGCAGATTGATTTTTCTACATAAATAAATTTAAAACTGACAAATGTTTTACTTGGTTGTGTTTTGTTTTCCTGTATGATTTACTTATCGGTCGCATGATTTTATATGTAATTTCACGTTAGATTTTATTTTGGTAACATTTAAAATAGGTCTGCCCTTCAGTTTCTTAAGCATTAAAACTGTATTTAACAGTAAAAAGATTTATCCAGTGCTCGGTCTGTCTGTCTGACTCTATATCGTCCATTGAAAACCAGAAGGGCTATCGGCCTTCCGTGCACATACGCTGATGACACCTTTCTGTCTGACTCTATATCGTCCATTGAAAGCCAGAAGGGCTATCGGACTTCCTTGCACATACGCTGATGACACCTTTCTGTCTGACTCTATATCGTCCATTGAAAGCCAGAAGGGCTATCGGCCTCCTTGCACATACGCTGATGACACCTTTCTGTCTGACTCTATATCGTCCATTGAAAGCCAGAAGGGCTATCGGACTTCCTTGCACATACGCTGATGACACCTTTCTGTCTGACTCTATATCGTCCATTGAAAGCCAGAGGGCTATCGGCATTCCTTGCACACACGCTGATGACACCTTTCTGTCTGACTCTATATCGTCCATTGAAAGCCAGAAGGGCTATCGGCCTTCCTTGCACATACGCTGATGACACATTTCTGTCTGACTCTATATCGTCCATTGAAAGCCAGAGGGCTATCGGCCTTCCTTGCACATACGCTGATGACACCTTTCTGTCTGACTCTATATCGTCCATTGAAAGCCAGAGGGCTATCGGCCTTCCTTGCACATACGCTGATGACACCTTTCTGTCTGACTCTATATAGTCCATTGAAAGCCAGAGGGCTATCGGCCTCCTTGCACATACGCTGATGACACCTTTCTGTCTGACTCTATATCGTCCATTGAAAGCCAGAAGGGCTATCGGCCTTCCTTGCACATACGCTGATGACACCTTTCTGTCTGACTCTATATCGTCCATTGAAAGCCAGATGGCTATCGGCCTTCCTTGCACATACGCTGATGACACCTTTCTGTCTGACTCTATATCGTCCATTGAAAGCCAGAGGGCTATCGGCCTTCCTTGCACATACGCTGATGACACCTTTCTGTCTGACTCTATATCGTCCATTGAAAGCCAGAGGGCTATCGGCCTTCCTTGCACATACGCTGATGACACCTTTCTGTCTGACTCTATATCGTCCTTTGAAAGCCAGAGGGCAATCGGCCTTCCTTGCACATACGCTGATGACACCTTTTTGTCTGACTCTATATCGTCCATTGAAAGCCAGAGGGCCAGCGGCCTTCCTTGCACATACGCTGATGACACCTTTCTGTCTGACTCTATATCGTCCACTGAAAGCCAGAAGGGCTATCGGCCTTCCTTGCACATACGCTGATGACACATTTCTGTCTGACTCTATATTGAAAGCCAGAGGGCAATCGGCCTTCCTTGCACATACGCTGATGACACCTTTCTGTCTGACTCTATATCGTCCATTGAAAGCCGGAGGGCTATCGGCCTTCCTTGCACATACGCTGATGACACCTTTCTGTCTGACTCTATATCGTCCATTGAAAGCCAGAGGGCTATCGGCCTTCCTTGCACATACGCTGATGACACCTTTCTGTCTGACTCTATATCGTCCATTGAAAGCCAGAGGGCTATCGGCCTTCCTTGCACATACGCTGATGACACCTTTCTGTCTGACTCTATATCGTCCATTGAAAGCCAGAGGGCTATCGGCCTTCCTTGCACATACGCTGATGACACCTTTCTGTCTGACTCTATATCGTCCATTGAAAGCCAGAGGGCTATCGGCCTTCCTTGCACATACGCTGATGACACCTTTCTGTCTGACTCTATATCGTCCATTGAAAGCCAGAGGGCTATCGGCCTTCCTTGCACATACGCTGATGACACCTTTCTGTCTGACTCTATATCGTCCATTGAAAGCCAGAGGGCTATCGGCCTTCCTTGCACATACGCTGATGACACCTTTCTGTCTGACTCTATATTGTCCATTGAAAGCCAGAAGGGCTATCGGCCTTCCTTGCACATACGCTGATGACACCTTTCTGTCTGACTCTATATCGTCCATTGAAAGCCAGAGGGCTATCGGCCTTCCTTGCACATACGCTGATGACACCTTTCTGTCTGACTCTATATCGTCCATTGAAAGCCAGAGGGCTATCGGCCTTCCTTGCACATACGCTGATGACACCTTTCTGTCTGACTCTCTATCGTCCATTGAAAGCCAGAGGGCTATCGGCCTTCCTTGCACATACGCTGATGACACCTTTCTGTCTGACTCTATATCGTCCATTGAAAGCCAGAGGGCTATAGGCCTTCCTTGCACATACGCTGATGACACCTTTCTGTCTGACTCTATATCGTCCATTGAAAGCCAGAGGGCTATCGGCCTTCCTTGCACATACGCTGATGACACCTTTCTGTCTGACTGTATATCGTCCATTGAAAGCCAGAGGGCTATCGGCCTTCCTTGCACACACGCTGATGACTCCTTTCTGTCTGACTCTATATCGTCCATTGAAAGCCAGAGGGCTATCGGCCTTCCTTGCACATACGCTGATGACACCTTTCTGTCTGACTCTATATAGTCCATTGAAAGCCAGAGGGCTATCGACCTTCCTTGCACACACGCTGATGACACCTTTCTGTCTGACTCTATATCGTCCATTGAAAGCCAGAGGGCTATCGGCCTTCCTTGCACATACGCTGATGACACCTTTCTGTCTGACTCTATATCGTCCATTGAAAGCCAGAGGGCTATCGGCCTTCCTTGCACACACGCTGATGACACCTTTCGGTCTGACTCTATATCGTCCATTGAAAACCAGAAGGGCTATCGGACTTCCATGCACATACGCTGATGACACCTTTCTGTCTGACTCTATATCGTCCATTGAAAGCCAGAAGGGCTATCGGCCTTCCTTGCACATACGCTGATGACACCTTTCTGTCTGACTCTATATCGTCCATTGAAAGCCAGAAGGGCTATCGGCCTTCCTTGCACATACGCTGATGACACCTTTCTGTCTGACTCTATATCGTCCATTGAAAGCCAGAAGGGCTATCGGCCTTCCTTGCACATACGCTGATGACACCTTTCTGTCTGACTCTATATCGTCCATTGAAAGCCAGAAGGGCTATCAGCCTTCCTTGCACACACGCTGATGACACCTTTCTGTCTGACTCTATATCGTCCATTGAAAGCCAGAAGTGCTATCGGCCTTCCTTGCACATACGCTGATGACACCTTTCTGTCTGACTCTATATCGTCCATTGAAAACCAGAAGGGCTATCGGCCTTCCTTGCACATTCGCTGATGACACCTTTCTGTCTGACTCTATATCGTCCATTGAAAGCCAGAAGGGCTATCGGCCTTCCTTGCACATACGCTGATGACACCTTTCTGTCTGACTCTATATCGTCCATTGAAAGCCAGAAGGGCTATCGGCCTTCCTTGCACATACGCTGATGACACCTTTCTGTCTGACTCTATATCGTCCATGGAAAGCCAGAGGGCTATCGGCCTTCCTTGCACATACGCTGATGACACCCTTCTGTCTGACTCTATATCGTCCATTGAAAGCCAGAGGGCTATCGACCTTCCTTGCACATACGCTGATGACACCTTTCTGTCTGACTCTATATCGTCCATTGAAAGCCAGAAGGGCTATCGGCCTTCCTTGCACATACGCTGATGTCACCTTTCTGTCTGACTCTATATCGTCCATTGAAAGCCAGAGGGCTATCGGCCTTCCTTGCACATACGCTGATGACACCTTTCTGTCTGACTCTATATCGTCCATTGAAAGCCAGAGGGCTATCTGCCTTCATTGCACATACGCTGATGACACCTTTCTGTCTGACTCTATATCGTCCATTGAAAGCCAGAGGGCTATCGGCCTTCCTTGCACATACGCTGATGACACCTTTCTGTCTGACTCTATATCGTCCATTGAAAGCCAGAAGGGCTATCGGCCTTCCTTGCACATACGCTGATGACACCTTTCTGTCTGACTCTATATCGTCCATTGAAAGCCAGAGGGCTATCGGCCTTCCTTGCACATACGCTGATGACACCTTTCTGTCTGACTCTATATCGTCCATTGAAAGCCAGAGGGCTATCGGCCTTCCTTGCACATACGCTGATGACACCTTCCGGCTTTCAAGGAACGATATGCAACAGCACGGGCAAGAAACTCGGCACAATTGTCGTTGTTGGCATATTATTTGAGCCATACATATTATATAACTTTTTTTTATTGAATGCGTGTGCATTCTTCGGATAGAAATGTAATTCATTTAATGCTACCAGTTGGGGAGTCTTCTTTCTTGACCTGTGTTGTGCGAATATTTTCAAATTAGTCCATGCAATATTAGAATATATTCATTCGGGGCTACTGACGAGACATTTTCCCAACATTTGACTGGATATGGAGAAAGGGTTAGACAACTACACAGAATAATAAAAAAATATTAATTTAACCAAAAATCACTAATACAATTCTGCAAACATAAATCTCATTGCGGATCTGGTTTACCGCATCGCATACTCAGTAATATATTTTGGGAAAAATAGCTGATACTATAAAAACTATATTTTTCTACATTATATATACTACATACAATTTAGAAACTATATTTTACAAATAATCTATCCGCCACTTACCACACGTGGGTGCCGTGCCGTCCCATCCAGTTGACGTGCACGTGCGTGTGGTAGCAGTTTCAATAATTTCAAAACTGGTGTTACACTGGTACGTGACTTGACCATTAATTGCAACGGTTCCCGTGGAAGGGTTTAATGACCCATCAGTGGGAGGCGTTGGCAAGTTGCATTCTGTACAGGTACAAAATAACAGATTGCCTGTTGACAAATATTGGAATTACACGTTCAATAGAGTTAGTAGAGAGTAAATTTAGTCCCTTAATTGTTTATATAATGTGTGTTTATTTCAAAGCGTATTGTTTTGACACAAAAACATTGTGTATGGAGTACGATTAGGGTCTTTATTATCTTAGACAGCATCATGCTCATAGAAACGAGCATCGTGTTCGCAAGGTTGTGCATGATGCGCAATGAACGAGAATGATTCTCAGTAAACGAGCATCTTGCTCTTTCGGCTAAGCATCATGCTCATAAGATCGAGCATCATGCTCGTCAATTCGAGCGTGACGCTTGTTTTTGGAGCATCATGCTGGGTTAGGCAATAAAGACCCTCTTCGTGGGATTATATTTGTATGGCTTGTTTTAATATGCGTCTTTATGGGAAATACCGTCGATATACCCCTTTAAAGTAAACTTAAATTCATTTAAATTGAGAAGCCTGCAATACCACACGTGGGCGCAATTTCACTCCAGCCCGTGCCCGATGTACACGTCCTTTCAGTGACACCCCTTAATGTGAAGCCAGTCAAACACGAATAGGTGGCTTTATCGCCTATCTTTGTTCCTGTTACGTTGACCGATCCTCCGGGGAGATTGGGTGTTTCGCAATCTGGTGGAAACAACGCATACGTATCATTTATACAATAAGTATTGACTGACTACATTTTATTGTATCTTAATTTGTTAAAACAAAATCGAATTCACATTAACGACTTCAGCAAATTAAATTTTATTCGCTGTTGGCGTAAATATATAATACACGTATTACATAAATAATGTTACGTACATGTGCGAGTATTATTAAGAGTTACTATTGCAAAAGTAAATGTCTGTTGATATATATCAGTATATTCCTACGTGGCATTCAACACATTGTTCATGCATAATTAAATTAAATAACACAAAACTATAAAAGGTATCGATGCTTTAATGGAAACTGGATAGTCTGTATTTTGTTTAGAGTGTTCTTATTATATTACGAAAATATCCGCTACTTGTGCTTCGCAGTTTCAAGAATGCAACCACTTACCACAAGTTGGTGGAGCGGTGTCCCACGAACTGCCGTCTTTACACGTGCTGGTATTGTTGTGTGACAAAACAAAGTTGTCATTGCATTCGAAAGAAGCATTGGAGCCGGCGAAATTCTCAGCGGTCGTTGTAACGGTGCCGCCGTTTATTGTAAGTGCAACACAAACTGTAGTGAAATAATATACATACATTTGTTAAAAAGTTTGCCTATTATAAAATGTTGTTTCTTATTAACTGCTGGAACAAATACTAGTTGGATTTACACCAGTATGGGTCTCATGCCATAGGACAGGAATGCAGAACACGTTAAGTGTATATTATTTAATCCCCATAAGATCATTTTCTTAAATGGACTATTTTATTAACTCTATACAATCTGAACCTGTTAACAAACACTGAACACAATTTCGTTTACAGTAATGAAAATTAAGTTAAGGTTAAGTTTTTGCTTTAAATGTTTCCAAAATATTGCCACTAGTGAAATGAAAATCAACAACAACACAACAGCATGTAACATATTAAACAAAAGTTACTTAAACTGCAAAACAAACAAACAACAAGAAATAAAAGCCGTATCATGTGTACTAAAGCAGAATTAGAGGACAGAATGTTCATTATTTGCACCGTATGTCATGAAATTGTAATTTGTTTCCTGAAATGAGCTGTGATTTAGTGTTTTAGCATGTATGTTAAATAGTGTAAAGTGTGACATACAGGTAGTAGAAAATTTTAATTCAAAAGTGAATAGTAAAAAACGGTGATTTAAAAAACGGTAACATTACTTTAGCAAAAACTATTTTAATGAAAGAAACATTATATTTAGATCGCGACGGAGCTTTTCGGCACATCAATACTATCAAAGTAGCTACATTAAGAGTCTCTGTGCTCGAGGAGTGACTTGACAACTAACCTGACCTGATGCAATAAAACACAATTTCTAAGATTCATGTAATGCTCGGTGTGCACTACCGTCGATATTACATAATTATTAAGCATTATTATTAGCGTGAGCCTAATTTACATGTACAGTTTTGATAAGTACGGCCGGGTACCATACTAGTGGTTGCATATACATATGCAAGCAGCGTCAGTGTTCAGTACAGTTGTTTGCGGGATTGTGAGTCAAAATGATAATATGCATAAGTATGTATTTCTTCTGATATCTAGAAGATAGGGTCTTTTTCTTATTCACATACATGGAAATTATGCATATGTATTTAATATGAAGGTTATATCTGACAGAAGGTGCGTTGCAAAAATACGGGTGCGAGACTGCGCATGCGCACCATTTTGTCCTGGAGTAAGAACGAGACATTTTTCAAATCATTTTCTTCAGATTTCGATGTTTGGTAAACATATGGACACGGAATTTTAAGAAAATATGAGGGCGAGAAATATTCAACTCTCACCTTATTAAGTTATGTGTGCGAGCGATGATGCCACACGTATTGCGTATTGTTAATTGTATGTAGCCGAAATGACCTTGTAGAAACAGGATTCCATAGATTGGCATTATGTTCAGTAACCTTAGTGCAAACATAACGACATATAGCGTAAACCCCATTTAAACAATGCACATGCTAGTTACATGATCCATAGAACAGTGGTCAAACATTTTAAAAAACAAAACAAAAACACTAATGAACATTTATTTATGGAAATACATGTATATTGATATTAACAGGTGACTTACCAAACAGACACTGTGTTTGAGCTACGTTTAACCCAAAGCCAATTTCACAGGTGCAATTATCAGTGCCACCGATATCGCAGATACTCTTGGCGTAAAGTGCAGTGCAGGTATCATTAGTCGTACAGTCTGAAATACAACAATAAAACGATATATTCAGGCCAATGCACAATTGCCTTCGATTCACACAGGAAGCATTGTGATATCTGGTGTTGCACTATTGTTTGTCAATAGTGGCGTGCATAACAAAATTAGCCAATAATAACACTAGCATTTACAAAAGAATCATAATTATAACTTAGTAAACATGTATTGAAAACATGTCTTTATATAATTATAACTATATTATTATAATTGTAACCTTAAAATATATTACTTAATATAAATGCTAAACTGAACACAAACATGTTAATTAAGAAACTGGAAATAAAAAGAAATATTTGTAAATAGTACATGTATATTACTTGTTTCTGGTATTTTCTGGGCAAACACTTGGGAACTCTGTAAGCCAATAATCCAAACGAAAGCGAAAACAGTTAATTTGTCCATCATTCTGATAGTCCTACTTGTGAGCGTTAACTGTCGAGAGACTTAACATAATGATATTCAAACACTTGGCTTTATATTGTAGTAAAGAAGGTACCATTGTTTTAATGTACAGCGTACTGTACCGGCGCTTTAAAGCATCTCAGTCTTCAGTCATCAGGTATATTTCATACGTTAGAAGACTAAACTATATTATTAATATAAATATACATGAATATGCTTTCAAAAATATTTTTGAAATAAAACTAATTTAGTATGACGTAGTTGTACAAAGTACAAAATGCTTGTTTTAAACATTGTCAATGGCTATCAAACTGCATGCTACATGTTTAGTTTTATAATTTGTTTAGCCACAAATGTAAACGCTTTCTATACAATACAGTACGTTTTCAGTAGTAATTCTGTTGTTGTCGTGCAGCAAAACGAGTTAAAACATCGATTTGGTTACATGTGCAGTGAGTGATTGTGTTGATAATTAGATAATATTATATGAGTGTTGGATAAATTTACATCGTTGCTATAAAAAGACAGTAGATTATTTGGAAAAGCTCGACTGTATCATTCCGCTTGCACTTCGACGAGAAGACAGTAGTCCATGATGTAATCGAGTTTGTATTGAACAAACAAGCGTTTTAGCAAGGTTATGTATTGTATTTTTTAAAGCAATGCACACATCATTTGTTTTTCAAATAATTGTTGATAATAACACATTTGTGGCACTGGAGTTACTGTCACTGGTGATCTTTTTTCGATCTATAAATAGCGATCGGATTAACATGATCTAAAAATATCGACAGTTAAAGCTCAAGTTTATATGATGGGTTGTTATTTTATCGATTTACGTTTAGTATTATGATAAAATATACAATCTGAAATGATTCGGAGAGGGCAGAACGACACTAACTAATGAAACTAATGACCTATACAGCTCAGTGCGGCAAATAGTACAATAATACAGAACCCATTGATGAAACGGTGATCAGGATCACCTCCAAAATATAATCATTTGTTAATTGACATTTCGAGATAATGCAAGTCTATTCGTATAACGTGTTGCGTACAGTTGACATAAAAACAGATAGACCAGCGCCGGCGAATATAACTTTCTTGCATGGCTGTTCATCATATTCATTTCAAGGATCAAATTTAGTTCTACATTGCAGCAATTAGTGGATAGACAAAAGCCACGGGCAAAGGGCAGAATACATATTATAAAACGTTTTGATACAGAACAGAATAACGAGTCTATTTAAATATTGTATTTAATTGACATTCAACAACAAAATGTTTGTCGTGTGGTGTTAAAATAAAGGACCTTCATTATGTTTAACATTCTGTATATGAACGTACAACTTTAATAAGAATTTGTCTCCTAGTTTAAAACTTGCTACCAATCTTTTGCATAACAGTATTGTCTTCACATTTTTCATGACAGCCAAGATAGATAATATTGTTCACACTAAATAACAATTTATTGTCGGGCAATTATTGATTGATTGAATTAAGTATTCAAAACTAACGTACTTGTTCGTTGATTACATCTATTGGTATCATTGATTGTAGCGCCCTGCTGTACACCTAGTTTTGTTTTATAATTAAATGACAAAAGAGGGTTTACATACCGAAATTGCTGTCAATATTATTGTTCACTGTAAGAATCAAACGGCTTACAAAGTTTGAAAAAATGTTGAATATCTACTTGCGTGTATAAAACAATACTCCACCATAGTTGCTTATCCTATGGCTAATAATGTATACATAGCATCTTATTCACATGTATACGACTACTACTACTACTACTACTATTACTACTACGACTACTACTACTACTACTACTACTACTACTGCTACTACTACTACAACTACTACTACTACTACTACTACTACTACTACAATACTACTACTACTACTACGACTACTACTTCTACTACTACTACTACTACTACTACTACTACTACTACTACTACTACTACTACTACTACTACTACTACTACTACTACTACTACTACGATCAGCAACACAACGATAATTATTGTCCAATCTCGCTTTGTCGCATCCTCGCGGCCTGGCGCACGGCGATAATTATCGTCCAAGTCTCGCATCGTCGCCCCCTTTTTGTGTCTTGACATTGTCATAAATATTATAAATATGATTAGCGTTAACTCTTGCTTAACTGTCCGATTCGAAAAACACGTGCTGCCGTGAACTGCGTGTTGTATTTATAGTCCAAGAACCAAGGGCCATTTATTTAAAATTCGCGCCCCAAGCTAAAGATGGTTTTAAATGAAAGGTATACATATACTGAATTCAAAAACCTTTTTCTTTAAAAAATCCTCGTTTACAATTGTCGCAATCCAAGATGGCCGCCAAGATGGCCGTCCAAATATTTCATATTACCCCATGTTCGCTAAAACCCTATTATTTAGCTGTTTTTAATAGGTTTTTAAATATTATTTTTACCCAAACTAGCGGAAGTGATGTTATATTCGATGTTTGTAACATTCAATATGTTTCCTCAACACGGTTGAAAAAAAATATATATACGAAAAAAATGGGGAAAAAGCACCCTATTTGGGTGTTGTTTTCTTTTCTTCAAAGATCTGCCTTTCAGTTGTTGTACACCCTTAAAAAAATAAGCTAAATGTAATCAAAATCATTTGAACAATCACCAAATATATGTTTTATAAAAGTAAACTAAATTTTCTCAACAGGATGCTCCTAAAGTATCATTATACTGTTGCTAAAAGTGGGCGGGGTAAGTTGACCCCTGAACGACATTGTTTTAATTCTTTGATGAATTCTTATTAAAATGTGTTTAATAAAATATATATAATTAATTTTAAATCAAACTACACAATTAATGTTATATTGATATTAGTAATATTCGAAGTGTTTCTTTAGCTACTGCTGGTGCGTGTTTTTTACAATGACAATGAGAAAAAGGCCTTAACTTGTTGTTTTAGGTCTAAATGTGGCATTCCATTGTTGCAAATTCTTTAAAAAAGTTATTAATGTTATAAATATCATTTTTGAACTTGTAATGTTGCTAATGGCCATCTTTCATTATGTGTTTTGTAAATGGCCAAAGGCATTGCTCATGCCGATTTGCCAAATAAACCAGTAATAAACCAGTAATTTTTAACAATAACCATGTCTATGTTTTATACAATTAAGCTAGACTTGTTCAACAGGATACTCATAAATTACCATACTTTTGCTAAAAGTGGGTGGGGTAAATTGACCTCAGAATTAAAAAACGAGCTTATTTTCATTCTTAGTTGAGTTGTTATCAGCTGTGTTAAAACAATTTAAGCATAATTTGTTTTTAATCAAACTAATAAAAGTAATGTTATATATTATATTTGTAACGTTTAATGTGTTTTTAAGGGACTATGTTATTGAACAGGGCCTCAAGGGGGGGGGGGGCAATTTCTTTAAAAAATCATGATTAAAAAAAATATTATTTCCGGCATATAATAGCGGTTTAAACATGGTATATTTATTTCGGAAAGAATGTACGCATTCTGAGATAAAAATCAATTTATAATATTGGTCGTGTTTGTTTGGATGTTTTTCTGTTTACATTTTGACGTCATAATTGTGAATATGTTGTATAGCCATGGTTTACACACGACTCCTTACCAAGCATGATAGCGCAGTTGGTAAAACCGCTGTCTACTGACATTACTTCGCATGGCTTCTAAGTTTTGAGTTAAAATCCCGCTTGGGGTTTTAATTTTTCAGACTTTTTTTGCTATTCTATTTTTATTAAATAACTCATTGTGTATTATGTCATTATTTAGGTATTTATAACATATTTCTCAGTATAACGCATTTCGATCATATATCAATAATAGTTAAATAAGACGACCTTTTTTTGGTGACATAGTCCCTTTAATCACTGTTGCTAAACATGTGTAAAAATTAAGGAAAAAAAGCACATACACTGTTTATGTTGCCAAATTTAAAACAGATTATGAATGTAATCAAATATTTTTAGACCGTAAATGCATCTACGTTTTATACATACTTATATAACATTTGTTCGACAGTTTTGCCGGGTTGCAAAATTACCATACTCGAGATACGTGTGGGTTGGCTAAATTGACCCATGACATTACAAATAATTTTTGTAACAATCTTCTTATAACTGTTTTATTCAATAGTAATGGATCGCGTGAACTTATAAGTTTACCACAATTTAAAGTGTCTTTTAATGAGAGTTTTCATTTTTGTAACGTTTATTAAACAACTCTTCTATAAATAACATACATTTGGTCTTGTGACCTGTGTTTCATTCACTCCATGATAAGTTGATAGACTTCACCTCGGCATCTAGAGTCCTTCTCCAAGTTGTCACTGGGCGACCCTTCCTACGGCTTTGTGGATTCCGATTATCTGTTGATGTTTGGTTGATCTCTCCGAATTGTGTGGCTAATCCACCTCCATTTCCTCTCGTTGATGGTAGCAATGATTGGCTTTTGCTTGGTCCTTCTCTTGAGCTCCTGGTTTGAAATTATTTCTGGCCGTCTGACTCCGAATATTGTTCAAATACATCGGTTGATGAAAACCTGCAGCTTGTGGTCTAGTGCTTTGTGTGCTTTAACGTCCCAATCCATACAACAGTACGGCCTTCACATTCGAATTTATTCACATGGTCTTAAGAGAGTTGATGGCGTACTGTGCTTTGACAATTCTTACTTTTACATCTACATTAGTACCCTCTGTCTTGTTCACGATTCTGCCAAGGTATGCAATGCTATCAACAATCTCCAATTATTGGTCCTCCAGATGTATGGGTGTCGTATTGAGAGGTGCTCCCTTTGTTTTCTTGGTGTAGATATGAAGCCCTGAATCTCTGGCTATTGTGGCGAGAACCTTGGTCTTCTCTTGAATGTCCTTGTGCATGTGGGACCGGAGGTCCAGGTTTTCTAGCTGTTTTTGGTAAGTGTCCACTGTATGCCTCTTTGCTGACTCGTTCCATTGCTTAATATCAAATTTATTACAGGCGAGAAGATCAGAGGTTAAATCAAACAGCCGTGTTTCAAGACATTTGTTACTTCAAAAGATGGGGAAAGTTCAGAATTGTGTACTACGTTAGAAGTGGTATTCTCGTGGAGGCTGAGAAGTTTATTGATAATTTGGTCTTTAGTGCCATAAAACGTCAATATCTTCCACATTCTTGCTCGATCAACCATATTGAAATTTGTCTATGAAGTTTATGTATAGCATAACCCTTGTAAGCACTTTGCTTTTCAGTGACAGCAGATGGATGCCACTCCATTTCTGGCAATCCCCACGATCCCCCTTTTGTGGCAGCTTGAAGAAAAGTCCTCTACCGCACTCAGTTGGTACCTCTTCGTGCTCTCATATGTCACTGATAAGCTCAAATAGGATGTCTGCAAAAGTTGTTGCACCTGCTTTCAAGGCTTCTAGTGGGATGTTATCTAGGCCAGGAGCTATGCTGTTCTTAAGTTTTTGCACTGCTTTAAATAGCTTTTCCTTAATGTCTGGAGGATGTCCAACTGGTGTGCCATTCAGAAGCATGTTGAAGTGCTCGCTCCATCTCTACAGTTGGTCCTGGGGCTTCGTCACCTTTTAGGGAGTTGACTTGTTTTTATTAGCTTTTACCTGTTCCTGACAGCTTCCTGGAGATGTCGTACAAGGTCCTCATGTCGCCTACTTTTGCCGCTTCTTGTGCTTGCATAGCAATCTGGTCGTCTTGTTCACTTTTATCAATCCTGGCACTTTTCTTTAGTTTTATTTTTTTCTTGTACTCTGCTTACATGGTCTGCTTTATTGCTCTGGTTTTGGCTTGTAGCAGCATGTGTCGAATGTCTCTCTTCTTTTCTATCATGTAAATGGTATCTTCTGACAGCCAACTCTTGTATGTCTTTTTCCAGTATCCAAGAACTTTTTCTCAGGTGCTCCTAAATGTTTCATTGGTTCTTTCCAATTTCTCTAATATCGTGTCTTCTCCTAGTTTGGCAAGGACTTGGGACTTATAAGTTACTGTAATTGCAGTCTTGACATATAGCTCTTTCCATTAACTTGGGGGGTGTTGAAACGTGGATGCCGTTTAAGACCGGTTTTCCTCACTCAGGCGATCTTCACCATGAGTTATGCTTTCACCAGTTCATGGTTGCAATCCACATCTACCACTCTATACGCTCTGACATAAGCTAGTGTTTTTCTCTAGCGTTTTGATATTGCTATTTGGTCTATCTGATTTGCAGTAACCATATCAGGTGATCTCCATGTCTTTCTATGGATGTGAGAAGGTGGAGCCTCCTATGACAAGATCATTGTTGGCACAGAAGTTCACATGAAGTTCACTGTTCTCATTCACTGCGCCCAAGCCTTCCATTCCCATTACAAGTTTTGTTCCAGTGTTGTCGAAGCCCACATTGGCATTCTTATTTCCTCTGATAATTGCAATATCGGGGCTCGCTGTAGTACTCCTTGGAGTGGCCCATAGAAATCATCTTTCATCTATTGTTCTGCTTTGTTTGTAGTGGCATAACATTTAATCAGGAAAACCTGGAATTTAGACCTGTAGTTTGTTGTTACATTCCCCTTTCACCGATTGGTTCCCATTCACTCAGACACTTGTTTGCCACTCTGCTAAGCATGAACCCCACTCCATGATGGCGTCCCCTCTTCTCTGGTAGACCAGAATACAATACTGTATGCCCAGTAGACAATATAAGCTTTCCTGCAGATGTCAATCACCTCAATCTCATATCGATACCTATCCATCTCTCTAACTAGCTTTTTCCAGTCTCAATGAGTGTTCTCACATTCCAGTTGCCGATCCGTAAAGAGTTCTTCGGTGAGAATAAAAGTATACAGACAAGTCCGCTTTGAGCGCTCTTCCGTATCATGGGAGTATAATGGCTTCCTAGTTTACATTACTCAATGTATGTTTAGTAGCATACAGCGTTTTATCATATGATACTGTAAAGGCAGCAATCTTTGAATAAGACATGTTTTGATTATTTGTTTTCGAATTGTGTTTCAAATGTGATTTAATTGTCGCAGCACACTACTAACTATCAATACTTACAAACCGGTGATATATAATTATTTGTATGTCAAATGAAAATTAAAACTGTTATGTCAGTGTAAACATGCTAAACACCCTTAAGTTTTATATTGAATGAAATAAAGACACCATTTCAATGTATGTTGATTATACAAGATATGTTGAATACAAGTTACAAAACATGAATATTCTCATTAAAAGGCACTTTGAATTATGGTAAACTGATACAAGTAAGTTGAATATATACTATTGAAGTGGGTTGTTTAAATAATCATGCTATTTGCTATTTCATAGGGTTAATTTAGCCAAATCATGTGTATCAGCAGTATGGTAATTTAGCAACCTGTCGAACAAATGTAGTTTAATTGTTACCTATAAAACATTGATGTATTTATTGTTAAATATTTTATAACATTAACCATTTTTATAAGAATTTGCAACAATATGAAGCTACATAATTATGTTTAAAATAAATAAATTAATAAAATATCTGCTTTGTTCTTCAATTTACACACATTTTTAACAACAGTGATTATATACCACATTAAATATTTTTAATTATATAATATAAAATTACCTTCATTTATTTGAGTGAAACACACATTTATTATTGTTTATTTTTTCTTTACTTTGTTTAAACACTTTTACAACTAACAATTCAACTAAGAATAAATAATAAGGTCATTTTTGAAATGTTGGGGTCAATTTACCCCACCCACTTTTACGAAACTAAAGGTAATTTGAGTATCCTGTTGAACAAATGTAGCTTAATTGTGTAATTTATAGATATGGTTATTGTTTAAAAGGATATTTATTACATTAATCACCTTTTTTAAGAATTTGCAACAAGTGAAAGACACATAAGGACCTAAAACAACAAATCAATGCATTTGTTCTCATTTTCTTTGTAAAAAACACGCACCAGCAGTAGCTAAAGAAACACATCTAATATTACAAATATCAAATAAAACATCAATTTTGTTAGTTTGATTTTAAAATATTATATTAAAATTATATTAAACACTTTTTTTTGACAATTCATCAAAGAATTGAAACAATGTCGTTTTTAGAATTCAGGGGACAATTTACCCCACCCACCTTTAGCAAAGTATGATATTAATTTAGCGGCCATCTTGACGTCCATCTTGGATTGCCGGCCATTGTAAAAGAGGATTTTTTTAAGAAATTGGTTTTTCAAATATGTATATGTATACCTTTCATTTAAAATCAATTTAAGCTTGGGGTGGGAATTTTAAATAAATGGCCCTTGGCTCTTGGACTATTAATAGCATGTAAAGTTAAAAGGTCATCCAGCATGCGCACTGACGCTACAAAACAAACACATTCCCACTAAATCGAGGTTTGTATTCTGTGTCAATGTCATTTACAATTTCAGCACATATTCATTTTTAGACAATACCAACTACGTATAATAAATGTTTTACAGTCCAAAAAGTCATGTTATACATTTGAAGGACCATATTTTTCACAATCATATTTTTCACACGTGTGAAAAGCAGGATATAATTTTTGACAAGTGTAAAAAAAGGATCTCATTCTTTACACATCGCAATCTTATTCTTCTCATTATCTGTGAAATTTGTAATCGAGTCCAGTTTTTGATATGCACTCAAATCATACTCTTTACACATGAAAAGAAGGTGTTCAAATTTAAAAAAAAAGTGAATTTGTTATATTATAATCCTATTTTTCACACTGTATGTGCTCGGAAAAACGGGGTGATTTACGGTACGGTACGGTATGCATGGTATTGTACAATATGGTACGGCACGGTACCGGACGCTTAAGTAAGGTACGGTTTGGCATGGTAAGGCATGGCTTGGCATGGCATGGTATGTATGGTATGGTTTCTAATGCTATGGTATGGACAAGTATGGTACGGTACGGTACGGTACGGTTAGTTAGGTACGGTTAGGAATGGTTAGGTAAGGTACGATACGGGAGGTACGATGCGCTTGCTACGCTACTGTTCTGTCCAAACGTACGTACCATCATGTGCGGAGGATCTAATATGGTCATTATATTACGGTCCGTGTTTACGCATATTCTAGTTTGCATTGTTATTTTGGTTTTAATAATCCAAAATAGGACGTTTGTTTGTACGTACGTTCGGATGCGTGCATCGGTAAATCCCAAGAAAAAGGTGTACGTTCGTATATACGTACGCGAGTTTGTATTTCTATCTCATAATTAGACCGTTTAAACTTATTGACTAACGATTAAGTGCATGCATACATTAGTAGCTCCTAAATAGGGCTTCGTTTCTCCTAGTGATGACAATACTGATGACGTTAACAATAATGATAATAATGGTGCTGACGAGAATAAGTATGATGAGGATGATTATAATGATGATGATGACGATGATGATGATGATAAGGATGATGATGCGGATGACGATGGTGCCGATGATGGGTGATGATGTAATAATGATAATGATGATGACGATGACGACGACGACGACGGTGATGATAATGGTGAACTGGATGACGATGGTGACGATGATGGGGACGGTGATGATGATGATGATGATAACGGCGACGACGACGATGATGGTGATGATGATGATCATACTCATGATCAGGATAATGATGGAGCGATAACGACGACGACGACGACGACGATGACGATGATGATGATGATGATGATGATGATGACTGTATAATTGTGCTCCAAATAATGATTTTATAGAGTGTCGCGATACAATTCACCATAAAATATGTTAAAAATGTAATCCGTACCCATACCCGGTTTTTGGCCAATCACTTTCTTCACATTTATAAATGTGAAAAACGAAATCCTATTATTCACAGGCGTGTGCAAAATATGTTTGAGAAAATACGATCCTACATAGGTTGACTATGGCAATATACTCCCATTCTACATAAAATAATTCAAAGCGGTCTCTGGGCTTTGAACACAACCAACTATGCATTTTTAATTTTAATATCGATTTTTCCAATTGACAAAATATGCGGCTAGAGTTTGAAAATAATGTAACAATAACAGTAAACAACTGCACAACATACAAAAGAAATAAAAACTAAATAAATCAAAAGCAACTCGAATAGAAACCATACTTAAATTGGTATAGTTAACAATAATGTTCACCAGAGATACTATTATTACTTGACACAAAAATAACAGCCAACCGAAATGTTTTCTAAAATAAAATAAGTTCTTTTCATATCATATTTATAAACATTGTATGTGTGTTTGATGTTAAAATGGTTGTATTTATGGATTTGTGCTTTCAAATCCGTACAAGACTGTTAACAAATATAACTTTATTAGCGAAAAAATATTGAAGATTGCTGTAGATACATAACTTTCGTGTATAAGCCAAAAAATGGTTGGTTTCCGCTTACACCTCCAAAAAATGGTTGGTTTCGGCTTACACCTCCAAAAAATGGATGGTTTCCGCTTACATCTCCAAAAAATTGATGGTTTCCGCTTACACCTCCAAAAAATGAATGGTTTCCGCTTACACCTCCAAAAAATGGATGGTTTCCGCTTACACCTCCAAAAATGGATGGTTTCCGCTTACATCTCCAAAAAATGGATGGTTTCCGCTTACATCTCCAAAAAATGGTTGGTTTCCGCTTACATCTCCAAGAAATGGTTGGTTTCCGCTTACATCTCCAAAAACGTCTAGGAGGGCAGGTATAATATAACCTTTTATTTGCTTAACTTTTTGTTTCTTCTCCGCATATTCACCACACAGTATAAGTATATTGGACTGCATGTAAACGTTGTTTTCCAATGAATGTAACATGGACAGTCTGTTCATTTGTGGGATTACACGCGGATATATCTTCAAAATAAGAGGTAGGGAAAATCCGATTGTCCTTGTAGATGTATGATAAGATTACACAGAGCTTTCTTCAGCGGAAGAGTTGAATGACAGATCGTGCTCGTCACTTGTTTCCGTCTGGTATCCGCCATTTCGTATGTTACCCGTCTACAAACAACAGAAAATGCAACTAAAATGTCCTTCTTTATAAGGAAAAAATACCTAAAATGTAAAATTCACCATAAATTTACCTTAAATAGATGCGGATAAAATTGTTACACAACCTAGTACTGTTTTCTTTTTTAATGTTATCTAAAATACTAGACGCATTTATATATTTTAAAATATTTGACATGTCGATTGATTCAAATACTGTCCTGTACACATTGCATTAACGATCGATTTTTTTAGTATACCATGGTATGTCGGTATGAAATAGTTCAATACAATATATTAACAGTAAATAAACATATTTCTACAATACCAACCGATGGTATATAATGTTCTATTGTGTTGACGTATTCTCTGTTATTCTATTCATATCATTTTAATGGCTTGATTTATTGCATATTTGTGCGTACGATATTTCATTTGGAGAAACTCACAGAAAAAAGTTTGTGATATGTCCGTATAATCGCTATTAAAGATTCCAATAGATACAATATACGATAGTTGGTACATACCGGAAATGGATGCATGGCCTGCTCTGCGTTCGCCTGGCGGGCAATGTAGACGTCATCGTCCGTTGACCTCTCCTCCACTTCCGGTTCGTATTTACGGTCCCTCTTGAAGATGTTCTTCCACGCGGAGCTGGGTTTGTCGAACACGGAGAGGGACACAACCTTGGAAGCCGGGTTATGTTGCGGAGGTGGGTGGGGGATCGTTGGATCGTCGTCTGGCTTTACCACGGATTCTTTTGGCTTCTGTCCGTATATCTGTTCAGATCAATACAACGTTTTGGTCTATGAGTTGTGCGAAAACTATTTTCAGAAAAAAATACACGTACGGAAATATATACTAGACCCTTATGTTTTTTATTTTATTTTACGATAAGTCGATAAAGACAATTACAATGAGAAGGCTACATTTTTGTTTGTCAAATATGAATTAATATTATGTACCGGTAATCTCTCTTTTATTAACTAAACATGCATATGATATTTAAAGCTACTATATACATGCATTTAACATGTATATGATCTTATACGCTATTGTTAAAGGGTTAATTTTCATACAACAAACTCCACAAGTTTTACCACGCGCTTTTGCGCAAACTAGGTCAACACTAGGTTATCAGATGTGGTATCTGAATGGAATAGCTGGATACAATTTCAGCTAAATATTGCTGAATTTGACTATGGTGGACCTTTATTGAATTTTGTATTATGCATTTGCATGTACATATTGCTTTCCATAAAGTCAGGAAAACGGTTGATTTTAGATTTGATTTTCTTCTCATGCAACTTATATTTTCATTACTATAAAACACTTTTGAATATTCAAAGGGCAATACAAACCGAAAACGCGTGTGGTTTTACCATCGGGTCATCGCCAAAGTCTTCAAACTCACTGGCGTTATCAACTTTCTCCTTGGATATATCATCGAACTTGATCTGAAATATTACAACATAGTGACACTTGTACTAAATAGGCGGAATAGCGGAACAGGATTGACATATTGAACCAATATTTACAATTACAGAATGTAAAGCTCAAGGTACACCTTTCTTTCAGTCTAAAGCCCTCACCTCTGGTTTCTTTTGGAACTTGTAGATGAGAAAGTAAACGAGGACGAAGATGTCCACGAGAACGATCAATAACAGTAGACTGCCCAGTACCAGGACAATTTCGGGGAATAACGCTGAAACACAAAGTGACCATGTTGTTAATCGATTAAACCATCAACTAAATATACTCGTCTAAGCGACCAACCGAGCGAGAAAATGACCAACAGAACGACTCGTCAATAATTGATTGATTGATTGATTGAGTAAGTGAGTGAGTGAGTGATGGAGTGAGTGAGTGAGTGGTGGAGTGAGTTATGGAGTACGTGATGAAGTGAGTGATGAAGTTAGTGATGGGGTGAGTGATGGAGTGGTTGCGTGAGGGAGTGAGTGAGGGAGGTAGGGATGGAGCGAGCGAGCCTGCCAGCCAGCCAGCCAGCCAGCAAGCCAGCCAGCCAGTTAATTAATCTACCTAATAAACAATAATCATTATACTTATCAGTGAAGCTTTCATATTAACATTGAGTGAATAAGTCGATAACAGACTGGCTTACAAAAGGAGTGACGAACTGATTGACCGGTCTGCCCAAAGGTTAAAAATCTAATTAACAGACAAAACGCCCACATTACCAAAGCCGCATGTCGGTTCCAGGCCGCTCCATCTGCCCGTGTATTCGCAACTCCGGATTGAGTCCCCAGCTAGCGCGTAGTTGTTGTGGCACACGTAAATGGCGCTGGCTCCTTCCCATCTACCGTCTGACATGTCAACGTAACCGTTCTCGATTTCCGGTAACGTCTCACATTCTGCAAAGTTACAAACGTACATTCATGTACATGATCAAACATAAGTCGATATATATCATACAAAAACATGGACATGCCGAAATCTATTGTGAGATTTTTCGTCTTAATATCTACGAATCCAATACGAATCCAAAATGAACTATGATTGCAATAATATTTTAAAGCGAACATTCGATTTATTATTTGCTGAATACTCTGAAATACTTAAAAGCGAAATTTAAATAACATACTTTGACTGAACATAACTTAATGGATTTTGATTTGATAAAGTTTGAATTTATATTGGCCGACGCAATCTTTATCATCGGGTTAAGTTTATTATCGTACAACATTCATTCTAACATGACACTCGCTAATTTTTCTATAGACAAAGAACAAAATTATTGTTGTTAAACTACCCATAAACAACGCAAAAAGAAGTCCCGATTCTGAGCGGAGCCTATTTAAAAGTAGTTTCAATTACACTTGCAAAAATATATGTCAAATCATGTTAGAATCGAAATAATATTTTATCGGCCAGTAAACAGCTCCTTGTCGTTCTGATGCGTGGCTATTAAACAACTCGGGCTAACGCCCTCGTGGTTTAATTCCTATGCATCCGAACTACAAATTGTTCTTTATTTGCCGATAAACAACGATAAATCAAAAATTCTTTCTTAATTTGCATCTCACCAATAGCGCATGTCGGCTCTACGCCGGTCCACGTGGAGTCATCCTCGCACACTCGGAACTCCTCTCCTTTCAACGTATATCCAGGCTTGCAGTAGTACCGGATCCGGTTGCCGGCGACAATGCCGTCGGAGGTGTTCACGTAACCGTTCAGGGTATTCAACGGGAACGGGCAGCCTGAAATAGCGTGTGGATAATAAAACACAATCGAGGATTGAGCGTAAAACTGTTGTATCCGCATAACATTTCTATATTACATACAGTAGTTTTATGCTCAACCATCGAAATGCTGAAAGCAAATACCGGTTTATTATATGTAATATATTGTTTTATTGCAGTAATTCTGACTTCATGGTGGTGCCTTATTGTCAGATTTTAAAGCGCACGTGGATTCGCACAAATACCGAGAGTATTCGACTCGTTAATACAAGACGTACGAATATATATAAGTTAACGGGGTAGTTTTCACAGTTTTTGGCTGTGAAACACTATTTTATAAACTGACTTTTTCATGTTTGAAAAGCATATTGCTTGTGAAAAGTTAAACATTTGACGAATATCTGTTATTTTTCGATAACTGTTTCTACCTGATAGACATACACTAGTAATGTTTTACTTAAAAACGCATACTTAATATCAAAATAAGCAAAACAGCATAGCATATGACAAGTCTTGATAGACTCTACAACTTCTTGTTTAAAAATTCCATTTGTAGAGATATGCTTTTCCAACCCCAAACTGTGAAACCGTGACTTGAACATATAGTAATATATCAAATATAAGTATTAATTGCAAATTTATGAACGAGTCAATGCCTAGAAAACGATTGGATGAATAATGCAAGGCCTTTTGCTGTTTTATTTCCAACTGTTCAGATTATCATTGTTCATTTAAAGTGTCACTGTGTTTATACCCGAGATAAAGCATTATGCTCTGTGTTTTATTTCCGACAAATCCCGTGATTCCTTTTCAAATTTAATTGCAAATAGGACAACGTTACTATTACCATTGAGATTATGTACTAGATTATACTAAAGTATACACGTACGTGTCCACGCCTTTTGTAATCGGCATAAATAACGCAGATACATAAAATAAAACCAATAACCGTTCTTACCAAACGAGCAATTGGGTTCGACGCCGCTCCAGCGTCCGTTTGACTGGCACGTGCGGACAGACTGCCCGTGCAGAGCATATCCGGCGTCGCACGAGTACACGGCGATCTGACCGGCTGACGGAACTTCCGGGTGGACCACCGAGCCGTACGGGAACGAAGTTGCTTCCGGGAGGTGACTGCATACTGTGAGATTAGAAACATATTGTAATAGGCATTTCAGGACACATACCAATTTAGAGGCTGCAAAAAAATGAATCGCCTAAATTTATAGTATAATCACACCTCGACCATGTGACATGAGTTTTGCTAATGATTCTAATTTCTTTTATGTTTTTCGCGTTCTTGTTCTGTCAATGTTTGTTCTATCCATGTTTGTATAAATCATCTACCACAATTAAGTCAACCGTCAATAACAGACATCACCTTTAAGACAAGCGTCCGTCTGTACGTCGTACAACTCCCCGCTCACTGCACACAGACACTTGTTCTCCCCGTTGTCTGCTCTACATGTAGCCTGGTCTGTGCCACATTGTGAAGTGGTCACGCAGACATCTCCGTAACCAATAGTAACTGAAATATATCATTGCAAATGATGCGTTGAATCACGTTGGTAAAGGGTGTATATATACTATAATGAAGTCGTGTCTTGGGAAACTCGGGCTTTTATGCATAGATAATGCGTAAAGTGTCGTCCCAGATAATCCAGGACAAAACTTTCCGCTTTTATGGTATTTTCTGTTTCAAGGGAGTCTCTTTTAAAGATAAATCCAATGTAGGCGGAAAGTGCCGTCCCCGACCAGCCTGTGCGAACTGCACAGGCTGATCCTGGACGACACATTTCGCTAGTGCATTAAGCCAAGGTGTCCCACGACATGCCTCTATTATACCTTAACCAACATAAAATCTGAGGTTTGCATCAAGTAGAAAGAATTCGGAGACAGTAAACCTCCCCAAAAATGTATTGGCATTCAAATACTGCGACTAAATTTAGTATTTTACTCTAATTACTCCATACAACTATATAATAGACATGCTTCAAATGATCGCACTTATTATGCGCCATATATATGTATTGTTTATTACTATGGTCCGATAACTTATGTGTGTATTTTGTTCAAATTTCATGTTTCACGAAATTTAGGGAACAAACTTAATACTCTTACCATCCGAAACGACGTGGTGTTAATCCAAGTAAACCATATTTCCGAGAGTTTTCTTTGTTTTTCGGTATTCAATAACTGTGATATCAGAACGGTTACTGGTGGGCGGAGCCTAATATAAAAGCTTACCGTGAAATAAGTAGCGTGCACTATATTGGAATTTAGCTGTTATATATACGCACGCTTCTTATTGCAATGTAAGCTTGCACATTTGCTTCGCATCACGTAACCTTGCGACAGCGCTAAATTTAGAACGACACAGATGCCAAGCATGTCAGACATCGCGTGACGTCTTTGAACTGCCTATGGGATCGGTATCGGGCTCGTTAAATAACTAACATATTTCGGTCACAGTATGCTACAACTATTACATAACGTACCTATGTAACATATAGGAGGTTTGGACCACACGCCGCTGGTCTGACACTGGATGGTGGCACTTCCGCTGATGACATAACCACTGCTGCACGTGTAGATCGCCTTATCTCCTACCAACGTCCTGGTGGGTATGTCCACTGTACTGTGGGCCACCACCGGCGGGGTTGCGCAATCTATGTAACGATTTAACGGAAGCGCAATATTTACATATAAATGTTGCTTTGTGTGTGTGACAATTAAGCATTATTTTGTGACCTCTTTTTTTTGTTACATAATACCAATTTTGTTAAACTGCTGGAAACGTGAATATTTCTCTTTAACTACTTGTAAAGTATATTATAGATTTGTCTAAATATGTAGGGAGAATAAAAGCATATACCAAATGAGTAATGTTATTGTGTAAACAGTTGAATGATTTAAGTCTTACACAATACTTTACAACTCCCCGGTATACATGCCTAGATTTTATAATCTCTGTATTTTGTATGTTTCTTAGTTTAAGACTTACCTAAGTTACAAACCGGAAGCGGTCCCCAGAATCCGGAAGTCATACATGTGACGGCAGCTGATCCGACCAGCCCGTATCCCTGGTCACACTCGTAGGTTGCAATGGAGTGGACATTGGTAGACGTGTATGTGAAGAAACCATTCGCTAGAGCTTTGGGAGTTCCGCAGTCTAAAATAGGGATTCAACATTTAACTCTAAAAGCATAGGCTCTCACATATAGCAGTGTAAAACAACACTGATGCCATCATCCGAAATGTAACGTTAATGTACCGGTATGTGACGCGTAAGAAGTTGTCCAACAATAACGTTTACATGACGAGATCGTTCTCGTTATTTTGGTGGAGTCTTGTCCTTTGGAGGTGGAGACTCGAGTACACAGAACCCCCGAAATATTCCACCTCATTTAATGATTCAGTTTGAACGCCTATTTCCAGCGCGCACTTACCATGTAGTTGGCATGACGGCTGAATGTCATCCCGCGCGCACTTACCCAGTAATAGGCAAGACGGCTGAATGTCACTCCAGTTGCCTTTGTGGAGGCATACCCGACTGGCCACGCCCACCAGTCTGTACCCGTTGACAATGTCGCACGTGTAGATCGCGGAGGAACCGTACGCGGTGCTGGGCGAGTAGGTTACCGTGCCGTGTGGTACCTGAGGCACGGGGCCACAGTCTGGAAAACAAATATAACGCAATAATATGCATAACAGTCCACGTGTCGACTAATCCTGAACGGGCCGAAATAACCGATGGAGCGCATACATTTGGGGATATTGATTGTTAGTGCTTCGTAGCCTCCAATGTAAAAGTAGGTCACGCTATTCAGTCTCTCGAAATCGCCCTACTAAAGACCGTTGGCCTCCGCCAACAGTCTAATAACATAACTGTGTGTGCGTTGAGCATACAACAGTAGGCCCGTATTCACCAACCCATTCTTAGACTCAGAAAATAATCTTCAAACTGATCTGTTCTAAGAATGCTGTTCCGGCTAGCTCAGTTGGTAGAGCGCTGGACTGTCAATCCGGGGATCGCGAGTTCGAGCCCCAGCCCGGCCACATGAGTTATGTGTGGGGATTAGTCATGAAATTCTCCACCTACCTCTGATTCCAGTAGGGCAGTTGTCAGTTACTGGCAAAAGTATGTGCACTTAGTACTGGTAAACCGCTTAGATCGGCTAAGCTTGCCCAGGAACAGTGTGAGTAGGTAAACTGACCGCCGTGATATGACTGAAATACTGTTAAAAACGTCAAAAAATCCAATCAAACAAAAACAAATAAAAGCTGTTATTGTAGAACTGGTTTTATTCGTGCGGTTTTTTTTTTTCGCTAATTTTCGCGATTTTATTTTCTAGCGAATTTAAAAACATTTAAATGTGTGACAAACCTGAAAAATCGTGGAAATGTGTGAAAATAACCTATTGTTACTGCGCGTTGTCGATTTTCACGCTTAGCCGTAAAAAAAACACTTGCCACGCTAGTTTAAAGATTAACGTGTCAATGTATAATCAATTAATCATATATAGGATTAGTTGATCCGGTAAAAAACATTATTGTTATTTGATGGTAGGATTATGGTAGCATTACGCTAGTGGCAGTCGATACTAATTTTCCTATACTATGGTCAATCTATTTTTAGTTTTGAATTCGCGTCGTGACGAAGACGCGAATTCAAGAACACGCGAATGAAACCAATGTATCATTTTGGGAGAAAAACGCGAAAATTAGTCCTCGATTATTTTCACCAGCGCAAATTACACTATTCTGTATTGAGATTAATGACATAAGCGAATGGTATTCGGCATATCTGCGTGCTTATAACGATTATTTTGAGTCGAAGTCTATTCTTTATTTTTAAGTCTAAGAAAGTGTTGTTAAATACGGACCCAGATATATGTAATTTTTTTTACTTATTATCGCACAAGTAGGCGCGACCCCTTTCCAGTCTCCGTTGTAGTCGCACGTGCGGTTGGCGACCCCGAGGAGCGTGTAGCCGACGTCACAGGAGTACTCCGCAACGGAACCGAACGTGTTCCCCTGAGGGGTTACCACAAATCCGTTTAAGGGATTCGATAGCGCTTCACATTCTGGAAAAAAAAAATGAAACAAATGAGGCGTGGCTTAATGCACGTTCGTAAAGTATCGTCCCGGATCAGCCTGTGCAGTCTGATCGGGGACGGCACTTTCCGCGTACGTTGGCTTTATGTTTAAAAGAGACTTTATTGAAACATAAACTAACATAAAAGCGGAAAGTGTCGTCCTGGATCAGCCTCTGCGGACTACAAAAGCTGATCCGGCACGACACTTTACGCATATGCATTAAGCCCGGGTTTCCCACGATACGCCTCAAATCATCTTTTCATTGGCCCATTCCCAGTCTGCCCAGAAACGTTCATGCCCAACCTTTTATAATTTGTTGCGAAACGTTGCTGAAAGACATACATATACACAAACAAAGGTAACAAAAGCAAAACCTCGGGAGGAGGTAACGAAGTTTTGCCGTAAGAAATACGGTACCGTTGACGGTGCACACGGGGGTTTCTCCGCTCCACTGCTCCGTTACCAGGCACGTGCGCTCTAGGTCGCCACTGGTGACGCGGTACCCGGGGTCGCAAGAGAAGTACGCAACGTCCTCAAACATGACCCCGTCGGAGAGATCAACGTCACCGTGCGCTGGAGCCAGGAGCGTACCGCAACCTAGAGAGGTCAAACACTTAAAAATGAGATTACTTTAAGTCATTGATATCGCATCTATAGATATACGAGGAGTGTCCAAACTGTTTGCGTACTGACCCTTTAATTGTCTGCTACGGCAATACATGTTCACATATCGCAAACGGTTAGAAATACGTTTGGTAAGTTTATCTTTCTGAATAACTTTGCAAATGAAACATAGACGCCATTATATAGAACATTAAATTGAATATATATAAAAATACAACTGACAATTCGGATTGTGAATCGAATATGGTCTAACGTAGTAAAATTGTAATAAGGCCAATGTCGACAAATTGATACCCCTTATACGCATAGCGATATGAACCGGCACTTTTTATACTAAAGACCGGTAAGTTTGCAACATTTCTGTGTTGAAATATCAAAGACTTAACACTCATTAAAACGTGAATATTAACACGCATTTGGATATGATCTATCGACGTTCAAAACGCGTACTAATTCTGTCGCATGTTGGTGCCTGATTGTTCCACGTTTTGTCCGCCTGGCAGGTGCGTTCGATGACCCCATTGAGGATGAAGCCCGCCTTGCACGAGTAGGAGACCACGTCCTTGTACTCGGTGCCCTGAGAGGTGTCGACTAAACCGTTGATAGGAATCGGCAGGGCTCCACAGTCTGAAGTGTTTGAAGTTGCGATTTTCAATGAATGAGACTTTTAACCAAACCACAATAGTATCTCGGCGGCTTGTACTTATATAATTTTGACATAACAAATAGTCATGGAATTAATGTTGGCGTAGGTAGTTCATATTTGTACAGAAACCTTAGAAAGCAGTCCACGAGTAGGTAACAGTGTTGTGATTGTAGTTCAAATTTGAAAAATAACAATAAAAGCTAAAGGACACTTCAGCAAGATTAACATAGATCTAATACGTATAAATTAGATTAATCTAAAACTATTCAGAATTTAAAATCATGTGATTAGAATAATGATCGAGCTTAGAAGCACTTTCGGTTTAGTCGATTTCTATTTAGTTGTGTACTGAACGAAAAAGATTGCTAGGCATAATAATTACATAAACATACATAATTTTCTTCATGTGCAAGAATACGAGTACATTTATATTTATTTACATTTAGAAAGGTTAGCAATATTCTATAAACCTTTGATCTGACAAACGGGCGTGTTGGAGCTCCAGACTCCAGTATCCGAGCATTTGAGAGAGGCCACGCCCACTAGTTCATAGCCGGTGTTGCACGAGAACACAGCCATCGCGCCGTATTTGGTGCCCGTGGACACATCTGCCCGTCCGTTAGTGGGCGGGAAAAGCGAACCGCAATCTGCACGACATAAACACAACAAATGAGGCGAGTCGTGGGAAAACCGGGCTTTATTCAAGTGTGTCCCATATCAGCATTTGCATTCCGCACAAGCTGATTCGAGACGGCACTTTCCGATTTTATGGTATTTTCTGCTTCAAAAAAGTATTTTTTAAACATAAATCCACTGATGGCGGAAAGTGCCGTCCCGGATCAGCCTGTGCGGACTTTACGCACTTGCATTTAAACCCGATTTTTCCATGACATGCCTCAAATAAAAAAAAACATGTGCATGTAGGTATATATAAACAGAGACCGTCTAGACACTTGACCCTTCGACGGCATTCAGCTGGACCCGTATTCACGAGCCCATTCTTACATTTAAGAATAAAGAATAGACTTAGACTCAAGTGTTTGCATGTCGATATGCATGGTACCAATGTCACTTATAGCATCAACCAGCGGGTCTTAATATAGACTGTCATAATTAGAGTTAGCAAATGAAGTAAGATTCAAATTAACGGCCTCTTGAGAACAGAACAGTTTTAATAATATTCTTTAATTCTTAAGTCTTAGAATGGGCTGGTGAATACGGGCATGGTTATAATATGAATCGTTTTAATTTATAGCTACCAATAACGTATTGTGCATGACAAATACCACTTTTTATGCATCTGAGTTTATAATATATATATATATATATGTTTAATGTTTACATTTGATGAATGATAAAGAAAGACAGACAAAGATAAAGGTCTTTAAAAACACACTAGGATTCGGTAATTTTTATCTGCAGAAATGGTGAACAGTGAACAAAAACCATTATATTTACTGTACAATGTTATCTGAAGACACACATTTGATCAGACAGACTGGTTTCGGGTTATTCCACACGGCTGTATCGATGCACGTGGTAGAGTTGTGACCAATCAAGGTATATCCGGTACTGCACGTGTACGTAGACGTGCTCCCGTACACCGTCCCGTATTGCTGATCTACCGTACCATCTTCCGGGGCGTCGAGAATGCTGCAAACTGAAAGCAACAATAAAATTTATATTATATTATATTATATTATATTATATTATATTATATTATATTATATTATATTATATTACATTACATTACATTATATTATATTATATTATATTATATTATATTATATTATATTATATTATATTATATTATATTATATTATATTACATTATATTATATTATATTATATTATATTATATTATATTATATTATATTATATTATTACATTACATTACATTACATTACATTATATTATATTACATTTCATTACATTATATTGTATTATATTATATTACACAATGAAACCAATGAAAAGTATTATTTTAAACCTGAAACTTGACTATATCAGCATATATTAGCGAGTTGAAGAATACCCTTTCCAGTTTTTGTATGTTTTACAACGCCTACAGGCTAACATCACTTCGTATTTAAATCTTTTAGTACAAAGCACAAGTAAGAAAATCGCCTTTATGACACAAGAAAAACATAACGTAGATAAGAACAGGAAAAAAAACACTACGTCACCCCTTAGTCTAAATGCGTGTATAACCTTACACTTTGCCCATCGCTATATATTTTCAATTATACCTTAAGTATTTGGAAAAAAACCTTTTGGTTAATAAAGTGAAAACTAAAGTTTTGTTGGCAACACCCATTTATAAATCATTGCAAAAGAAAGATATATATCATATTTTTTTCACAATATTGTGTAATGTATTGATAATACAAAAACTGAATGATTGTACATTAAAATAACTTATTCCTGCAAGAACTTTCATTTCATTGATCGGCATACACATTTAACAATTCCTGCGAAGAAATATTTCTTTGCATGAAAGAAAAAATGTTACCTTTTTATACCACACTTTGGACTGGTTCCATCCCAACCCCCCTTTGACCTGGCACGTTCTGGTAGAGTTGCCAGTCAGGGTTTGCTACACTTTACGAGAACGCTGCCGCTATTTTTTCCTACTTGGTTCTTACATTTGACGTTAAGAGAAAAAAGTTACCTTTAATAACTCACTTCGGACAGGTTCTATTCTATCCCTTGTTGGCCTGGCACGTTCTGGTAGAATTGCTAGTCAGGGTGTATCCAACACTGTACGAGAACTCCGCCGCTATTTTGGCCTACTTAGTGCTTGCATTTGACGTTAAGAGAAAATAAGTTAACTTTAATAAAAAACTTTGGACTTTATCCATCCCATCTTCCGTTGGTCTGGCACATTATAGAGGAGTTGCCAGTCAGGGTGTATCCAACACTGTACGAGAACTCTGCCGCTATGTTATCCTACTTAGTGCATGCATTTGACGTTAAGAGAAAAAGTTACCGTTAATATCACACTTCAGACTGGTTCCATACCATCTTCTGTTGGTCTGGCACGTTCTAGAGGAGTTGCCAGTCCGGGTTTATCCTACACTGTACGAGAACTCCGCCGCTATTTTGCCCTACTGAGTTCTTGCATTTGACGTTTCGAGTAAAAGGTTACCTTTAATAACACACTTCGGACTAGTTCCATCCCATCCCCCGTTGGCCTGGCACGTTCTGGTAGAGTTTCCGGTCAGGGTGTATCCAACACTGCACGAGAACTCGGCCTTTTCCAGGTAGTTTTGATTGGTGGAATACACAACGTCACCGTTCACGGGCTTCACAATGGTTGGACAAGCTTTTCAAATAGACCCAATTTCTATCACACTATAAATAATTATTTAAATATACCTTATTCTTCTTAACTCATACAAGATGCACATGTTTGCTATGCATACAAGTGTTTATTAATAGGCCTAAATACTCAAAACGCATATTTACGACTGATTTCAAGAAAACAACCAATACCGTAACATATGAACTCGCTTAAAATATTATAGCGTGATTATGTTTCTATCCCATAAGGATAATTAATCGGTTACAGTACACAGAAAACACTTTTTCAAGTGAGTATAAAATATTTTTGGTAAATACGATCTTACAACATAAATAGTGATTAAAATTAGAATATAAATTATAAATTAGAAAAGAAACAATAATAAAATTAATTATCATATATATTTCAATTTCGGTGAAATAACACGAAGAATGATCCTTGATGAAAAACGCGTGTTTCAGAGTATAACAATTGCTATCAATTCAGGTGAAGAGGTGTAAAGTAAATGAAAATAAACATGTGCTCACTTATGATCGTGCACGTGGGTACAGCGCTACTCCACGTGCCGTTACTTGTGCACGTGACAGAGGCCGCGCCACTCCTTGCGTACCCCGTGTTGCACGTGAAGCTAGCGACTGCCGCGTAGAGAGTCCCTGCGGAGGAATCTATTGTACCGTGGTCGAGGTTGCCCAAGCTGCCGCAATCTACAAAACGCAAAAATCTTTAACACGAACTACACAGGATATATGTTATATATGTTATACACGTATTGTGATAACGATATTAATAGTAGGTCCCTTTTAAGGACAAATCCTTAAAATAAAAACGAAAAATAATACCAAGAATCCTCGAAAACAACGACAGTATGTTCTAATTATAGAAGAAGGTTAAAAACAATTGATGGGTCGTTCTCAACTTTACCTTATTGTAATTTGTGTAATTGCGACTAATTTGTAATTTAAAAGTGAATATACGTTCGCAAATATCATCAAAGGCAAATTAATCAAGTGCTGTAACTATTGGAATCGGAAATCATGTGGTTAACCATTAAAGTATCTTCCACAAAAGAACGCATGTTCATGTTTATAGAGTGTTCTTGAAGCTAGCTGAATGGAAATGTATCTGTAAACAATAGCCTGTGAGGAGTTAAAAATAGTGCAAAAATGAGCAGAAATGCATCACCCTTTTTGCCGCACACTGCTTCTGCGGTCTTCTCGAAGCCGGTCGAACACTGGCACGTTCCACTCGCGCACTCGGAGTAGAGCATGTTCGAACACACAACCGGCCGACTGCTACAATCGTCCCCCAACACAGCTAACAATGTAAGTGTCCATATACATATATGTATTTAAGTCATATTCATATAAACTGATTGTGAATAATCCTGTCAGTGTACTTGGATACAATTATCACTTGATTATAGAGTTCACACCAAAGAGCTCATTGGTCTGCGTGTGGTGCACTCACTAAAGCTAACAAATGACTAACGCTAACAACGCGTATGGGAAGAATCTTAAGTATCTTGAATCACTATTTGTAGCAGAAAAAAGATCAGGAAAAGCCTTGTATCACATCAACATCAAAAAAAATCTCGTCGGGAGGGGAAACCCGTCCCACCACTTCCTCGGCACCAATGTCTGTCAGCTTCCTACGGGCCAGATTAGAGGTAAAATTTGACAAGTTATATAACCGCATTTAATGCATATTATTTCAAGTGGGTATTTTCGTTAGATATTATTTGCAACACGTATTGGAGCTGTCTTATATGTATGAATTTAAAATGATTAAAATCAATAAAATATTAGGTTTCGTAACACCAGATTATTTTTCCTAACCATTTCTCCTAATTAGGAGATACTATCTCATTATTAGGACGCATTTTCTTCTAATTTGTATAATGTCCTAAGTAGGAGATGGTATGAGATACTATCTCTTAATTAGGGCTTAGTATCTCCTAATTAGGACTTGCTATCTCCAAATTATGATATACTATTCCTTATTAGGACTTAGTTTGATATTAGTTTGATATTTGTTTTCTTTACGAATCATGGTGTGACTCTAACAGTAACATTAATTTAAACGGATACATTTCACATAATTTTTACCGTAAATTTCAGCATAGGAGAGCTAGAAGAAATAGTGGGGGAATTGTTTTGTATTATAGAGAGCATTTAAGTGATGGAATAGAAATAATTAAAAACCATTTTGATACAATTATTTGGCTTAAACTGGATCATTTATTTCTCAACACATCAACAAATATTTACTTATATGGAGCTTATATTTGGGGTGAAGACTCACCTGTGTATAACAGTATAAATGTTGATTTATTTGATATTTTAGAAATGATTTGTTTTTGTATGATAGCCTAAGTAGTGTCTTTATCTGTGGTGATTTAATCAGTAGAGTCGGTCAAAAAAGTGATTATGTAATATATGATAAATATAATGATAGTTCTGATAGTCATGATTATGTTGTAGATAGTACTCCTGTAAGGGCCTCCATTGATAGTTCACATAACAACCACGGGATAAAATTGTTAGATTTCTTTAAAGGTTCATGTTACCGCATTGTTAACGGTCGTATAGGTAATAGTGATCAATACACATTTTTGTCGAATAATGGATGCTCAGTTATTGACTATTTATTAACAAAAGAATCCAATTTTTCCCAGATTAAGGAATTTACAATTAACTCGTTCAATGAATGTAGTGATCACGCACCACTGCAGTTTTCAATAAATTGTAACAACATCGATCGTAGCAGATTAGGTATAAATGGGATGTCACATTTCGAGAGCAGTTTCGCTCACAGATTATTTCACAATTACCTAGGTTTAACAATATTGTTAATACTACAGATTGTTTAAGTAGGGATTCTATTAATAACATGTTATTATTGTTTACAAACACTATTCGAGAAATAGCTGACCCATTATTTTCCAAAGAGTGTATTTATAAAGATGATGTTTATTTTGAAACTTATCAAAGTAGAGATAAAGACTGGTTTGACCAGGATTGTAAAGATGCCCGTGATTTGTACATGGATGCTCTTAGATTTTTTAATGCAGATAAATCGAACGTTAACAGATTATTGCTATGTGAAAAGAAAAAGTATTACAAAAATATTGTCAGAAAAAAGAAATGTAGTGATTATAAACGAAGAATGGACAATATTACAAATTTAAGAAAAAGTAAACCTAGGGAGTTTTGGGAATATTTTAAGTCAAAAACCAAGATCTAATAATATACCATTAACAGAATTTACGGATTATTTCGAGAGGATTAGCTCGAACAATTTTGGTTCGATTAATTTTGAAGCGGAAGATTTTAATTGTTTCAAAGATTTTAATCTACCTAATAAATGTTTATCCTGAACTAGATGAAGTACAAGAAATTATTAATGCCGTAAAATCATTGAAACGATTTAAAGCTTATGGAAGTGACAACCTTTTAAACGAGTATCTTATAGAATCTGTTGACACTTTATCATCTCATTTATGTGATTTATTTAACAATATATTGAATTCAGGATATTTCCCGGATCAATGGACGGAAGGTATTATTATCCCTCTTCATAAGAAAGGTTCTAAATCTGACGTTAACAATTATAGGGGAATTACACTAGTTAGTTGCCTGTCAAAACTGTTCACTACTGTTTTAAATAAACGTGTTGAAAATATTTGTATAAAACATAACATTATTTCGGATGCCCAATTCGGATTTCAAAAAGGGCGGTCCACTTCTGCAATATTTATTCTTTATTCTTTAATAAATCATTATTTATATGAAAATAAGCGTTTATATGTTATTTTTGTCGATATGATGAAATGTTTTGATACCATTTACAGAAATGCTTTATGGTTGAAAATGTTTAAATGTGGAATTCAAGGGAAAATATTAAGAATTGTGCGTGATATGTACCAAAAAGTTAAATCTTGTGTTAAGTCATTATCTTCATTTTCAGATTACTTTAGCTATGCTGTTGGTTTACGACAAGGTGAAGTTATGTCCCCTTTGTTATTTTCTTTATTTGTAGAAGATCTTGAGTTGTACTTGCAAAATAATGTTGATTCAGGTTTGCAATTAGATGATATTGTTTCAATTTTATTACTGTTTGCAGATGATATGGCCATTGTAGGCAAATCACCAGATGAAACTCTAAATCAGTTAGATAATTTATTTACTTACTGTAATACTTGGGGATTAAAGGTTAATACGGATAAAACAAAAATTATGGTGTTCCGAAAAAGAGGCGTATTATTGCCCAATGAAAAGTGGACCCACAATGGCCATGATATACCAGCTGTTAATGATTTTAACTATTTAGGTGTTGTATCTAATTATACCGGCAGTTTCAATCTAAACCTAGAAAACTTAATAGGCAAAGCTCTTAAGGCAATGAACACTTTATTTTGTAAATGTCAAGATTACGATTTAAAACCAAAAATCCAATGTCAGCTTTTTGATGCATTTGTTGGGTCTATTTTAAGTTATTCAGCAGAGGTTTGGGGTTTTACCAAGTCTAAGGAATTAGAAAGAATACATTTAAAGTTTTGTAAGCGGCTTCTTAAAGTTAGACTGAATTCCTGTAATGCATGTGTTTATGGAGAATTAGGAAGATACCCACTATATATACAGAGATATATACTAATTGTGCAATATTGGTTTAAGTTAGCCACATCTGACAATATAATACTTAAAACTGTTTATAATATTGCAGTTTCAGACTGCATGAGAGGCTGTTGTAATTGGATTTACAACGTTAAGGAACTACTAGATGATTATGGATTCAGTTATGTCTTCAGCAGTGTTCATAATATTGATGTAAATTTTTTTATACCTATTCTGAAATCTAGAATTGTTGACACATTTAAGCAAAACTGGTATCGTACATTAGAAAATAGCTCCATGTTAGATGTTTATAGAACCTTTAAGACAAACTTTGAATATGAGATTTATTTAGACTTAGTACCGAAACGTTTAAGATTTTACTTATGCAGATTAAGATTATCTGTACACCCTCTTCGTATACAAACTGGTCGATATGATAGAAATAATATTGCTAGAAATGAAAGATACTGTCTTTGTTGCAATTCCATGGATATTGAGGACGAATTTCACTTTGTTTGTATTTGTTCGTCTTTTAATGAAATACGAAAGAAATACATTAAAAAAATATTACTTCAACAAACCATCTGTATTTAAGTATGTTCAACTGCTACAATCGTGCAATAGATCAGAACTTATAAAATTATGTTTATTTGTTAAAGAATCGTTGAGTATTAGATCAAATATTATTAATCGTATAACAGAACTTACCAATTGTTCATCCTCTGTACTTATATGTTTAACTGTACATATCACTGTATTTTGATGCCCTGTTATTTTCTGTGTATATACACGTTGACATATTTCATTGTGAACCATATGTGATGTTGACGATGTACATTGTGCAAGTCAAATAAAGTGTCTGTCTGTCTGTCTGTCTGTCTATCTCTTAATTAGGACTTAGTATCTCCTAATTAGGACGTAGCATCTCCTAATTGGGAATAACTATCTTCTAATTAGGACTTAGTATCTCCTAATTAGTACTTTGTATTTCCTAGTAAGGACTTACTATCTCCTAATTAGGACATAATATTTCCTAATTAGGACCTAGGTCTCCTAATTATGAGATATTGCAATACAAAAATAATATGGACTGTGGCACTAGGACGCTTCCATAGTTAACAGAAGCAAACTGTACTCGTATTTTACCTGGTCTGCAATTAATTCCAGTGTATCCGTCTTTACAAGCGCATTTAAAACTGTTCACGAGGTCTGTACATGTCCCTCCATTTAAACAAGGGTTCGATGCACATTCATTGATATCTGCAACGCCATTTGTAAAGGTAAGAAATGTCGACAATACGTAAATTACATGTATTCATATTTACATTTATATGATACAAATGTAATTTCTTCTTTGTTCTTTACAAACGAATTCTTAAATGCAATAAACAAAATGCATTGTTTTACCGTTTACCAGCAATATACCAAGATAGTAAGCATTCCTTTACCGAAATCCATCATAAACTACAAGTCTTTTAAACTAATTAATTATCTTTCGTTTCTTTGTATTATATGTGTGAATGAAAATGCAAATGCATATAAATTGGCCATACTCGTTTCACAGTTCTTTCCGGTAAACCCAGTGACACATGTGCAGGTGTAACTGTTCACACCATCCTGACAAGATGCTCCGTTCTGACAGGGGTTCGGCATGCACTCATTAATATCTGAAGCAACATATTGGCGGGAAAGGTTAGGTATCCAACACCCATAACGTACACGATCGTGTTTAAGATGTACATTGTACATATAGGTTTGTACAAAAATACAATCGTACTATTAAATAAATAATCTAGTGTATAGCTTCCGAAAGAATTTATAATAATAATAATAATAATAATAATAATAATAATAATAGGAATAATAATAATAATAATAATAATAATAATAATAATAATAGTAATAATAATAATAATAATAATAATAATAATAATGATAATAATAATAAAAATAATGATAATAATAATAATAATAATAATAATCTGCAACGGTTTATCATTTCTTGCGACACGAGTTTACACACCATGATATTTTCCCACGGATTTAAAATAGCATATGATATGTTGCACCGTAAATTGTAAATTTTAACCAGACATTTAAAAAGAAAACAACACATTGTCCTACTGTTTTCGCAGTTGGTGCCGTTGTATCCGGCTAGACACTGACACACGTAGGCATTCACCAGGTTCACACACGTGGCGTTATTTTGGCACAAGTTGGGAAGGCACTCGTTAATATCTGCAAAGGTTTGTTATTTACAAAACGTTGTTTGCTATTCCACTGAGGTGTCGTGGTCATTCTCATTTTAACGTGCATAGACAATACCAAAATAATATAAGGAGAAAAGGTAGTAATTTTAGAAACAATAACAATCTATTTTAAACGTAAGTCCTATTCCTAAGCGAAATATTGAGCATTAATCTTTTGTAGTTCCTTAGAAAAATAACACCAACAATAAAAACGAACACAAACTGATACCTGATTCACATGAAGGACCTGTGTAACCAGGGGCACACGTACACGTGAAGGTGTTCAGTACATTATTATTACATGTCGCTCCATGTTTACACGGTTGGCTGGTGCATTCGTTGATATCTGGATAAAATATGAATGGAACATATTCAGACCGTCATATATATGAGGCTTGTGTTGGGAACCCCAGGTTAATCCAGGACGACACTTTTCGTTTTTATGGTATTTTCTGTTTAAAGTAAGTATCTTCTAAACATAAATCCACGGGAGGTGGTTTGTGTCGTCCCGAATTAGCCTGTGCGGACTGAACAAGCTAATCCGGGACGACACCACGCATATGTATTAAGCCCGGGTTTCCCAAGACACGCCTCATATGAATACAATATTGCAAAGGGAACAATTGTGCAATTGTGCTTAATGCTGTAGTGAACAAGTGAACTGGAACGGTAGCGACTCTTTTAACTGTTGTCTGCAAGATGTTCTAGACGTTAATTAGACCAAAAAAATTGTAAAATTGTCTGTTCAGGACAACGGTTTCAAAAAGGTGAGGTACGGTATGGATTTAGTTTATTTAGCCATAGCAAAGGTACCCGGTAAAATATTCATATGTGAAGTACTTTATGTTAATTGTATCTTAAACTTAACACAAATAAATGGGCGAACAAAGAATATCATATTAAGGTATGCGCAAAAATCTTAGTCCAATGTCAGGATCACTATACGCTGATGAATTGACGTGAACGAAGGATTACCGTTGTCACAGGTCTTTCCGGTGTATCCCGGGTCACACGTGCAGAGGAAGTCGTCAATCCTGTCCTGACAGATGCCGTAGACGCACGGAACGGGGGCACAGTCGTCCATGTCTGATTAAAAAATCCATACGCTTGGAAGAAGCACGCATCACATGTTAAATGTTGAACCTATTTGGACCTTTATTAAAGTGCTAATATGACCATGTCTATTTGTATCACGCATTTTACTTTCTGCACATACAATCATAGACACCCATCAAATAGTAAATTTCACATACACATGTAATACCAACTCGCCTTTAGCATATGCAACGGACTCCAATTACGTCAGAGTTAGTTTTTAGTCTAGTATAACAATTCAAAACATATCATATAATACCGTTCACATAATCATTGCAAACGTATTAGAAAACACCTACAAAACTAAGATATATTTGTGTCTTTTCGGGTGTGTTTAATTGAATAATTTAGCTTCAAGTCGAATGTAGATATGACGCTTATTCAGAGATTGTCGAGTCAGGGTAAGACCGATAGCATGTGTCTCTGAGAAAGACAATTTGAATCCCCTCTTTTCGGGAATCATGTTTAAAATCCGTGTGACTTACACAACCTAAAATTATTTATACTTGTGCTATAGTATACTTCAGTGCTTGTCGTTAGCTACAACAGTATTTAAGCGCTTGTTGTCAGTTACAACAAATAAGCCAGAAATGACAGCAAAGGTATACAACCTACTTGTTTCACAGTTAGTGCCTGTGAAGCCAGCCAGACAAGTACAGTTGTACTTGTTGACGAGATTCGTGCATGCTCCACCGTTCTCGCATGGGCTGCTGTTACATTCATTGATCTCTGGAAAATGTTTAACACTTTAATTATCAGAGTATTCTGTTAATTACACAAACACGCAAGTGAAAACGGCGAAGAAAACATTAAATATCATAGAACGTTTATTTTGTAATATATATGGAACAACGCCGTGCATCGGTTGCCTTATTTTACTTTTAAAATAGAAGCATCCATTTAAAATTCTGGGTATAATGTCTAACACGTTACATTTGTGACCGAGCTATAAAACAATTCGATAGTACGTATGTGGGCGTTTTAATTGACGACGTGTAAGGATACATTGCAAATGTTGCGCACCATTTATTTATATGACAATGGTTAGATTTTACTTATGATTGGAAGAATGAACAAACAGGTTGATTGATACCAGATTGGCAAAACTTCCCCGTGTAGCCATCCTGGCACAGACAGCTATAGGAATGAATGCCGTCTTGGCACATGGCTACATTCGCGCAGCTGTGGTTTACGCATTCATTCGTATCTGAATATGGAATGAGAAAGAGAACTTTATACAATTACAGTTCTGATCTTTGTAAACGAAATACACGTGTACGGTAGAACATAAATATTCCACGAGGTCCATACTGTATTTAAACAACCATTGATGTGTATGATACAACTAATCACATGCTCACAAGCTGCTAACTGGTCGCTGCTTATGTAATCGTTTCTTACATTTGACAATACATTACTATGAGGTCGATTACATTATTATTTCTATTTGCGTTGTGTTTATTATTTGTGCCTGATAGTCTTTTTATTGGATGGTTACCATTATACATTACATGAAGAATGAGAACAGCCACACGCTTTAGAACAGGTTGCCGTCATCAATATTTTGCACTGAGAACATGGCGATGATCCAAACGAATTTTGAAAGGAAGACCTCATTAATGACATGAACAACATGCCACTATGCATTAGTCACAAGAATGCTGTACTAACCTAGTTGACACAAATGACCTTCCCGGCCGGGTGCGCATGCGCAGGAAAATGTATTGATTCCGTCCAGACACGTACCGTTGTTGTTACATGTTACACCTTCACAGTCATTAATATCTGCAAGAAATACACTGCTTACTGGCTTTTGATGCTATCGTTGAAACAATGTTCATTCTTTATTTTCTTTGGCCATATTTAAAGCTTATGAACGTGCATTTTATCGTATCCAATAATTAAGAGACAACATGCGCAATTTTGTAATTGGTATCTAAGTCAGCATAAACGCTTTTAAATAAGTATTTTCTGTCAAGAAGTTTAAATAAATGTACTAAATAAATAATGATATGATACACTACTAATAGTGTGCGTTTTAACGGAGTATTAATTGTGTCATGTACATTAATAGTGTTATCTTCCATACATTGTTGACTCAGTAAATAAAGAATAGTAGACCTTTCACCAACATTTCGCATGATAGGAGTATATGCATCCGGTATTCGTTATTACAGTACCATGCAAAGAATATATTGTACTTCAATAAATACAGATGTTTAGCACAAGGTTTTACCACTAGTAACCTACTTGTTTCGCATGTGGTGCCCGTGTAGCCAGACACACAGTTGCATACGTAGGATGCCACCTGGTCCACGCACGTGCCACCGTTCTTACACACGATACCCGCACAATCATCAATATCTGAAAGCGATGTATCGAACATATTCATAAATCACACACGATTACATGATTTTAATACGAAACAACTTTGTATATGTGAATAACACACGTTTTGTTAAATGAGTTTTAACTAGACGGTGAATATTACATAAATAACACATATGACTTTTTAAGTGTTTATATTATTACCCTCTCACCCATGTGCTATTTATTTTATTATACCGACTTATCCGTAAAACACCTTGAAATGATCATTTATTTCACCATTACTTTAATGTAGACTCTAGTAATACATGCTACGTAAGCTTGACATTACCATTTTACAATACAATAGTTATCTCGTTAAAAATGAATAATCAGCCTTCCGTACTTTCCAATGCTTCGCAGACATGACCTTAACCTTTTACCGGCATGACCATTGAGTGTGTAGCCTACACCATACAGCCTACGGCTATATTTAAACGTTTCAGTTTTAAAGATGGCGTGATCAATAGGAAGTTTCTACAGCGCGTTAGTTTACATCGGTTATAAAAATGGCGAAATACGGGCGAATGTTATCGTGTGATTCAAAAAGGAATAATATACAGTTGATGGAAACTGTTTAAAGACGTTCGCAACAATTTCCTTCAATTTCTTTCCAACGACAGATAATCTTAAAACTTTGCACAAACATGCGTAAATGTATCCTTAAATTAAAACAGCCTTAAAAATTAGGGGTCACCGGCCTTGTTCCAGAAATATTGGGTTTTGAATACGGCACCTGTCGAAGTCATTTTTTCAGTTTGTTTGACTACCAATGTGGGATTATATAAAGCGTTCACATTCAAACAAGGATGGAGATTTTCAAATGCATCTTTGTTAATGTTTCGTTTGGCAATATACAAGTGCAGTTTAATGATAAAATGCGCTTTATCTATAGTTAAACTTGGAACTTAATGACTTACACATATTTATATCTATTGAATGAAAATAGTATATTGTAACCTTTATACAATAAAGAAATAATGAAGCAAAAGGAGAAATTAACCCAATTATTTTTGTTGCGAACGTCTTTAATGGATATTCAGATCACATACGCATAAATGTGTGACATAATATGTAAACAAACTGTGTAGTGATGACACAAACAAGTTGTATATGGACTGATATAATTACATAGGATTGTGTTGTGTCGCGTTTAAACACAGAATTAAAGAAAGCATGCATCGGTGATATCTATATTTAATTTGGACGCCAATATTGATAATCGGATACAGTGATGGAGACAAAATACGAATTTAAAGATACGTTCTGACCAGTCATGGCGTTTTCGAAAACACATCGCGTTTCTGTTTAGCACAGTTCACACGAAAAATTGAAATAAAAAAGGTTAAGCTTTGTGGACACAAAAAGGAATTGGAATTGCTTGTTGCTGGATATTACTTGTTACATGCCGTGGATCGAGGTCGTCACTTTTGAGGTAAAAGTTGCATAGTCGTTCAAAATTGTTTGTTTGTTCTACGTTTAGATCCGCGCGAGTGTAATATAAAAAAAATTACCCTGTGATATTACTTTTGGACTTTGGACAAAATACACAGAGTGGTCACGTGAGTGTAATAATGCCATTTACTCGCCTGCATTTCAGTAATTATAACAACAACAACACAAAAACAACAACACTACTAATAATAATAACAACAATAGCAATAATAGTAATAATGTATTAATATGTACATTATACATTTATATAATAAAACAACAACAATACTACTACTACTACTACTGTTAATAATAATAAGAAGAAGAAGAAGAAGGAGGAGGAGGAGAAGAAGACAAAGAAGAAGAAGAAAAAAAGAAGAAAGAAGAAGCAGAAAAAGAAAAAGAAGAAGAAGAAGAAGAAATGCATATTTTGATTTGTTTCTTACCTGTTTCGCACAAACCCCCAGTGTACCCAGCGGCACAGACGCACTTGTAAGCATTCACCAAATCTACACAGGTGGCGTTGTTTTTACACCCATTGGCAAGACATTCGTTTATATCTGAGGTAGTAAAATATAATATTACAAAAAATGAAAACATGCTTGTTCTCGATGTACTAAAAGCGTTATTTATAAAACAATTATTTACAGATATGTTGATACAAAACAACATTTAACAGACATACACAATACGTTAGAGTTAAGAGATATTTATCAGTTGTGCTAAATATACTTGTGACTATAAAACATATTCACGAAATATAATTAGGTTTACTACATATTACCAAGATCAGTTGACGAACCGTCATTACCAAACATAAACAAGAAGTTGTTTACACGTGTTTTTACATACGATATTTAACCTGTGACAATAAGAACATGTTCACCTGTGGCACACAGAGGATCCATATATCCGGGTAGACAGTTGCATGTGAATGCATTCACACCATCTTGACAAGTACCCCCGTTGGAACAAGGATTTGACAAACATTCGTTTATGTCTAAGAATTAAAACAAAGAAAGCCTATCATAGCTTTTTTTTTTTTTTTTTATAAGTAACACATATTTAGTGTACGTGCACAAACATTACAAAAAAAACGTCGATTGTTTAATCTGAAGTGCGTTTGTTAATTAAACACATCACAGGCCAATCATGTACAGTTACAAAATATTATTTTCCACAACATACTGACAATGGTCAACAATGTGTTGCAACGTAAAACTCACCATATGACTTCTACAAAACCGACTTCACATTTTTATTGTTTCATTTCCTATATTGGACAAGCTATTAAATGAAATGGAACATGTACATTACTTTGTTGACAGTGTGTTCCATTCCATCCAGCATCACACGTGCACGTGAATTTGTTGACATCATCGTTGCATGTCCCACCATGCAGACACGGGTTGGACTGGCATTCGTCGATCTCTGTAGAACATTTGGTACATGTAATCAATCAACAATGGTTAAATAGTTATTCTTCAAAACCTGTTTCACATTTGGTGTTTTTTACAAATGCACCAAATGCACCTAAATGATGATAATATTCTTTCAATGTGTTTTGTCGTTGTAGTTATAGAGATCATTGCGCATCATTGGTACTCTACGGATGTGATGTTGATGGACGACACAGTAACGCAAAAGGTCGACAATGTATCGCATGGGATACAATAGAACAAATGTGACATGCTTAAATAGTGAATAACGGACAATTTGACACATTTTCGCTATGTTTTCATTCAATTATTGTTACACACGTACGGCGATAATACGAATGAAAGGGCAAACATTAATGATGATGGCATCTCATTGCTCTCGTCAGGGGTATTTTTTTTATTTCGACCTATAATGTTTCGATCAAATTTTCGGCATAATATAGTACAATCCAACGCCATAACACAATATCCTACTTTGACAACGAACGACCTTAAAACCGTAAAATATATACAGAAGCGCTTATATAAACAAATGAACACCATTTGCAAACATTTCACACTAATCGCAATATCTTAGCTTATAAAGTTATCAATACTTAAATACAAACCTCATGTAATGTAACATAATATAAATGAAACAGGTTTAATTAAGGTATTGCGTCGAGGAACGTAGAATGTTTACTGTACTTAGAGCCAAAGACCATATAATATAATTCGATACATTTTGATTTGGCATTCTAATAAACGTAAATGACGTGTATTCGACTGAACACTGTTTCGTATTTATCAAAGGCATTTTATAATGTATATGTTCACAAACGCTCGGTACCAACGGAATGTACACTAACGTACACTAACGTACATGCTCGTTTTACTGCAGAGGCATCACCTGCTATCACATACAGATAACTATACGAAACAATTTACCAAAACGTTATTATTTTACCGACTTCAATGCGTTTAATTGTATTTTGATCGGTAGGATGTCCATTAGAAACAATTTCTTCAAAGGTTTACTTTTACTAACATATTTATGGACTGCTGCTTTAATCTCCTCCTACCTCTGCAATTGTAGCCTGTGCCATCCGATTCATATCCGGAAAGGCATTTACAGAGTCCTCCTCTACATTCCGCAAAATCGATGTCCTTGCACAGCAGTGCTCTAGCGGAACAGTTATCATTGAGCTTGCCTGAAATCAAATAAGGAAACATTATTGGAATGGCTGATCTTAAATACCACACGCCTTTAGCCGAACACACACATGACAATACAAACAGTGAATTACAAAGCATATAAATGCACAAACCGCATTAAATTAAATTTACAGATTATGTTTATATTTTCATGAACATACATCATAACAATATTAACATTGATATTTGAAATTAATATTTTGGCGACATATATATTTGGCGACATATATATTTGGTATTCATATAAAAATCTTGTAACGTTAATGTATCTTCCACTGGTGGCCTCGATTACAATAATGTATTAGAAGTAGAATAGACCTTTGCAGTGTTTTTCGCTATCCTTTAAACTCCTACCTAGCTACTATTAAAGGATTAACTTCCAATCCTCGATAATCACAAACACATCACAAGCTGTACCACGTGCTATTTTGTTTAAAACAGGTTAACCGTTACACACGTGATATTCGAGTACATCGATTGGATAAAACTTTAGATTAATTTGCATATACTTGACATTTTGGAGACGTTTATATTACATTTAGATAAAATATACCAGGTTCACATGTCGGGGCAGTTGGTGACCAATTTGCAGGTGAACCCGTCACGCACGTGCGCGATGAGCTGCCCTGTAGCCGGTACCCATCCCCGCACAAGTAGGTGGCGATAGAGTTGATGACGGTGTCCTCATAGGTAACAGAACCCTGCACGGGGTTGACCAATGCGCCACAGTCTGGAAACATAAATCATTTCTAAAGGAAGAGCTAAAGGAAAAGGAATAGAACGGTTTATAATACTTTAATATTTAGTCATGTTATATTAATAATGATAATCTACGGTAATAATATTATACGTTCGTAGTAGTTAAATATAATTATTATGATGACATTATAGTTAATATCCTTTCATAAAATGTGTGTGCAATCATAAGACTGTGCATACATTATTATTTCATTTACGTAACTGCATTTCCTATGAATTTATTTAAATAATGAAATCGGTTGCTTTACTCGCAACCGATTATCTGCCCAACGTTTTAAAAAAAAGCTCAAAACCAGCATTACAAGCATAATATTTGAGGTTTGATAATAAATACACGCTTTTGAAGCATGATCATTTGATAAGTTGAATATGGTTGTACAAAATTAACTACGGACTATCTACCGCCTATGCAGGTGGGCTGATTTCCACTCCACGTGTGCCCAGGCAGGCATGTTCGAGATACGTCTCCAATGAGTTTGAAGTTCGCGTCACACGAATAAGTCGCATTCGAGGTTACGATGGAGTTCGCATAATTGACATCACCATTAGCTGGTGAAACGAGTGGGCCACATTCTAAAGATAATTAGATCACACAGTTCAGATCGACATAATTGGTGCTTATTGTAGAGGTTGCTATTATACCAAGAACACGAATATAAATTATTTATGGAAAAAAGTAAATACATGTATTAGTATAACATAGTTATTGCTCAAAACTCCTCGAACCGCTTTGAAAGTGCGTGTTAAACCATTCAAGACTTCTTCCACGGCCACAGTTGTTGCTTTCAGTCATGCTGCAAATCTAAATGGCAATTAAATGTTATAGTTGTAGCATATTTTGACCGAAATATGTAAGTTATTGTACTAGCCCCCAGGAGAAATTAAATAATTAACATATTGAGGTCAAAGTGTGCTTCAAGTGTTTTATACCATATTTACCTATCACATTGCAACTTTCAAAAGATGCCAATCCCATAAGCGTTTCCTAAAAATCATGTGATGTCTGACGTGATTGGCATGTGTGTCAGCATGTTTCAAATTTAGCGCTGTCGAATGTGGAAGCTTACCGTGCGTGCGTATACAATAAATCAAAATTTCAATAAACTGCACGCTACTTATTGCACGATAAGCCTGCATAGTAGGCTCCGCCTACCAGTTTCTGTTCTAATGACACAGTTATTGAATACCGCAGAACAAAGAAAACTCTCTGAAATATGGTACACAATTAAGTAACGCATGCGAGGATGCCGTGTCGAATGTAAAATGTATTGAACGTGTATACAGTCCTACCTTCTACACATATTGGTGGGTCATCACTCCATCCTATTCCAGATGTGCAAGTGCGAGTGGCGCTACCTATCAACTTGTAAGTGGCGTCACACGTGTATTCCGCCGTTGTATTTAGGGGCGACGTACCCGTGGATGGCATTACCATGCCGTTATCCGGAGCCATCAGAGATAGGCATTCTGCGATATATAACAGCATGTTACGTGTAAGTTTATTTTTTATTTACGCATTAAACATTCAAAGGAATAAAAGCATGTCCTCGTGGTCGTAGCGCATACAGTTTAAAGAACAATATGTAAGCTCGATTGTGTCGATAGACATACGCTTATTGAAACACTTTTCACTTTTTGAACAATTACTTGATAAAAATTATTATACATATATACATATACTATTATATCGTCATTAATATGGAGATCTCAGATATACGTAAGAAAGCTAAACTGACCAATCGATAAGTTTGATTGACAATGCGTTGAGCCATTCAGAAATCCAACACTTCATTGTTTGACGAAAATGTCTTGTGAACACATTCATATACTGTGTTTGTCGGAGATTTGGCTAAGGAAGCGTGGTTATCTAATAGCAATCGGTCAATTACAACTACATTAAGATTGGTGGACATTCTCTACTGGGGGATTCGGAATTGATTTCTTCTCTTTATTTCGTTTACCTTTAAAGTATGTATTGCAAGCCATTGTTCTTACCGCACGTTGGCGCCGCATTACTCCAACCAGTCTCTGTACAGTTTGTGGTATCGTCACCATTCATCACGAAGTTGGCATTGCAAGTGTATGTCGCTGTATCGCCTATAGGTATTGTGCCAGTGGTTTTGTTCACTGTGCCCTCCAGGGGATTTGTCAGGGCTGCACAATCTGTTGTCAAGGGATGTCAACAAAACATAGTTTATTTTATATGCATCGTACAAAATATTTCTGATTCCGTAAATATGCGGAGAATATTCCGACATTCATCTTAAATTAGGGATTGCATTGAGCAGTAAATTCATAGTATAGAGAAAACAAAGAAAATATTACTATTCTGAATTGTAAAATATATTAAAAAAACAACTGATGTTTTTTTTCGAGTATGCAAACAAAATATGACATATATACATTTTCATGCTGGACAGTGGACGCATTATTCCAAAAGAATACAGTCCTGGTATTATTTATATAGAAGAGGCACCCGAGTGCCTGTATCTCTCCACTGGCTTATTAAATAAGGAGCGTCAGAAGCGATAATACCCGTGTATGCTTTATATGGAGAAAAGGCCATACCCTCTGGCGGCCATATTTTTTAATGAATCAACATAAAAATTCTAAGCACTCTGGTAGAGAACCACATAAGGACCATACTGTGAAATTATTTCTGTGAAATGGCTTTTGATATGAAGATATTAAACTGTTTTAACTATCACCATAATAGAAAAATGGCCCCGCCACCTGGCGGCCATTTTTTACACGGACCGTGATCATTTGAACAACTTTTGTAGAGAACCATCCAAGGAATATTTCAGTGAAATTATTTCGAAATCCAGCCATTGGTTCTGACAAGAACATTTTTCGAAGTTTTCAAAATAGCTATATATAAAGAATGGACCGACCCTCTCTGTCATTTTTTTCAACGCGGCGAAACTACTTGAGCGAAGTTGGTAGAGAACCACCCAAGGAACATTTTGGTGAAATTATTTCGAAATTCAACCAGTGGTTACTGACATGAAGATTTTTTAAAGTTTAGCCATAGAAGAAACAAGGCCCCACATCTGGTAGAGGACAACCCAAGGAACATTTCTATGACATTATTTTAAAATCCAGCCAGTGGTTTCTGACAAGAAGGCTTTCAAAGTTTACAATTAAGCCATATAAGAAAAAATGACCCCGCCTCCTAGCAGCAATGTTTTCCAAAGGAGAGGAACTAATTGATCAACTTTGGTAGAGGAGCACCCATAAGTCTTTTCTGTGCAATTATTTGAAAATCTACCCAGGGTTTAGGAGGAGATGTCATTAAAAGATTTTTCTATTTATAACTCTGGTGGCCATCTTGTGCTGCGGAATGGAACCATTTGAGCAACTTTTGTAGAGGACCACTCAAGGAACATTTCTGTGAAGTTTCATCAAAATTGGCCAACCGGTTTTAGAGGAGATGTCGTTTAAAGGACAAGTTTACACAGGCACGGACTCACGCACGACGGACGAACCGCTATTGCATAACGCTCTCTGGCCTTCGGCGCCAGTGGAGCTAAGTATATAGTGCTTTAAATAAGTAAGGGCTTATTGATTTATCAATAATTTGATTAATATACTCGTGCATCACATGTCAGCTCTTAGCACTTCATCCTCGTCTTAAAAATGGAATACGCGAATATTCGCCATATCCTAATGACGAACACCGTGCATTGTAGATTAATTGCTCTGTTTGCATAAAATAAGAAGTATTCTTACGACAAACCGGCACGGCTCCGCTCCACCCGGTTCCGCTCTCACACGTTCTATTTGCGATTCCAACCAAAACCAGGCCACTGCCACAGCGGTAGCTGGCTACTCCACCAAGGGCGGTGCTGCCTGCTTTAGCCGCTACGTTCACACTTCCACCGGGTATATCGGTCAGGGCGGGGCATTCTGAAAGAAGCAGACAAAGAAAGTTTAGTTATAACATCCTAACATTGAACTTCCCAAAAACATAACATAGTTTTTGTTGACGAAGATGACTTTTTAAATAGCACACGTCATTAAATGTATATTCGTAAAAGAACAACAAAGAATTACAAACTCTTAATATTGTATTGCAGTAGAATACCACATGTGGGTGCTATTCCACCCCAATCGCTCGTAGTACACGTTCGTGTAGCTGGTCCACTCAATACAAAACCGAGATTACATTGGTAATTGGCATTGGCGCCAACAGCGGTTGTGGTGGATGCTTTATCAACTGAACCGTCGACGGGAGGGGACAGCGTGTTGCAATCTTAAAACAGATTTATAATATCCTTCTAGCATACACGCACAAATAAGGTCGTTTGTATATATAACATTGTATAGCGCTCTCGGTACTTGATGTTAATAATAGGTTTCAATCACGCGTTTATAATGAAGCAGCGTCAAAGTCCTTCCTTACACATATGTATCACAGCCATGGACACAATACTTTTGAGGTTTGTGTGTGTGTGTATGTGTGTTGTCACTTGATATATCAATTGTTTTAACAATATATAACAATATATATATAAGTAAATTTAAATTTTGGTACAGAAATTGGTAACATTGCGTTTATTATGTATTCTTAAATCCGACAGAAACGCTGTACATATCTCTCATTATTTATTATAAGGTAGTTATAAGGTAGTTTTTAAGGTAAACATAAGATTTTCAGATCCCTTACGGCATTCTGGGGCGGTTACGGTCCACCCGGTTCCAGTCACGCACGTTCTATTTGCGACTCCAATTAACAGCAGGCCGCTGTTACACTGATAGCTAGCTGCCCCACCCAGGGCGGTGCTACCTGCTTTAGCCGCCACATTCACACTTCCACCGGGTATATCGACAAGAGCGGGGCATTCTGAAAAAAGCAGATGAAGAAAGTTTGGGTATAAATCCTAACATTGAACTTCCAAAAAACATAATATAGTAATGTATGGGAGTTTTTGTTGATGAATATGACCATTAAAATAGTAAACGTCATTTAAAGTATATTCGTAAAAAGACAACACAAAATCACAAACTCTAAGTATTGTATTGAAGCAGCATACCACATGTGGGTGCTATTCCACCCCAGCCAGTCGAAGTACACGTTCGTGTTGCTGGACCGTTCAATACAAAGCCGGTACTACATTCGTAAGTGGCATTGGCGCCAAGAGATGTTGTGGTAGAGGCTTTATCAACCAAACCGTCAACCGGCGCAAGAAGTGTGTCGCATTCTTAAATGAGATGAATATTATACTTCTATCATACACCCACAAATAAGGTCGTTTGTATATACATTGTATAGCGCTCTCGGTACTTGATGTTAATAAAAGATTTCAATTACGCGTTGATAATGAAGCAGCGGTCAAAGTCCTTACACATATGTATCACAGCCATGGACACAATACTTTGGAGATTTGAGTGTGTGTGTGTGTGTGTGTGTGTGTGTTGTCACTTGATATATCAATTGTTTTAACAATATATAACAATATATATCTAAGTAAATTTAAATTTTGGTACAGAAATTGGTAACATTGCGTTTATTATGTATTGTTAAATCCGACAGAAACGCTGTACATATCTCTCATTATTTATTATAAGGTAGTTATAAGGTAGTTTTTAAGGTAAACATAAGATTTTCAGACCCCTTGCGGCATTCTGGGGCTGTTACGGTCCACCCGGTTCCAGTCACGCACGTTCTATTTGCGACTCCAATTAACACCAGGCCGCTGTCACACTGATAGCTTGCTGCCCCACCCAGGGCGGTGCTACCTGCTTTGGCCGCCACATTCACACTTCCACCGGGTATATCGACAAGAGCGGGGCATTCTGAAAAAGCAGATGAAGAAAGTTTGGGTATAAATCCTAACATTGAACTTCCAAAAAATATCATATAGTAACGTATGGGCGTTTTTGTTGATGAATATGACCATTAAAATAGCAAACGTTATTTAAAGTATATTCGTAAAATGACAACACAAAATCACAAACTCTAAGTATTGTATTGAAGCAGCATACCACATGTGGGTGCTATTCCACCCCAAACAGTCGAAGTACACGTTCGTGTTGCTGGACCGTTCAATACAAAGCCGGTACTACATTCGTAAGTGGCATTGGCGCCAATAGATGTTGTGGTAGAGGCTTTATCAACCAAACCGTCAACCGGCGCAAGAAGTGTGTCGCATTCTTAAATGAGATGAATATTATCCTTCTATCATACACGCACAAATAAGGTCGTTTGTATATACATTGTATAGCGCTCTCGGTACTTAATGTTAATAAAAGGTTTCAATCACGCGTTTATAATGAAGCAGCGGTCAAAGTCCTTACACATATGTATCACAGCCATGGACACAATACTTTGGAGATTTGTGTGTGTGTGTGTGTGTGTGTGTGTGTGTTGTCACTTGATATATCAATTGTTTTAACAATATATAACAATATATATCTAAGTAAATTTAAATTTTGGTACAGAAATTGGTAACATTGCGTTTATTATGTATTGTTAAATCCGACAGAAACGCTGTACATATCTCTCATTATTTATTATAAGGTAGTTATAAGGTAGTTTTTAAGGTAAACATAAGATTTTCAGACCCCTTACGGCATTCTGGGGCTGTTACGGTCCACCCGGTTCCAGTCACGCACGTTCTATTTGCGACTCCAATTAACACCAGGCCGCTGTCACACTGATAGCTTGCTGCCCCACCCAGGGCGGTGCTACCTGCTTTAGCCGCCACATTCACACTTCCACCGGGTATATCGACAAGAGCGGGGCATTCTGAAAAAGCAGATGAAGAAAGTTTGGGTATAAATCCTAACATTGAACTTCTAAAAAACATAATATAGTAACGAATGGGAGTTTTTGTTGATGAATATGACCATTAAAATAGCAAACGTCATTTAAAGTATATTCGTAAAATGACAACACAAAATCACAAACTCTTTGTATTGTATTGAAGCAGCATACCATATGTGGGTGCTATTCCACCCCAGCCAGACGAAGTACACGTTCGTGTTGCTGGACCGTTCAATACAAAGCCGGTATTACATTCGTAAGTGGCATTGGCGCCAATAGGTGTTGTGGTAGAGGCTTTATCTAACAAACCGTCAACCGGCGCAAGAAGTGTGTCGCATTCTTAAATGAGATGAATATTATCCTTCAATCATACATGCACAAATAAGGTCGTTTGCATATACATTGTATAGCGCTCTCGGTACTTGATGTTAATAAAAGATTTCAATCACGCGTTTATAATGAAGCAGCGGTCAAAGTCCTTACACATATGTATCACAGCCATGGACACAATACTTTTGAGATTTGTGTGTGTGTGTGTGTGTTGTCACTTGATATATCAATTGTTTTAACAATATATAACAATATATATCTATGTAAATTTAAATTTGGTACAGAAATTGGTAACATTGCGCTTATTATGTATTCTTAAATCCGACAGAAACGCTGTACATATCTCTCATTATTTATTATTAGGTAGTTATAAGGTAGGTTTTAAGGTAAACATAAGATTTTCAGATCCCTTACGGCATTCTGGGGCGGTTACGTTCCACCCGGTTCCAGTCACGCACGTTCTATTTGCGACTCCAATTAACACCAGGGCGATGTCACACTGATAGCTAGCTGCCCCACCCAGGACGGTACTACCTGCTTTAGCCGCCACATTCACACTTCCACCGGGTATATCGACAAGAGCGGGGCATTCTGAAAAAAGCAGATGAAGAAAGTTTGGGTATAAATCCAAACATTGAACTTCCAAAAAACATAATATAGTAACGAAAGGGAGTTTTTGTTGATGAATATCACCATTAAAATAGCAAACGTTATTTAAAGTATATTCGTTGAAAGACAACACAAAATCACAAACTCTTAGTATTGTATTGAAGCAGCATACCACATGTGGGTGCTATTCCACCCCAGCCAGTCGAAGTACACGTTCGTGTTGCTGGATCGTTCAATACAAAGCCGGTATTACATTCGTAAGTGGCATTGGCGCCAATAGATGTTGTGGTAGAGGCTTTATCAACCAAACCGTCAACCGGCGCAAGAAGTGTGTCGCATTCTTAAATGAGATGAATATTATCCTTCTATCATACAGGCACAAATAAGGTCGTTTGTATATACATTGTATAGCGCTCTCGGTACTTGATGTTAATAAAAGGTTTCAATCTCGCGTTTATAATGAAGCAGCGGTCAAAGTCCTTACACATATGTATCACAGCCATGGACACAATACTTTGGAGATTTGTGTGTGTGTGTGTGTGTGTGTGTGTTGTCACTTGATATATCAATTGTTTTAACAATATATAACAATATATATCTAAGTAAATTTAAATTTTGGTACATAAATTGGTAACATTGCGTTTATTATGTATTGTTAAATCCGACAGAAACGCTGTACATATCTCTCATTATTTATTATAAGGTAGTTATAAGGTAGTTTTAAAGGTAAACCTAAGATTTTCAGATCCCTTACGGCATTCTGGGGCGGTTACGTTCCACCCGGTTCCAGTCACGCACGTTCTATTTGCGACTCCAATTAACACCAGGCCGCTGTCACACTGATAGCTTGCTGCCCCACCCAGGGAGGTGCTACCTGCTTTAGCCGCCACATTCACACTTCCACCGGGTATATCGACAATAGCGGGGCATTCTGAAAAAAGCAGATGAAGAAAGTTTGGGTATAAATCCTAACATTGAACTTCCAAAAAACATAATATAGTAACGTATGGGAGTTTTTGTTGATGAATATGACCATTAAAATAGCAAACGTCATTTAAAGTATATTCGTAAAATGACAACACAAAATCACAAACTCTTAGTATTGTATTGAAGCAGCATACCACATGTGGGTGCTATTCCACCCCAGCCAGTCGAAGTACACGTTCGTGTTGCTGGACCGTTCAATACAAAGCCGGTATTACATTCGTAAGTGGCATTGGCGCCAATAGATGTTGTGGTAGAGGCTTTATCAACCAAACCGTCAACAGGTGCAAGAAGTGTGTCGCATTCTTAAATGAGATGAATATTATCCTTCTATCATACACGCACAAATAAGGTCGTTTGTATATACATTTTATAGCGCCCTCGGTACTTAATGTTAGTAAAAGGTAGCAGTAATGCGTTTATAAAGAAACAAAAGAGCTATGGCCATAATATTATTGAGATTTGTTTGCGTTGTCATTTGATACGTCTATTCTTTCAAAAATTGCTTTAATAATTAGTCATAAATGCGACAGAAGCCATGTACATAACAATCGTTATATATCGTAACAATATTTATTATAAGGTTTTGATAGATTTGAACTTAAACTTAAGATTTTCAGATTCATTACGGCATTCTGGGGCTGCTCCGTTCCACCCGGTTCCAGTCACGCACGTTCTATTTGCAACTCCAACCAACACCAGGCCGCTGTAACACTGATAGCTGGCTGCCCCACCCAGGGCGGTGCTACCTGCTTTAGCTGCCACATTGACACTTCCACCGGGTATATCGACCAGAGCCGGGCATTCTTTAAAAAAAATAAACAACATACAAAGACAGTTTAGTTATTCATCCTAACATTGAACTTCCAGAATAAATAATATAGCTTTTGTTGATGAATATTACCATTAAAATAGCACACGTCATTAAAAGAATATTCGTAAAAAGACTAAACAGAATCACAATCTCATAATATTGTATTGAAGTAGCATACCACATGTGGGTGCTATTCCACCCCAGCCAGTCGAAGTACACGTTCGTGTTGCTGGACCGTTCAATACAAAGCCGGTATTACATTCGTAAGTGGCATTGGCGCCAATAGATGTTGTGGTAGAGGCTTTATCAACCAAACCGTCAACCGGCGCAAGAAGTGTGTCGCATTCTTAAATGAGATGAATATTATCCTTCTATCATACACGCACAAATAAGGTCGTTTGTATATACATTTTATAGCGCCCTCGGTACTTAATGTTAATAAATGGTAGCAGTAATGCGTTTATAAAGAAACAAAAGAGCTATGGCCATAATATTATTGAGATTTGCTTGCGTTGTCATTTGATACGTCTATTCTTTCAAAAATTGCTTTAATAATTAGTCATAAATGCGACAGAAGCCATGTACATAACAATCGTTATATATCGTAACAATATTTATTATAAGGTTTTGATAGATTTGAACTTAAACTTAAGATTTTCAGATTCATTACGGCATTCTGGGGCGGCTCCGTTCCACCCGGTTCCAGTCACGCACGTTCTATTTGCAACTCCAACCAACACCAGGCCGCTGTAACACTGATAGCTGGCTGCCCCACCCAGGGCGGTGCTACCTGCTTTAGCTGCCGCATTGACACTTCCACCGGGTATATCGACCAGAGCCGGGCATTCTTTAAAAAAAATAAACAACATACAAAGACAGTTTAGTTATTCATCCTAACATTGAACTTCCAGAATAATTAATATAGCTTTTGTTGATGAATATTACCATTAAAATAGCACACGTCATTAAAAGAATATTCGTAAAAAGACTAAACAGAATCACAATCTCATAATATTGTATTGAAGTAGCATACCACATGTGGGTGCTATTCCACCCCAGCCAGTCGAAGTACACGTTCGTGTTGCTGGACCGTTCAATACAAAGCCAGTATTACATTCGTTAGTGGCATTGGCGCCAATAGATGTTGTGGTAGAGGCTTTATCAACCAAACCGTCCACCGGCGCAAGAAGTGTGTCGCATTCTTAAATGAGATGAATATTATCCTTCTATCATACACGCACAAATAAGGTCGTTTGTATATACATTTTATAGCGCCCTCGGTACTTAATGTTATTAAAAGGTAGCAGTAATGCGTTTATAAAGAAACAAAAGAGCTATGGCCATAATATTATTGAGATTTGTTTGCGTTGTCATTTGATACGTCTATTCTTTCAAAAATTGCTTTAATAATTAGTCATAAATGCGACAGAAGCCATGTACATAACAATCGTTATATATCGTAAAAATATTTATTATAAGGTTTTGATAGATTTGAACTTAAACGTAAGATTTTCAGATTCATTACGGCATTCTGGGGCTGCTCCGTTCCACCCGGTTCCAGTCACGCACGTTCTATTTGCAACTCCAACCAACACCAGGCCGCTGTAACACTGATAGCTGGCTGCTCCACCCAGGGCGGTGCTACCTGCTTTAGCTGCCACATTGACACTTCCACCGGGTATATCGACCAGAGCCGGGCATTCTTTAAAAAAAATAAACAACATACAAAGACAGTTTAGTTATTCATCCTAACATTGAACTTCCAGAATAAATAATATAGCTTTTGTTGATGAATATTACCATTAAAATAGCACACGTCATTAAAAGAATATTCGTAAAAAGACTAAACAGAATCACAATCTCATAATATTGTATTGAAGTAGCATACCACATGTGGGTGCTATTCCACCCCAGCCAGTCGAAGTACACGTTCGTGTTGCTGGACCGTTCAATACAAAGCCGGTATTACATTCGTAAGTGGCATTGGCGCCAATAGATGTTGTGGTAGAGGCTTTATCAACCAAACCGTCAACAGGCGCAAGAAGTGTGTCGCATTCTTAAATGAGATGAATATTATCCTTCTATCATACACGCACAAATAAGGTCGTTTGTATATACATTTTATAGCGCCCTCGGTACTTAATGTTAATAAAAGGCAGCAGTAATGCGTTTATAAAGAAACAACAGACCTATGGCCATAATATTATTGAGATTTGTTTGCGTTGTCATTTGATACGTCTATTCTTTCAAAAATTGCTTTAATAATTAGTCATAAATGCGACAGAAGCCATGTACATAACAATCGTTATATATCGTAACAATATTTATTATAAGGTGTTGATAGATTTGAACTTAAACTTAAGATTTTCAGATTCATTACGGCATTCTGGGGCGGCTCCGTTCCACCCGGTTCCAGTCACGCACGTTCTATTTGCAACTCCAACCAACACCAGGCCGCTGTAACACTGATAGCTGGCTGCCCCACCCAGGGCGGTGCTACCTGCTTTAGCTGCCACATTGACACTTCCACCGGGTATATCGACCAGAGCCGGGCATTCTTTAAAAAAAATAAACAACATTCAAAGACAGTTTAGTTATTCATCCTAACATTGAACTTCCAGAATAAATAATATAGCTTTTGTTGATGAATATTACCATTAAAATAGTAAACGTCATTAAAAGAATATTCGTAAAAAGACTAAACAGAATCACAATCTCATAATATTGTATTGAAGTAGCATACCACATGTGGGTGCTATTCCACCCCAGCCAGTCGAAGTACACGTTCGTGTTGCTGGACCGTTCAATACAAAGCCAGTATTACATTCGTAAGTGGCATTGGCGCCAATAGATGTTGTGGTAGAGGCTTTATCAACCAAACCGTCAACCGGCGCAAGAAGTGTGTCGCATTCTTAAATGAGATGAATATTATCCTTCTATCATACACGCACAAATAAGGTCGTTTGTATATACATTTTATAGCGCTCTCGGTACTGGATGTTAATAAATGGTCGCAGTAATACGTTTATCAGAGCCACGGCCATAATACTATTGAGATATGTTTGCGTTGTCATTTGATATATCCATTCTTCACCAATTTGTTTATTAATTATTCCTAAATGCTACAGAAGCGATGTACATAACTCTCGTTATATTTCGTAATGATATTTATTATAAGGTGTTGATAGTTTTGAACTTAAACTTAAGTTTTTCAGATTCCTTACGGCATTCTGGTTCTGCTCCGCCCCACCCGGTTGCGATCACGCACGTTCTGTTTGCGACTCCAACCATCACCAGGCCGCTGTCACACTGATAGCTGGCTCTCCCATCCAGAGCGGTGCTGCCTGCTTTAGCTGCCACATTCACACTTCCACCAGGTATATCGACCAGAGCGGGGCATTCTGAATAAAACAACAACAGACGAAGACTGTTTACCTATACATCGGGACATTGAACTTTCAGAATACATAAAGTAGTTTTTGTTGATGAATATGACAATTACAATTGCAAACATCATTTAAAGTATATTCGTAAAAAGACAAAACAGAATAACATTATCCGTGATATGTATTGTATTGTATTGAAGTAGCATACCACACGCGGGTGCATTTCCATCCCAATCGCTCGCTGTGCATGTTCGTATTGCTGGTCCATTCAATACAAAACCGGTATTACATTGGTAAGTGGCATTGGCGCCAATAGCGGTTATGGTGGATGCTTTATCAACTGCACCGTCAACCGGAGAGGACAGCGTGTTGCAATCTAAAATGTTTATTAAATTGTTTGTACACATGCGGCCATTAGGGCATTAAGTTATTAATATTATTTAGATCGTTGTGCTTACTGTTATATTGACAAATGTAGTAGTAATGTTTTATACCTAAACAACAGGAAAATATATTTTAATTTGTATCACAACAAAGTTCATTATGTTGATTCGTTTGAATAATGACGTTGTCACTAAATATATCGGGGCTTTCAACAATATAGATCTAAATATTTACATTTGATGTATAGTTAACCAACTACAATGTATTCATTCACCTTATGCGCTCTAACCAGTCTAAATAGTGTAAGGCAGTATTTGAAAAAAAAAGAAATGCTAGTCTTTTGAAATACAATTTGAAGATTCCTTACGACAGGCAGGCACGGCTCCGCTCCATCCGTTTTCGGTCTCACACGTTCTATTTGCGACTCCAACCAACACCAAGCCGCTGTCACACCGGTAGCTGGCTACTCCACCTAGGGCGGTGCTGCCGGTTTTAGCCGCCACATTCACACTTCCACCGGTTATATCGGCCAGTGCGGGGCATTCTACAAAAACAAGCGACTCAAGAATAGTTTTATAAATGCTCTTATTTATTTTATGTATGATTGTTTAGCAATGTTTAGCTATCACTGGAAGTTGGTACTTTTGAAGTATTAAGCCAGTTATTAGTCAATAATAACGTTCAAGGCAAAATAACGGAAAAAAAAATATGCAAATTATTTTCGAAATACAACAGTTAATTCCGCAAGGACATGCACAACATCAAGTACCGACAAACATGATCACGGTCATTCACGTAACAGTTCTCCAATTAATGTTGATGACAACCTGCTAGACAGATATGCCGTCCCAACCACAGCACAATTTTCATCTCAAATTGTGTAGCATCTGCCATGAATAAGTTGTGAAAGACAGTTGTTTTTTTTATCGAATCGATATTTGTTTTTTCCTGCCTGGTTGGTAGGTTTTAAAAAATCAATGGGACGCTAAACATAGAATCAAATTTGTATGGCCTAATTGATAATCTAATTGCATGGCGAAAAGCTTGACAAATATGTTAATTATGCGAAAATAGAAATACGCGGTAAACAAAGATCAGGAAGGGATATATTATACAGATATTTCATTGTCATTTTGGGAACAATCACATGTTTTTCCTTCAGTATCGGTGGCAAAATTTGAACTATTGCCCCGATGCCTTAGGCCGAGAGCAACAGTTCGAAATGTTGACCCCTATACTGAAGGAAAACAATTGACTGTTCCCAAAATGACAATAAAATATCTGTTTTATTACCTACTTCTAATAATAAATAACAAACATTATTTAATTGTTTTATATTCCATAGAAAATATTATAATAATAGTTGCGACTCACAATTACAAAATAGAACAGTCATTAACCAGGGTCCTGCTTGTAACAGTCAGTAGCACTCAGTGTTATTTATAAGTTACATTGCGCAACGTTCTGCGCAGGTTGCTCCCCTTTGAATAATGATGAGGGCAACATAACGAAACAAAACCACGAAACATCACATAATGTTACCAGGTGGGAGAAGCTTGTTTTAACAAAGTATTAAACAGTTACACACGCTTAATTATCAGTTATATAGTAAAGTAGGTAATCACACTTGATATTAAATTGTTTTGACTACGAAATATTCAACACAAGGCATAATATTCTTCGAGTGCGATACACTAACCACATATAAGATGTTACATGCTAAAAGCGCAAAAAACGATTATTCAATACAATGTAGTATGTACAGATGTTCCTAAACTGTTCAATGACATGAATGTTACAAATGTAGGATACAATATCAAAGTGTTCGCATAATAAGAAACACAATGAACGCCTAGGCAACCATGCAAAAAAAAAACGTCTGTTAAGTTGCATATATACACGTTTAATATATACATACAATACTTTTTTGAAAACCTATTACTTTGAACGCATACCACAAGTTGGCTCATTATAATCCCAACCACCGCCTGTCTTGCAAGTTCTAATAGCGCTGCCGACTAGTTGCAGACCGCCGTTGCATTGATAGGAAATTTTCTGCAATTTATACTCGTATTTGGGAATCTTTGCGACTACTGCGTTGTCGATAACCATGAAACTTATCGCACTTTAAAATAACCATCAGTTGGTGCAGCCAATGGGTCGCATTCTAGAAATATTATATTATGAAGATTTTCTCTTTATTAACACATGGCTCTAGTGAAACAAATATATACCACGATTAGGAGTTTGGGTGATCTAGTAAGACTAGAGTTGACTCGGATATACATGTAGTAAGACTATAGTTCACTCGGATTAGATCGACGTACTGCGTGAAATATCGCCGCAAAATAACTGGCCGACACTCAGTCACCAAGCATCTAGATGAACACACTCGGAGGTACACATTGTTAATGTCGTGGTTGGTATCGGTATCACTCCCCGTATATTTAGCGTATATTCGCCAAGCAATAATGTTTAATAAAACTGCTGACTTCGTGACAGCGAGTGAAATAACGTATTGTAGCTAATATCAAATGAACAAACATTTTAATGTCATGTTTGAACTGTTATTAGTGATATATCTATACAACAATAATCCCACATACTACAGCTAGGCTCTGCTCCGCTCCACCCCACTCCCGTTTGGCACGTTCTCTCCGCAGCACCGTCCAGTTGCAGACCGGTGTTACACGTGTACGTCGCCGTGCCGTTCACGAGGGTGCTCCCTGACTTCGCCGTGGAGTCAACGGATCCACCGTTGATGTCGTGAAGGACAGGACAATCTGTGAAGAAACACTATCAACATGTTTCTTAGGTCACGGTTGTTAATATAACTGAGCTTCCACGACGTTCATAACGTTCACATTTAATGAAATTATTTACTAAACTATACAAAAGTTCGTCATCCATTAGTATAACCATGTCACTAAATGACCTCACAGACACTGAGTTATTGTACCGATCCAAACTAAAGACGTATGTATTTTACGACCAACAATGAGTATTCGCAAAGGTTAATCACTACAACACCAGATCAACAGTGAGTATTCGCAAAGGTTAATCACTGCAACACCATAAATCTGCATTGACTTGATTGAAAGTAATCATAGCTATACACATACTTCCATCTTTAATTTGATATATAATTCTATAATCAAGGTGTAGCTTATTAAATATTTTATTAAAGTGGCATGCGCGGAGTTGTTTTATTGGTTTGTTGAAATGAAAAATAAAATACTAAGCGACCGCCTATTACTTTACTTAATTGCATGACGCAACGGCACACAAAGAGATGCGGTGTGCAGGGAAATTGAGAACATAACAATAATGCCTTATTATAACCAAATGCCCTTACTACATGTTGGAGGTGCAGGGTCCCATCCGGAAGTTGTACATGTGCTCGTAACATCGCCCGAGCGGACAAATTTACTGTTGCACGTAAATGAGGCAGCTGCACCGTTTAGAGTACCATCAGGAGTTGAGACCGTTCCGTCGATGATTATTAGTGTATTACAATCTGAAATTCGTACACGGTTTAGGTACGTTCACTTACAGTCGGTTTGCACATTGGTGAATACCAACCATTTCAAATTGATAAATTGAAATGTGGTGTAAATAACTGTTGAATGAGTTTGCTTTAGAAAACGTCTATTGTTTAACATTATTTAAATGTTTAATCCAATGACTCACCATAGAGACACTGCGTGGAAGCCGAACTCAAGGCATGACCAGATGCACAGACACAAAGGCTGGTATTGCACACAGTGTTTGCGTACGTTCCCGAGCAGTCGTTATCCACAGCACATGCTTACAAACAGAATATTAAAACGTTGCATGGAAGTTCAATATTCTGCATTTATCAGTTAAAAGAGAAGAAATACTTACAAATGGATGTTTCTTATCATATCCGATCAATAGCAAATATTGATCTTAGCAAAACAGTCTTCAGATGGTAATAATACGAACATTATGATCGAAGACCGTGTATGTTTAACTAAGGTTTTAAGGTTTATTTCCAAATACATCGGGGCAGTAAAGCCCATGAGTACACTCATTTTTGATCAATACATAAGATGTTCTACACACATCAGATTTATGAATGTCAAGGTCATAACAAAAAACATGTATATGATTACACAACGTTATGAAGTACAATGTATTCACAAGTATAATATATTTTTCGCTTTTAAAATACAGAAAAGTTTCAACAATGAAAATGTTATACAAATCGATTATATATCATTTGAATGTTTTAAAATATATTTGTATATAGAAGTGTACTTAGTAAAGTATGCTAGGTAAGCATATTAGGTAAGCATGTGAGAGGTATGTACTATAATACTATAATACAGCTAAATTTATTCGTAGTATGTATGATATGTATTTCTCAAGTTGAAAGCTTTTTTAACAAAAATTGCCAGATTTCTATTTATCTTACTATTATTGCACTGAAGAAGTTCGATAAATTTTGGTACGTTTGGTCTGACATAGTAATATTTGTTAATGTATTGTTTTCTTAATTCAGTGTAAAGAAAATATTCAAATAAAAAAATGAAATTCGTCCTCTAACTTATTGTGTTATATGTGTGTGTGTGTGTGTGTGTGTGTGTGTGTGTGTGTGTGTGTGTGTGCATCATCAGTCTCCATACTTACTTGTGGATGGAATGTTTTGGCCATACACCTTGCTCAACTGCATAAATAATACAATCCAGAAACAATGATAATTCAATAAACTCCATTGCGCCATTTTATATATACAATCACGTTTTAACGTCTAAATAACATAATAATTCAAACCAACACGTGTGTACCATAAACCAGTTTTTTGTTTAAGATCATTTATTAATCAGTTAACATTAAGACAATAACCTGCGATACATTTAAAGTAACAAGATCACACTGTTGTTTAAATATCGATTAGTTCAAATTACTGTGTTACAAATAATAACATTGTTTCAATTATTAAAGCTACAGTGTTTTACTTAATCATTCTAATAACGATACAATTTGTTTAACGTCTTTCAAGTTATTATTTACTCGTAAATTAGCAAAAACAAAATCATTTTTGGTCAAAATGAAAATTAAAATAAATGGCATTAACAACTGAACAAGGCTTAAAAAAGCAAAATTATTGTTGAGCCAGTTCATTGCATAAAGTTATTTCAAATTAAAGTATCATTCATTAAGAATATAAGTTAGGGTCATTCTGGTTTAATTCTCAATACGATGGCTGCTACATTATTTCACAAACCAGATACATATTATTAAAACACGACTTTAGGATCCCAATAGCATATAACTTTAAAATAACATATTGACAGCTATTTTATCTCAATCAACGTTTATTCGCCAGGTTCATCCTTATTGAGGTATGAAATATTTCATTGTCGATCCATTTTTGAGATACGCGATGCGTGTGTGTCAATCGTAAAACAACAATGACCTGTTGCCAAATACTTTAATTGTTTAAAACTATTTATGTGTTTTATTGAATAAAACTATTTCGGTCTGAATGACTTGTTTCATAAACACCTTGCAGATTGCCATCTTAAATCAGTTTGTGCCATATAGGTGTGGACAATGAAATAATTAAAATATTAGGTTTGCTCCATAACAAACGATTGTATCAGAGATTCATTAATGACTTTAAGAACAAAGATATTCTGATTATAAATTATAATTTTTAAAAACGCGGCAATATCAATGTCATGGAGCGAAGAAAACACTTCCATATGAAATACAAAAATGATACATAATTTTACTACATACTAACTATAATGGCTTTCTGCGATATAATATAAATTTACATAATATATGATCAATTTTTGTTTGGATATAATTGGTACATAATTAAATTTTTACTCTTTAAAATTACATTTTAAGACTAAGTTTAACTATGATAGCGATGTTGTTTAACTCGACATATTCATTAAAAAGAATAAACAAAATACACTGAAAAACTGGATATAAACCTAGTTTATCTACTGGCGGTTTGAAGATCATTACATATAGACCTATATTTGGTGTACCGTTGTATATACATAGCTATTGTTCGTGACTACTCGACATTATGAAGAGTTATGAGGCGAAATAAATAAATCCAGGCTAGCTGCTGCTGACTTGTTTGAGATTGGTCAGTTCTATTCACGTATGATACCCACAAAAAAGAAAAAAAGTTGATGCAACGGATTGTCATCAATATCCGATTATGCGTGCATGGGTTACAAATATTCCCCTGTGGGATTATGACTTTTCCCGTTAAATATTCTTGTTTTTGAAATATTTCAGTGGTCATCCCGTTGTTTGATAACAGGAACACGTGTGTCAATTTTATCGTGCAATTGTATGGATGACAATCCGTTGCATTAAGTTTTTTTGTGGATATTTCACCCCATTAAGTACAATATAGTTAGGTGTTACGATCTGCAGGGTCATTTGTGTGTATCGGTCGGGTGCCAAATCTATTTTAACGCGGCGTTCAAATCAATTCCGTCGTCTGGCCAACAAATTGACAGATCTCCGACCGGACATGTGACACATCGGACGGCGACGGGTTAAAATTGGAGCAAGAAAACGTGTCCATATCTCTGTCGGGCAATGCTTTGTTTCCACTGCCGATCAGATCAACCCGATGTACCCCGATCACGGCATCGGGGTCTGATTTTGTTCGGTCGACATTGGAGCTCTACCTAGATCTAATGAGATCGTCATTGGTCGGTGTTCCAATCCGATAATTTTAAAACGTTCAAAATATTCGAGTGGAGAAAATCTTGACGCTCGAGAAACGATCGGATGTCAGTCAAGTAAAGATCGTGTAAGTTATACCGATTATGTTGATCTATTCTCGATCAACATCCGACCGTTTCCCGATCGACCCTATCCATGTCTGCTGTCCAGATCAACTTGACCGATATCCGACCATACCTGATCACCTCTCGATCGCCACTCGACCTTTTTCCGACCTTAAACGATTTCATAAGTTCGACGGCATAAAAAGCGCGCGCTTTTTTTTTCATTCTATTTTAGCACTAACATGATAAACATCCTCATCGCAAAATTGCAACGCGTGGAAAAGCTAAACGAGTTAAGTAAAGTTTTGAGTGAAAAATGTTTATTTATGTTTTATTTTCGCGTGTGTTTTTATTTAATTTTTGAACATTTTTTAAAAGAAAGACAGTTTCATGTTATATCCTTATTAAATCATACTGCAAAATACTAATAAAAACATGTACATCGGAGTTGGTTTTGTTTCTGAAATGTAGTTGTTTTTATAGTTGTTTTGTGTTGCTTGTTTTTTTATTCGATTCAAGACAATTTAATTTGATGATTAGCTTCAATAATGTTTATTTATGTAGATACAAAATGTTCGTGATCAAAATGAGTATTACATGATTAGTTGTACAAATAATGGCATCCCAGATATGTTACGGAGACGAATGAGTTAATTTATAACAACGCACAAAGAACTACACAATTATTTATTTGCATACAACTTATTTAGTTTATTCAGAAACATTTTCACAACGATCAAAAACTAAAATAAATTAAAATCTGTATTTCAAAAATCCAAAAATAGATTCAAATGCACTAATGAAACAGGAAGTACTCCTGCAACCACGTTTAACATAAAGTTTGCAACATCAGCTAGAACTTCTAGATGCAGTATTTATGTCACACAAACGTGCGTTCCGCGTTCATTGTTATTAAGTAGTTTGTATGTTAAATCGTACTCGCTTTCCGGTCTACTGAACAATCTTCAGGGTTGAGATAGTGTGTGAGGTAATTCCTCTGACCAACCCCAGCGTTAGTCATCAACTTATTTCCAAGGACGCGCTGGCCAACCGAAAGCTGGTACCCTGACGCCATTCACCAGTTTGCAGCTGATTGTCCCCATCTTCAAGGTCGACAGCCTGGCGTGCAATAGCAGGATATCGGATTATATTAAGGTTGTGCAGGGTAACGCATGGCAGGATGATTCAGTCGACTGTCATTGGAATTGGATCAAGCAGCCAAGCAAGCATTGGCACCGCAGTGCAAAAATTCCAGAGGCGTTTTTTCACACGGAACACTCTGTATGATAAACAACTTACACATGCAATGACGTTAAACACATATGGATTAAGTAAAGCATCTTAGTATTTTCTACATATGTTAATGTTAATTAATGTCAATCAATCTGACTTACATTGTTAATGAAAGGTAGAAAATTGCCTAAAGTTAAGTCATTTACTTACAAATTAATTTCATCCTCATAGTGATAGTTTGATTTATTTGTTCCAATTGCTTACCGATAATTGAATATACGCTTTTCAACTGTCAGATTTCGCCCTGGATACGGCTTCAACATTCTGGTTTAAAGTGCAAACACATCGTCTTCAATGAAGAATTATTGCGTATTCTGGTCATCACTTGCCAGTTTGTCGGCGTCTGGCAGACCAATGGTGTTTTGTTCAAGCATGAGTTTGAGTTCACAGTTGTTGAAGAGTTGGGCAATGTACTGCCACTGCTCGTTGGCGACGGCTGGTAGAATCTGGTCAGATATTTCATGTATTATTACCTCTAAAACGTATGGAACGAACCTGCAAATCGTATTCTTACCGATTCGAAAGAGGTACATCAACTCCGTGTACGACGCACCAGTTGCAAGACGAAGAGTGACATCCAACTTCAATCCAGGATTCAGAGCTTCTCTGTAATACTTTAACACATGATATTTGTCTCTCTTTAACTGTAGTTACCAGAAGTTTGAATCTTACTTCTTAGTAGGGGTGATATTCGCTCAAGAAGCTTCCCTTGCGCCGTTTTTTTCTACGACTTTTGTGTTGCTTTTGTAGGCCAATCTGCATTATCTCCCACAAGCTTCACACATTACAATGCTTTGCTTACGTTCTATCCATCTGGTCCACACGGTAAACAACTCAACTTCCATAATACAAAACAAATGATGCATTCGTGAATTCTCCAAAATACTGAAGGCCGATTATAATTCTTTGGCGTTTTTATACACACGTTTCTGAAACGTGCATCTTTCAAGACCCCAGTACGTCGTTATCATCGGAAACAGATCGAGTAGACGTCTAGTTGACTTGGTGTTAGTCGTACTTAGCGTGAAGGAATCGTGTATGAGTCGGCCTAGTCGGGAAGTGGTCGGACTAATTATCGGTACGAAGTAGTATTGAGTCTGGCCTGGTCGTGTAGAAATCGTGTATTGGTCCTGTACTATCGAGTAGCGGTCGAGGGGAAGTCTTGGTCACGCTTTATTTAGCTTTTGATCGACAAAAGTCGGCGGATGTAGGTGCACCGGGTACATTGAGTCGATCTGATCGGCAGTGAAAACCTGTCTAGCACATCGGGTTGACAATGGCCAATCTTCGTCTAGACGTCCCATGCAAGGTACAATTGACCAAAATAGCCAATACTAGATGCAAGTTTCTGCTTCATGCAATGCTAATGTGTTTTACACCACAGAGAAGCTTGTTAAGGTTAGTGCTATTCGATGACATTAAATAATCAAACATCCCAAAGTAAATGTTGATATATAAATAAACAATTACAAACCGTAAAGTAATCTTACGGGTCTTAATGTTTTGCGATTGCTGTCGGCTAGATGTTTCTTCGATGACATGCACACTGCCTATATATATTGACTGTCATTTGTAGGACATGTTTGATGATTTAATATAGTACTTGCGTCTTTAAGGCCATTCACAAAAGGGATTATTAGACACTTCGAACCAGTGGAAACGAACAGTCCAAGTTAAAAAACAATGTCTAACCTATTAATGAACGTCAAGGGCCTTGCAGCATTATACCAGCATGCTATAGTACCTATAGCTATTACCTATTATATGACCAAAATAATAATAGCATTACTGTCTTGTATGAGCTTTCTATACCTTGTAGCAGTATTGTAAATCACAGAAGTGGCCCATGAAGTACTCAACTGTATTGCTTAAACATGCATTCTGCTTATTGATAAGTTCAAAGGAAGCAATTAAACAAATAATTTCTTAATTAGTGTTGTCTAATATTTTATAAATATATGTACTTCATTTATGTCTCAGAGAACGCTACACTGATTGAAAAAATAACATATTCTTGTAAACACGCATGTGTAATATTTAACACGTTTTGTTCATTTAGATAAGCAGACACTTGCTGGCGCTCTATACATGTGATTACTCCAACTATTTCAGGATATTAGTTGTGATTACGGGAATCCTTGAGATGGACTTTTGTTCTGTGAAAATTAAAAATTGATATTCAATCTACAGTAGAGTTTTGTACCATAACGCAAATGAAACTGCTACAGACTGTAAGAGTTGTATTGTGTATATTGTAAGACATATAGTTGTAACTAACGAGATATGTGAACACGTGGCCTGTTGTAAAACGTATACATGTTTTATACGTACAGGAAACAGGTCGACTGTGTTGTAAAGAAGTCAAACATTGCATCAACTATCAGTCTTTATTGTTGTTCTAATTTGGCGTTTCCCTTCCGTCTGTTCGAATACACGCGTCTCATATTTCAGCTTGAGAACCCATAGAAATGGCTACATAAAGTTAGAATTAGTTATTATTTACCAACTTTGCAATAGTACGCACAATATCAAGGCATAAAAATGCACGTTAAAGTGCACGTTATCAGTTCTCACGTGTTTATTAAACAATCACCTGTTCCTGTATGAATTCAATTGTTCATGTATGAATTCAACTGTTCCAGCATGAAATCTGATCATTACGAATGGCTAAAACAAGTGCCTGTATGAAATGTCGATGCCTGGATGAGATTCAGCGCTTTTGATTGATCCTACGAGCTCATGCCAATACAGCAGACCTCGGACAAAACAGTGCCTGTATGAAGTAACTTATTTATTTAACATCATAAGATCATTTGATATAAATATAAATGTATCTGTTGCTTATGTTCTGGACATATGATAATACCTACGCCATTTCTTTAGTCATTTGCATAGAGGTGTTATGTGTAACGAACTGATAACGACATCACTTTGGTCTATGAACGTTGGCTTTTGTTTTGTTTTGTGTTTGTTTGATTTAATTTGATTTTGTCATTATAAAGCAATGAGCTACGCATGTTGGCTGCGAATTCCTATCATTTAAAACAAACAACAGCAAAAAAATAACAACACATTTAAAACTTTATCGCAATGTTACAAAAAATGGATTCAAATATCTCGTCTAACACTTTTAAAACAAAGATAACAATAATTCAATTTATTAAAATTATACAAAAACGCATTCTAATAAATACATATCGAACACACATCTAACATAACGTGTACATAAATAGTAATCCTGTATATCTTATGTTTAACGTTCTCTTTGTATTTTATGTAGATCATTATTATTTATTGGGAAGATATATTGCCGTTTCCATTATTTATATAATTTCATTTTTGTGTATAGATCTAATTGCATTTTTTTAAGAACTGTATCTTCGTACTGAGATATCCATCAAATACATGGTGTATGTTATAGTCGTCTGTTTTCTTTGTGTGCAGTAACATATTATTCGATTACGCTCATGAATACTATTGTATTCCTTCATATAGCTTTTACAGGTTTTCATTCCATCAGATACCACACATTGTATACTTGCTTTTATTTCTGCTTTATTTTCGGCATTTCCAAAGCGTATTGCATATGTGTTAATACGATTTCCCCACAGATCTTGGAACTTTGGCACTTAATAAAACTATCAAACCATTAATCTATCTAAAGAGTCTCAATAATTTAAAAAATGGTAGTGGTACACACATGTTTTAAAATCAAATTCATTAGTGTTCACAAATTAAGAAGTTTTTAAAAAGCACATAAAGGTATTGACATGTTTCACTTTGCTCAATAACATGAATGATTATCCTTTGTAAATTCACAAATTGTTTCAAAAAGACGACAGTACAAGCTTTCACGAACAATATACATCACAATATCACACAATAATAAATAAATACAAAAAGGCAACACAGCCGGACTGTAAATAAAGCAAAACTGGACTGTAAATTAAGATAAACTTTTTAAGTGCAATCTCAGAAAACTTGCTTTAAAACATGATGTCAATGTGTTGGAATGAAAGGCAAAATGAAAAGTTGCTATTTATCCTACATGTATAATACAGCTTCCAATGATGCAAGGCGGTTTAACAGCGTCGTGTACGAGTTTTAACTAAGTAGGCGAAGTTATAAATATCAAAGCGTATCGTCAATTACTATACATATTTGAAATTTCTAGAATACTGTCTTTAACACCGTCAATTTATGTAATTCTCCACTCGCTGTTTCCTTTATGATACTTTTGCAGGCGCTGTTTTTTGAGTTTTCGTTCTTTGTCTCCATTTACATTTAAGCAGATACATCTTCTATCGAGGAGTCAAAAGACACATTTTGCTCGTCACTATTTGTCTGGTATCCACCGTCCCTTGGCCCATCCAACTGCAAGAAAACAACACACACATTCAGTCTTTTATACCATCATTGTGCGTGCATTGACGAAATAAACCCACATGGAATAAACTTTGCTTTATTATGTGGTGAAAAAGCAAACACGCGCAATATGATGACGTCCTTTTATGTTTTTCATAACATTTAGCGTGTTTTGTTTCGTTTGTTTGCAGAAAATGATGGGATAAATATAATAAGGTAAGCGTTGAATAAATATAACTTTAGGCTGGTGGTTCAAGTTGTCTAAGCCTCGCTAAATAAACTAATCTCTATTTAACACTAACTTAGTATTCTCTATTTACCAACTACGAACTAGGCCTGCAATGTGCATGTATTCTTAAAATACAACCTTTGCTTCTATCCAATGTAATGGCTAAATGTCACCCATTAAGTGAAACACTTGATCATGAAGAGCTTGGTCTTAACATACGCTATATCTGGCTTTTGATTGGTTGTTTTGAACTCTGCCTTCTTAGAATTTGTAGTAAGCATTACCATATATGGATATCTAATATGTACATGTTCGAACGATGTACATGTGCCCGACCAATCAAAATGCAGATTATATTCTAGGTAAGTTAGATTATATTAAGTAAAATCTTATTGACTAAGAAGGGGCTCGCTTCGCTGTCGTCGCTCCGCCCTTCTTAATCAATAAGACTTTACTTAATGTGTTCTAACTATCACATAAATCATTGATTTGACATTTGTATTTTAAAATATTATAGAATATATTCTATAGCTCGGACACATGTACCTGACACTGACCTTCATGCATGTATAGATTATAAATCCGTTACGATGAGTATAATATTAGTTTCCGTACTGAAATCGAGTTAAATCGGTGTAAGAGGATTTAACTGACAACATATACTAATATGGTATTAGTAACCACGGGAAACACGTGTTCGAACAAAAATGAGTATACATATAGGAAATAATTCAAGCTTGTAATTATGGTTAATATAATTATAGTCAACGAGTGTATAGTTAATGCGTCCGAGCTATATATTAATATTATATATAACAGTATATATTTATGTTCAGGAACACATATTATACAAACGTCAATTGTAGTCGCTCACATTTTCGGTTTAGATTTCACTTATGTATAAAATGCACTGTAACATACATTTTTTAAATAGCATTGTATGAATCTAATATGTGTTGATATTGAAGTGATTCAGGCCCAGGAAGAAACAGACTGGAGAGTCAGGCGTTCCACACAATCGAGTTAACATTAATCGGTATAAACTAACACAAATCAGAATTCAAAATAGTCTGCGTACCGGAAATGGACGTGGCGTGCCACGGAAACGGTTAACAGACGAGTTCCCCAGAGCGGGCGATACGAAACCCGGCTTCCGCCCAGAGAACACCCCATCCTCCTTGCTGGAATGCTCCACTTCCGGCTCGTACTTCCGGACCTTGTTGAATATGCTCCTCAACGCAGATCCCGGTTTGTTAAACGTTGTCATCGACACGATCTTCGACTTCTCGCTGCGTTTTGGTGGCGGATGTGGAGCGTCCTCCTCGTCAAAAGCTTGTGGAACATTGGGCTTCTTACTGTATATCTGCAGCAGGTTAGGAATCCGGGGCATTGGTATGTCATACAATTGGATAGCCAGTTGTTTTTATTCGCGCTTACATTTAGTCTTTTCTCCATAATGTACAACTGTCATTCTTCGTAGTAATTGACTTTGGCAATATTAAGTACGTGTATGTAAGACAGTTTAAACGTTTGCCGTAGATTACGCACAATCATATTCTATATTAACAACAAGAGTTGTTACTCTAAGTGACGAATGCCCCCGAAGATGTGTTTTTACAGAAGAAGGGTTATGGTCCTTGTACTCTGCATTTCCTCTCAAAGGCATCTTTCATTATACAAAGTATCTTTTGAATCCCTTCAAAAAAGTAATGCTCCGCGCAGGAAAATCACACTATGTATTTATGCTCTGCACAAGAAAAATAATCCAAAGGCAATAACTAAATATTGAAGAAAAAGTTACGGTTCTTCTATACTTCACATCCTAGCCAAGCCCTCTATCATTATATGAAGTATACTTTGAATCCCTTTAATACTTTTTGTGTTATGCTCCGCACAATACATCAATCAAAGGGCAATAGCTCCGTAAATATTGAGGAATTACTTGTCGTCTGTGTACACTGCACTTTCTCTCAATGTCCTCTATCAATATATATGGTTTTATTTTGAATCCGTCAAATGGAGTTATGCTCCGCACAAGAAAATTAACCAAAGGGCAAGAACTTCGTAAATATTGAAGAAAACGTTATGGTTCTTGCACTCTGCACTACCTCTAAACGTCCTCTATCAATATATTTGGTTTTATTTTAAATCTCTTCAATACTAATGCAGTTATGCTCTGCACAAGAACATTAACCAAATGGTAATAACTCTGTAAATATTTGGTTTTATTTTAAATCTCTTCGATACTAATGGCATTTTGCTTTGCACAAGAAAATTAACCACTCTGTAAATATTGAAGAATTAGTTATGGTCCCCGTTGTCTGCTCTACATGTAGCCTGGTCTGTGCCACATTGTGACGAGGTCACGCAGACATCTCCGAAACCAATAGTAACTGAAATATATCATTGCAAATGATGCGTTGTATTACGTTAGTAAAAGGTGTATATATACTATAATTGAGTCGTGTCTTGGGAAACCCGGGCTTAATGCATATATTATGCGTAAAGTGTCGTCCCAGATTAGCCTGCGCAGTCCACACAGGCTAATCCAGGACAAAACTTTCCGCTTTTATGGTATTGTCTGTTTCAAGGGAGTCTCTTTTAAAGATAAATCCTTGTAGGCGGAAAGTGCCGTCCCCGACCAGCCTATGCGAACTGCACAGGCTGATCCGGGACAACACATTACACAAGTGCATTAAGCCAAGGTGTCCCACGACATGCCTCTATTATACCTTAACCAACATAAAATCTGAGGTTTGCATCAAGTAGAAAGAATTCGGAGACAGTAGACCTCCACAAAAAATGTATTGGCATTCAAATACTGCGACTAAATTTAGTATTTTACTCTAATTTATCTATACAACTATATAATAGACATGCTTCAAATGATCGCACTTAATAAGCGCCAAATATATGTATTGTTTATAACTATGGTCCGATAACTTGTGTGTGTATTTTGTTCAAATTTCATGTTTACGAAATTTAGGGAACAAAAGTAATACTCTTACCATCCGAAACGACGTGGTGTCAATCCAAGTAAACCATATTTCCGAGAGTTTTCTTCGTTTTTCGGTATTCAATAACTGTGATATCAGAACGGTTACTGGTGGGCGGAGCCTAATATAAAAGCTTACCGTGAAATAAGTAGCGTGCACTATATTGGAATTTAGTTGTAATATATACGCACGCTTCTTATTGCAATGTAAGCATGCACATATGCTTCGCATCACGTAACCTTGCGACATTGCTAAATTTAGAAACGACACAGATGCCAAGCATGTCAGACATCGCGTGACGTCTATGAACTGCCTATGGGATCGGTATCGGGCTCGTTAAATAACTAACATATTTCAGTCACAGTATGCTACAACTATTACATAACGTACCTATGTAGCATACAGGAGGTTTGGACCACACGCCGCTGGTCTGACACTGGATGGTGGCACTTTCGCTGATGACATAACCACTGCTGCACGTGTAGATCGCCTTATCCCCATACCAACGTCCTGGTGGGTATGTCCACTGTACTGTGGGCCACCACCGGCGGGGTTGCGCAATCTATGTAACGATTTATCGGAAGCGCAATATTTGCATATCTATGTTGCTTTGTGTGTGTGACAATTAAGCATTATTTTGTGACCTGTTTTTTTTGTTACATAATACCAATTTTGTGAAACTGCTGGAAACGTGAATATTTCTCTTTAACTACTTGTAAAGTATATTATAGATTTGTCTTATTATGTAGGGAGAATAAACGCATATACCAAATGAGTAATGTTGTTGTGTAAACAGTTCAATGATTTAAGTCTTACACAATACTTAACAACTCCCCGGTATACATGCCTAGATTTTATAATCTCTGTATTTTGTATGTTTCTTAGTTTAAGACTTACCTAAGTTACAAACCGGAAGCGGTCCCCAGAATCCGACCAGCCCGTATCCCTGGTCACACTCGTAGGTTGCAATGGAGTGGACATTGGTAGACGTGTATGTGAAGAAACCATTCGCTAGAGCTTTGGGAGTTCCGCAGTCTAAAATAGGGATTCAACATTTAACTCTAAAAGGATAGGCTCTCACATATAGCAGTGTAAAACAACACTGATGCCATCATCCGAAATGTAACGTTAATGTACCGGTAAGAAGTTGTCCAACAATAACGTTTACATGACGAGATCGTTCTCGTTATTTCTCGTGGAGTCTTGTCCTTTTGGAGGTGGAGACTCGAGTACACAGAACCCCCGAAATATTCCACCTCATCTAATGATACAGTTTGTACGCCTATTTCCAGCGCGCACTTACCCAGTAGTTGGCATGACGGCTGAATGTCATCCCGCGCGCACTTACCCAGTAATTGACAAGACGGCTGAATGTCACTCCAGTTGCCCTTGTGAAGGCATACCCGACTGGCCACGCCCACCAGACTGTACCCGTTGACAATGTCGCACGTGTAGATCGCGGAGGAACCGTACGCGGGGCTGGGCGAGTAGGTTACCGTGCCGTGTGGTACCTGAGGCACGAGGCCACAGTCTGGAAAACAAATATAACGCAGTAATATGCATAACAGTTCACGTGTCGACTAATCCTGAACGGGCCAATCTATTTTTAGTTTTGAATTCGCGTCATGACGAAGACACGAATTCAAGAACACGCGAATGAAACCAATGTATCATTTTGGGGGAAAAACGCGAAAATTCGTCCTCGATTATTTTCACCAGCGCAAATATAACTATTCTGTATTGAGAATTATTCATTAATGACATAAGCATATTTGCGTGCTTATAATGATTATTTTGAGTCGAAGTCTATTCTTTATTTTTAAGTCTAAGAAAGTGTTGTTAAATACGGACCCAGATATATGTAAAAAAAAAACTTACTTATTATCGCACAGGTAGGCGCGACCCCTTTCCAGTCTCCGTTGTAGTTGCACGGGCGGTTGGCGACCCCGAGGAGCGTGTAGCCGACGTCACAGGAGTACTCCGCAACGGAACCGAACGTGTTCCCCTGAGGGTTACCACAAATCCGTTTAAGGGATTCGATAGCGCTTGACATTCTCGAAAAAAATTAAACAAATGAGGCGTGTCGTGGGAAACCCTGGCTTAATGCACGTTCGTAAAGTATCGTCCCGGTTCAGCCTGTGCAGTCTGATCGGGGAAGGCACTTTCCGCGTACGGTGGCTTTATGTTTAATAGAGACTTAATGGAGACTTTCTTGAAACATAAACTAACATAAAAGCGGAAAGTGTCGTCCTGGATCAGCCTGTGCGGACTACAAAAGCTGATCCGGCACGACACTTTACGCATATGCATTAAGCCCAGGTTTCCCACGACACGCCTCAAATCATCTTTCCATTGGCCCATTCCCAGTCTGCCCAGAAACGTTCATGCCCATCCATTTATAATTTGTTGCGAAACGTTGCTGACAGACATACATATACACAAACAAAGGTAACAAAAGCAAAACCTCGGAGGAGGAGGTAACGAAGTTTTGCCGTAAGAAATACGGTACCGTTGACGGTGCACACGGGGGTTTCTCCGCTCCACTGCTCCGTTACCAGGCACTTGCGCTCTAGGTTGCCACTGGTGACGCGCTACCCGGGGTCGCAAGAGAAGTACGCAACGTCCTCAAACATGACCCCGTCGGAGAGATCAACGCAACCGTGGGCTGGAGCCAGGAGCGTCCCGCAACCTAGAGAGGTCAAACACTTATTAAATGAGATGACTTTAGGTCATTGATATCGCATCTATAGATATACGAGGAGTGTCCAAATTGTTTGCGTACTGACCCTTTAATTGTCGGCTATGGCAATACATGTTCACATATCGCAAACAGTTAGAAATAAGTTTGGTAAGTTTATCTTTCTGAATAACTTTGCAAATTAAACATAAACGCCATTATATAGAACATTAAATTGAATATATATAAAAATACACGTTTCCAAAAGTACACTAGTCCAATTGACAATTCGGATTGTGAATCGAAAATGGTCTAACGTAGTAAAATTGTAATAAGGCAAATGTCGACATATTGATACCCCTTATACGCACAGCGATATGCACCGGCACTTTTTATATTAGAGACCGGTAATTTTGCAACATTTCTATGTTGAAATATCAAAGACTTAACACTCATTAAAACGTGAATATTAATACGCATTTGGATATGATCTATCGACGTTCAAAACGCGTACTAATTCTGTCGCATGTTGGTGTCTGATTGTTCCACGTTTTGTCCGCCTGGCACGTGCGTTCGATGATCCCATTGAGGACGAAGCCCGCCTTGCACGAGTAGGAGACCACGGCCTTGTACTCGGTGCCCTGAGAGGTGTCGACTAAACCGTTGATAGGAATCGGCGGGGCTCCACATTCTGAAGTGTTTGAAGTTGCGATTTTCAATGAATGAGACTTTTAACCAAACCACAATAGTATCTCGGCGGCTTGTACTTATATAATTTTGACATACCAAATAGTAATGGAAATGATATTGGCGTAGGTAGTTCAGATTTGTACAGAAACCTTAGAAAGCAGTCCATGAGTAGGTAACAGTGTTGTGATTGCAGTTCAAATTTGAAAAATAACAATAAAAGCTAAAGGACACTTCAGCAAGATTAACATAGATCTAATACGTATAAATTAAATTAATCTAAAACTATTCAGAATTTAAAATCATCTGATTAGAATAATGATCGAGGTTCGAAGCACTTTCGGTTTCGCCGATTTCTATTTAGTTGTGTACTGAACGAAAAAGATTGCTAGGCATAATAATTACATAAACATACATAATTTTCTTCATGTGCAAGAATACGAGTACATTTATATTTATTTACATTTAGAAAGATTTGCAATTTTCTACAAACCTTTGATCTGACAAACGGGCGTGTTGGAGCTCCAGACTCCAGTATCCGAGCATTTGAGAGAGGCCACGCCCACTAGTTCATAGCCGGTGTTGCACGAGAACACAGCCATCGCGCCGTATTTGGTGCCCGTGGACACATCTGCCCGTCCGTTAGTGGGCGGGAAAAGCGAACCGCAATCTGCACGACATAAACACAACAAATGAGGCGAGTCGTGGGAAAACCGGGCTTTATTCAGGTGTGTCCCATATCAGCATTTGCATTCCGCACAAGCTGATCCGGGACGGCACTTTCCGATTGTATGGTATTTTCTGCTTCAAAAAAGTATTTTTTAAACATAAATCCACTGACGGCGGAAAGTGCCGTCCCGGATCAGCCTGTGCGGACTTTACGCACTTGCATTTAAACCCGATTTTTCCATGACATGCCTCAAATAAAAAAAACATGTGCATGTAGGTATATATAAACAGGGACCGTCTAGACACTTGACCCTTCGACGGCATTCAGCTGGACCCGTATTCACGAGCCCATTCTTACATTTAAGAATAAAGAATAGACTTAGACTCAAGTGTTTGCATGTCGATATGCATGGTACCAATGTCACTTATAGCATCAACCAGCGGGTCTTAATATAGAATGTCATAATTAGAGTTAGCAAATATGAAGTAAGATTCAAATTAACGGCCTCTTGAGAACAGAACAGTTTTAATAATATTCTTTAATTCTTAAGTCTTAGAATGGGCTGGTGAATACGGGCATGGTTATAATATGAATCGTTTTAATTTATAGCTACCAATAACGTATTGTGCATGACAAATACCACTTTTTATGCATCTGAGTTTATAATATATATATATATATATATATATGTTTAATGTTTACATTTGATGAATGATAAAGAAAGACACACAAAGATAAAGGTCTTTAAAAACACACTAGGATTCGGTAATTTCTATCTGCAGAAATGGTGAACAGTAAACAAAAACCATTATATTTACTGTACAATGTTATCTGAAGACACACCTTTGATCAGACAGACTGGTTTCGGGTTATTCCACACGGCTGTATCGATGCACGTGGTAGAGTTGTGACCAATCAAGGTATATCCGGTACTGCACGTGTACGTAGACGTGCTGCCGTACACCGTCCCGTATTGCTGATCTACCGTACCATCTTCCGGGGCGTCGAGAATGCTGCAAACTGAAAGCAACAATAAAATTTATATTATATTATATTACATTACATTACATTACATTACATTACATTACACTACACTAAACCATACCATACCATACCATACCATACCATACCATACCATACCATACCATACCATACCATACCATACCATACCATACCATACCATACCATACCATACCATACCATACCATACCATACCATACCATACCATACCATACCATACCATACCATACCATACCATACCATACCATACCATACCACACCACACCACACCACACCACACCACACCACACCACACCACACCACACCACACCACACCACACCACACCACACCACACCACACCACACCACACCACACCACACCACACCACACCACACCACACCACACCACACCACACCACACCACACCACACCACACCACACCACACCACACCACACCACACCACACCACACCACACCACACCACACCACACCACACCACACCACACCACACCACACCACACCACACCACACCACACCACACCACACCACACCACACCACACCACACCACACCACACCACACCACACCACACCACACCACACCACACCACACCACACCACACCACACCACACCACACCACACCACACCACACCACACCACATCACATCACATCACATCACATCACATCACATCACATCACATCACATTACATTATATTATATTATATTATATTATATTATATTATATTACATTTCATTACATTATATTGTATTATATTATATTACACAATGAAACCAATGAAAAGTATTATTTTAAACGTGAAACTTGACTATATCAGCATATATTAGCGAGTTGAAGAATACCCTTTCCAGTTTTTGTATGTTTTACAACACCTACAGGCTAACATCACTTCGTATTTAAGTCTTTTAGTACAAAGCACAAGTAAGAAAATCGCCTTTATGACACAAGAAAAACATAACGTAGATAAGAACAGGAAAAAAAACACTACGTCACCCCTTAGTCTAAATGCGTGTATAACCTTACACTTTGCCCATCGCTATATATTTTCAATTATACCTTAAGTATTTGGAAAAAAAAACCTTTTGGTTAATAAAGTGAAAACTAAAGTTTTGTTGGCAACACCCATTTATAAATCATTGCAATTGGAAGATATATATTATATTTTTTTCACAATATTGTGTAATGTATTGATAATACAAAAACTGAATGATTGTACATTAAAATAACTTATTCCTGCAAGAACTTTCATTTCATTGATCGACATACACATTTAACAATTCCTGCGAAGAAATATTTCTTTGCATGAAAGAAAAAATGTTACCTTTTTATACCACACTTTGGACTGGTTCCATCCCAACCCCCTTTGACCTGGCACGTTCTGGTAGAGTTGCCAGTCAGGGTTTGCTACACTTTACGAGAACGCTGCCGCTATTTTTTCCTACTTGGTTCTTGCATTTGACGTTAAGAGAAAAAAGTTACCTTTAATAACTCACTTCGGACTGGTTCTATTCTATCCCTTGTTGGCCTGGCACGTTCTGGTAGAATTGCTAGTCAGGGTGTATCTAACACTGTAAGAGAACTCCGCCGCTATTTTGGCCTTCTTAGTGCTTGCATTTGACGTTAAGAGAAAATAAGTTACCTTTAATAAAAAACTTTGGACTTTATCCATCCCATCTTCCGTTGGTCTGGCACATTATAGAGGAGTTGCCAGTCAGTGTGTATCCAACACTGTACGAGAACTCTGCCGCTATGGTATCCTACTTAGTGCATGCATTTGACGTTAAGAGAAAAAGTTACCGTTAATATCAAACTTCAGACTGGTTCCATACCATCTTCTGTTGGTCTGGCACGTTCTAGAGGAGTTGCCAGTCCGGGTTTATCCTACACTGTACGAGAACTCCGTCGCTATTTTGCCCTACTGAGTTCTTGCATTTGACGTTTCGAGTAAAAGGTTACCTTTAATAACACACTTCGGACTAGTTCCATCCCATCCCCCGTTGGCCTGGCACGTTCTGGTAGAGTTTCCGGTCAGGGTGTATCCAACACTGCACGAGAACTCGGCCTTTGCCAGGTAGTTTTGATTGGGGGAATACACAACGTCACCGTTCACGGGCTTCACAATGGTTGGACAAGCTTTTCAAATAGACCCAATTTCTATCACACTATAAATAATTATTTCAATATACCTTATTCTTCTTAACTCATACAAGATGCACATGTTTGCTATGCATACAAGTGTTTATTAATAGGCCTAAATACTCAAAACGCATATTTACGACTGATTTCAAGAAAACAACCAATACCGTAACATATGAACTCGCTTAAAATATTATAGCGTGATTATGTTTCTATCCCATAAGGATAATTAATCGGTTACAGTACACAGAAAACACGTTTTCAAGTGAGTATAAAATATTTTTGGTAAATACGATCTTACAACATAAATAGTGATTAAAATTAGAATATAAATTATAAATTAGAAAAGAAACAATGATAAATTTAATTATCATATATATTTCAATTTCGGTGAAATAACAGCTAAGAATGATCCTTGATGAAAAACGCGTGTTTCAGAGTATAACAATTGCTATCAATTCAGGTGAAGAGGTGTAAAGTAAATGAAAATAAACATGTGCTCACTTATGATCGTGCACGTGGGTACAGCGATACTCCACGTGCCGTTACTTGTGCACGTGACAGAGGCCGCGCCACTCCTTGCGTACCCCGTGTTGCACGTGAAGCTAGCGACTGCCGCGTAGAGAGTCCCTGCGGAGGAATCTATTGTACCGTGGTCGAGGTTGCCCAAGCTGCCGCAATCTACAAAACGCAAAAATCTTTAACATGAACTACACAGGATATATGTTATATATGTTATACACGTATTGTGATAACGATATTAATAGTAGGTCCCTTTTAAGGACAAATCCTTAAAATAAAAACGAAATATAATACCAAGAATCCTCGAAAACAACGACAGTATGTTCCAATTATAGAAGAAGGTTAAAAACAATTGATGGGTCGTTCTCAACTTTACCTTATTGTAATTTGTGTAATTGCGACTAATTTGCAATTTAAAAGTGAATATACGTTCGCAAATATCATCAAAGGCAAATTAATCAAGTGCTGTAACTATTGGACTCGGAAATCAAGGTTAACCATTTCTTCCACAAAAGAACGCATGTTCATGTTTATAAAGTGTTCTTGAAGCTAGCTGAATGGAAATGTATCTGTAAACAATAGCCTGTGAGGAGTTAAAAATAGTGCAAAAATGAGCAGAAATGCATCACCCTTTTTGCTGCACACTGCTTCTGCGGTCTTCTCGAAGCCGGTCGAACACTGGCACGTTCCACTCGCGCACTCGGAGTAGAGCATGTTCGAACACACAACAGGCCGACTTCTACAATCGTCCCCCAACACAGCTAACAATGTAAGTGTCCATATACATATATGTATTTAAGTCATATTCATATAAACTGATTGTGAATAATCCTGTCAGTGTACTTGGATACAATTATCACTTGATTATAGAGTTCACACCAAAGAGCTCATTGGTCTGCGTGTGGTGCACTCACCAAAGCTAACAAATGACTAACGCTAACAACGCGTATGGGAAGAATCTTAAGTACATATATCAAACTGTATCTTGATTCACTATCTGTAGCAGAAAAAAGATCAGGAAAAGCCTTGTATTACATCAACATCAAAAAAAATCTCGTCGGGAGGGGAAACCCGTCCCACCACTTCCTCGGCACCAATGTCTGTCAGCTTCCTACGGGCCAGATTAGAGGTAAAATTTGACAAGTTATATAACCGCATTTAATGCATATTATTTCAAGTGGGTATTTTCGTTAGATATTATTTGCAACACGTATTGGAGCTGTCTTATATGTATGAATTTAAAATGATTAAAATCAATAAAATATTAGGTTTCGTAACACCAGATTATTTTTCCTAACCATTTTTCCTAATTAGGAGATACTATCTCATTATTAGGACGCAGTATCTTCTAATTTGTATAATGTCCTAAGTAGGAGATGGTATGAGATACTATCTCTTAATTAGGGCTTAGTATCTCCTAATTAGGACTTGCTATCTCCAAATTATGATATACTATTCCTTATTAGGACTTAGTTTGATATTAGTTTGATATTTGTTTTCTTTACGAATCACGGTGTGACTCTAACAGTAACATTAATTTAAACGGATACATTTCACATAATTTTTACCGTAAATTTCAGCACAGGAGAGCTAGAAGAAATAGTGGGGGAATTGTTTTGTATTATAGACAGCATTTAAGTGATGGAATAGAAATAATTAAAAACCATTTTGATACAATTATTTGGCTTAAACTGGATCATTTATTTCTCAACACACCAACAAATATTTACTTATATGGAGCTTATATTTGGGGTGAAGACTCACCTGTGTATAACAGTATAAATGTTTATTTATTTGATATTTTAGAAATTTTTGTTTTTGTATGATAGCCTAAGTAGTGTCTTTATCTGTGCTGATTTAATCAGTAGAGTCGGTCAAAAAGTTATTATGTAATATATGATAAATATAATGATAGTTCTGATAGTCATGATTATGTTGTAGATTGTACTCCTGTAAGGGCCTCCATTGATAGTTCACATAACAACCACGGGATAAAATTGTTAGATTTCTTTAAAGGTTCATGTTACCGCATTGTTAACGGTCGTATAGGTAATAGTGATCAATACACATTTTTGTCGAATAATGGATGCTCAGTTATTGACTATTTATTAACAAAAGAATCCAATTTTTCCCAGATTAAGGAATTTACAATTAACTCGTTCAATGAATGGAGTGACCACGCACCACTGCAGTTTTCAATAAATTGTAACAACATCGATCGTAGCAGATTAGGTATAAATGGGATGTCACATTTCGAGAGCAGTTTCGCTCACAGATTATTTCACAATTACCTAGGTTTAACAATATTGTTAATACTACAGATTGTTTAAGTAGGGATTCTATTAATAACATGTTATTATTGTTTACAAACACTATTCGAGAAATAGCTGACCCATTATTTTCCAAAGAGTGTATTTATAAAGATGATGTTTATTTTGAAACTTATCAAAGTAGAGATAATGACTGGTTTGACCAGGATTGTAAAGATGCCCGTGATTTGTACATGGAAGCTCTTAGATTTTTTAATGCAGATAAATCGAACGTTAACAGATTATTGCTATGTGAAAAGAAAAAGTATTACAAAAATATTGTCAGAAAAAAGAAATGTAGTGATTATAAACGAAGAATGGACAATATTACAAATTTAAGAAAAAGTAGGGAGTTTTGGGAATATTTTAAGTCAAAAACCAAGATCTAATAATATACCATTAACAGAATTTAACACGGATTATTTCGACAGGATTAGCTCGAACAATTTTGGTTCGATTAATTTTGAAGCGGAAGATTTTAATTGTTTCAAAGATTTTAATCTACCTAATAAATGTTTATCCTGAACTAGATGAAGTTATAACGGTACAAGAAATTATTAATGCCGTAAAATCATTGAAACGATTTAAAGCTTATGGAAGTGACAAACTTTTAAACGAGTATCTTATAGAATCTGTTGACACTTTATCATCTCATTTATGTGATTTATTTAACAATATATTGAATTCAGGATATTTCCCGGATCAATGGACGGAAGGTATTATTATCCCTCTTCATAAGAAAGGTTCTAAATTTAAGTAACAACATTTTTGATTGTGAAAATGTTCAGGCGGAGACTTTTTGTGAAAACAATGATTTTAATTATCCTAATGAATATTTTCCTGAACTAGATCAACCTTTTACCGTTAATGAAATCGTTACCGCTGTGAAATCTTTGAAACGGAACAAAGCTTTTGGCAGTGACTGTATTTTAAATGAATACTTAATTGAAAGTATTGATATTTTATCATCACATTTGTGTGATCTGTTTAATTCTATACTAAATTCTGGTTATTTTCCAGATAACTGGACTGAAGGTACAATTATCCCATTGCATAAAACGGGTGATAAAAACGATGTGAATAATTATAGAGGAATTACATTGGTTAGTTGTTTAGCGAAGCTTTTTACTACAGTTATAAACAAACGAATTGAGCAGTTTTGTAATGAGCACAACACTATTTCGGATGCGCAATTCGGATTCTTGAAAGGTAGATCCACTGTTAATGCAATATTTGTACTTATGTCAATTGTGCAAAAATATATTAGTGAAAACAAAAGGTTATATGTTATTTTCGTTGACATGATGAAATGTTTTGATTCTATTTATAGAAATGGTTTGTGGTTGAAATTATACAATTGTGGTGTACGTGGAAAACTTTTAAGAAGTGTAAGAGATATGTATCAGCATGTTAAATCTCGTGTTAAACTGTGTTCGAATTATTCTGAATACTTTGAATATGCAGTGGGCTTGCGTCAAGGTGAAGTAATGTCACCCCTATTGTTTTCTATTTTTGTCGAAGATTTAGAGTTGTTTTTACAAAAAGGCACTGACTGTGGCCTAGTTTTAGATGATATTGTATTGATACTTCTACTTTTTGCAGATGATATGGCCATTTTAGGTAAAACCCCATGTGAGGTACAACAACATTTAAATAGTTTAAAGTCATATTGTGATACCTGGGGACTCAAGGTAAATACTTCGAAGACTAAAATTATGGTTTTTCGTAAAAGGGGTGGATTATTAAATATTGAAAACTGGTCATACGATGGACAAAAAATAGAAGTTGTAAATGATTTTAACTATTTAGGAACAATTTTTAATTACACTGGAAATTTTGTTTTAAATCAGGAACACCTAGTTGGTAAAGCTTTGAAAGCAATGAACATTCTTTTATGCAAATGTAAGGAGTTTGACTTAAGTCCTAAGCCAATGTGTCAGTTATTTGATGCTTTTGTGAGTCCTATATTGAATTATTCCTGTGAAGTATGGGGTTATACTAAGTCAAAGGAACTTGAAAGAATCCACCTTAAGTTTTGCAAGCGATTGTTAAAGGTTAAAATAAATACTTGTAATGCAATTACATATAGTGAGTTGGGACGTTACCCATTGTTTATTAGTAGATATATTCGAATGATTAAATACTGGCTGAAAATTGCTAGCTCAAACAATATTATTGTGAAAACTATTTATTCCCAATCTGTTATTGATAGTTATAACGGACGTTTAAATTGGGCAGCAAATATAAGAAAGTTGTTAGCTGATTATGGATTTGCATACGTATTTGATAATGTTAGCAGTATCAATCAGGATTTATTTTTGAATGAGTTAAAAACCCGTATTATAGACACCTTTAAACAAGAAACGATGTCAAAAATTGACAACAGCTCAATGTTGTGTCAGTATAAATTGTGTAAATCAACACATTATTACGAGCCATATTTAGATATTTTATCAAAACGTTATTGCTTATACATGAGTAGATTAAGATTAAATGGACTTCCTCTCAGAATACAAACAGGAAGATATAATCGAATTCCACGAGAGGAAAGATATTGTACACTTTGTAATTCTACAGATATAGAGGACGAATACCATTTTGCCATTATTTGCAATTGTTATACTGACATCAGAAAAAAATATATTAGAAGATATTTCTATGTAAAACCTTCTGTCTATAAATTTACCCAGCTTTTAAATTCAACTAATAAATCAGATGTTTTTAATCTGTGTAAGTTTATTAAGGAAGCTATGAATGTTAGAAATGCACTAACTTTCGTTAATAATTAACACACGGTTAACGTTCATCCTCCGAATTCCTCGATCGAAATACGCATTGATTAGAATTATTTAACACTACGCTATGTCATGTTGATTGCATGTATTATATTGATATGTGTTGTAGACGATGTACTTGTACAAGTCTTAAATAAAATGTTCTGTTCTGTTCTGTTCTGTTCTAAATCTGACGTTAACAATTATAGGGGAATTACACTAGTTAGTTGCCTGTCAAAACTGTTCACTACTGTTTTAAATAAACGTGTTGAAAATATTTGTATAAAACATAACATTATTACGGATGCCCAATTCGGATTTCAAAAAGGGCGGTCCACTTCTGATGCAATATTTATTCTTTATTCTTTAATAAATCATTATTTATATGAAAATAAGCGTTTATATGTTATTTTCGTCGATATGATGAAATGTTTTGATACCATTTACAGAAATGCTTTATGGTTGAAAATGTTTAAATGTGGAATTCAAGGGAAAATATTAAGAATTGTGCGTGATATGTACCAAAAAGTTAAATCTTGTGTTAAGTCATTATCTTCATTTTCAGATTACTTTAGCTATGCTGTTGGTTTACGACAAGGTGAAGTTATGTCCCCTTTGTTATTTTCTTTATTTGTAGAAGATCTTGAGTTGTACTTGCAAAATAATGTTGATTCAGGTTTGCAATTAGATGATATTGTTTCAATTTTATTACTGTTTGCAGATGATATGGCCATTGTAGGCAAATCACCAGATGAAACTCTAAATCAGTTAGATAATTTATTTACTTACTGTAATACTTGGGGATTAAAGGTTAATACGGATAAAACAAAAATTATGGTGTTCCGAAAAAGAGGCGTATTATTGCCCAATGAAAAGTGGACCTACAATGGCCATGATATACAAGCTGTTAATGATTTTAACTATTTAGGTGTTGTATTTAATTTTACCGGCAGTTTCAATCTAAACCTAGAAAACCTAATAGGCAAAGCTCTTAAGGCAATGAACACTTTATTTTGTAAATGTCAAGATTACGATTTAAAACCAAAAATCCAATGTCAGCTTTTTGATGCATTTGTTGGGTCTATTTTAAGTTATTCAGCAGAGGTTTGGGGTTTTACCAAGTCTAAGGAATTAGAAAGAATACATTTAAAGTTTTGTAAGCGGCTTCTTAAAGTTAGACTGAATTCCTGTAATGCATGTGTTTATGGAGAATTAGGAAGATACCCACTATATATACAGAGATATATACTAATTGTGCAATATTGGTTTAAGTTAGCCACATCTGACAATATAATACTTAAAACTGTTTATAATATTGCAGTTTCAGACTGCATGAGAGGCTGTTGTAATTGGATTTACAACGTTAAGGAACTACTAGATGATTATGGATTCAGTTATGTCTTCAGCAGTGTTCATAATATTGATGTAAATTTTTTTATACCTATTCTGAAATCTAGAATTGTTGACACATTTAAGCAAAGCTGGTATCGTACATTAGAAAATAGCTCCATGTTAGATGTTTATAGAACCTTTAAGACAAACTTTGAATATGAGATTTATTTAGACTTAGTACCGAAACGTTTAAGATTTTACTTATGCAGATTAAGATTATCTGTACACCCTCTTCGTATACAAACTGGTCGATATGATAGAAATAATATTGCTAGAAATGAAAGATACTGTCTTTGTTGCAATTCCATGGATATTGAGGACGAATTTCACTTTGTTTGTATTTGTTCGTCTTTTAATGAAATACGAAAGAAATACATTAAAAAATATTACTTCAACAAACCATCTGTATTTAAGTATGTTCGTTGAGTATTAGATCAAATATTATTAATCGTATAACAGAACTTACCAATTGTTCATCCTCTGTACTTATATGTTTAACTGTACATATCACTGTATTTTGATGCCCTGTTATTTTCTGTGTATATACACGTCGACATATTTCATTGTGAACCATATGTGATGTTGACGATGTACATTGTGCAAGTCAAATAAAGTGTCTGTCTGTCTGTCTGTCTGTCTATCTCTTAATTAGGACTTAGTATCTCCTAATTAGGACGTAGCATCTCCTAATTGGGAATAACTATCTTCTAATTAGGACTTAGTATCTCCTAATTAGTACTTTGTATTTCCTAAAAAGGACTTACTATCTCCTAATTAGGACATAATATTTCCTAATTAGGACCTAGGTCTCCTAATTATGAGATATTGCAATACAAAAATAATATGGACTGTGGCACTAGGACGCTTCCATAGTTAACAGAAGCAAACTGTACTCGTATTTTACCTGGTCTGCAATTAATTCCAGTGTATCCGTCTTTACAAGCGCATTTAAAACTGTTCACGAGGTCTGTACATGTCCCTCCATTTAAACAAGGGTTCGATGCACATTCATTGATATCTGCAACGCCATTTGTAAAGGTAAGAAATGTCGACAATACGTAAATTACATGTATTCATATTTACATTTATGTGATACAAATGTAATTTCTCCTTTGTTCTTTACAAACGAATTCTTAAATGCAATAAACAAAATGCATTGTTTTACCGTTTACCAGCAATATACCAAGATAGTAAGCATTCCTTTACCGAAATCCATCATAAACTACAAGTCTTTTAAACTAATTAATTATCTTTCGTTTCTTTGTATTATATGTGTGTATGAAATGCAAATGCATATAAATTGGCCATACTCGTTTCACAGTTCTTTCCAGTAAACCCAGTGACACATGTGCAGGTGTAACTGTTCACACCATCCTGACAAGATGCTCCGTTCTGACAGGGGTTCGGCATGCACTCATTAATATCTGAAGCAACATATTGGCGGGAAAGGTTAGGTATCCAACACCCATAAAGTACACGATCGTGTTTAAGATGTACATTGTACATATAGGTTTGTACAAAAATACAATCGTACTATTAAATAAATAATCTAGTGTATAGCTTCCGAAAGAATTTATAATAATAATAATAATAATAATAATAGTAATAATAATAATAATAATAATAATAATAGTAATAATAATAATAATAATAATAATAATAATAATGATAATAATAATAAAAATAATGATAATAATAATAATAATCTGCAACGGTTTATCATTTCTTGCAACACGAGTTTACACAACATGATATTTTCCCACGGATTTAAAATAGCATATGATATGTTGCACCGTAAATTGTAAATTTTAACCAGACATTTAAAAAGAAAACAACACATTGTCCTACTGTTTTCGCAGTTGGTGCCGTTGTATCCGGCTAGACACTGACACACGTAGGCATTCACCAGGTTCACACACGTGGCGTTATTTTGGCACAAGTTGGGAAGGCACTCGTTAATATCTGCAAAGGTTTGTTATTTACAAAACGTTGTTTGCTATTCCACTGAGGTGTCGTGGTCATTCTCATTTTAACGTGCATAGACAATACCAAAATAATATAAGGAGAAAAGGTAGTAATTTTAGAAACAATAACAATCTATTTTAAACGTAAGTCCTATTCCTAAGCGAAATATTGAGCATTAATCTTTTGTAGTTCCTTAGAAAAATAACACCAACAATAAAAACGAACACAAACTGATACCTGATTCACATGAAGGACCTGTGTAACCAGGGGCACACGTACACGTGAAGGTGTTCAGTACATTATTATTTCATGTCGCTCCATGTTTACACGGTTGGCTGGTGCATTCGTTGATATCTGGATAAAATATGAATGGAACATATTCAGACCGTCATATATATGAGGCTTGTGTTGGGAACCCCAGGTTAATCCAGGACGACACTTTTCGTTTTTATGGTATTTTCTGTTTAAAGTAAGTATCTTCTAAACATAAATCCACGGGAGGTGGTTTGTGTCGTCCCGAATTAGCCTGTGCGGACTGAACAAGCTAATCCGGGACGACACCACGCATATGTATTAAGCCCGGGTTTCCCACGACACGCCTCATATGTATACAATGTTGCAAAGGGAACAATTGTGCAATTGTGCTTAATGCTGTAGTGAACAAGTGAACTGGAACGGTAGCGACTCTTTTAACTGTTGTCTGCAAGATGTTCTAGACGTTAATTAGACCAAAAAATGTAAAATTGTCTGTTCAGGACAACGGTTTCAAAAAGGTGAGGTACGGTATGGATTTAGTTTATTTAGCCATAAAAACGAAACGATTCGCAAAAACTTAACCGGCAACACTATTCATCCATGAAAAGATCCAGAATACTTAGTTAATAATATAAAGCGCCTTTTTGACACGGATTATCTAGTTAATTACTATTAACTCCCTTGAAAATAAAAATCGGACGAATTAAGATTTCAGGAAAAAACGATGGTCTCTTAAAACGTTATTTTTACGCTAGGTAGGGTCGGGTTGCCCGAAACACAGAATTTTTTGTTTTGGCCTTACATGCAAAGGTACCCGGTAAAATTACTTTATGTTAATTGTATCTTAAACTTAACACAAATAAATGGGCGAACAAAGAATATTATATTTAAAGTATGCGCAAAAAAACTTAGTCCAATGTCAGGATCAGTATACGCTGATGAATTCACGTGAACGACGGATTACCGTTGTCACAGGTCTTGCCGGTGTATCCCGGGTCACACGTGCAGAGGAAGTCGTAAATCCTGTCCTGACAGATGCCGTAGACGCACGGAACGGGGGCACAGTCGTCCATGTCTGATTAAAAAATCCATACGATTGGAAGAAGCACGCATCACATGTTAAATGTTGAACCGATTGGACCTTTATTAAAGTGTTATTATGACCATGACTATTGGTATCACGCATTTTACTTTCCCCACATACAATCATAGACACCCATCAAATAGAAAATTTCACATACACATGAAATACCAACTCGCCTTTAACATATGCAGCGGACTCCAATTACGTCAGAGATAGTTTTTACTCTAGTATAACAATTCAAAACAAAATTAAGATATATTTGTATCTTTTCGGGAGTATTTAATTGAATAATTTAGCTTCAAGTCGAATGTAGATATGACGCTTATTCAGAGATTGTCGAGTCAGGGTAAGACCGATAGCATGTGTCTCTGAGAAATACAATTTGAATATACTCTTTTAAAATCCGTGTGACTTACACAAACTAAAATTATTTATACTTGTGCTATATTTATACTTCAGTGCTTGTCGTCAGCTACAACAGTATTTAAGTGCTTGTTGTCAGTTACAACAAATAAGCCAGAAATGACAGCAAAGGTATACAACCTACTTGTTTCACAGTTAGTGCCTGTGAAGCCAGCCAGACAAGTACAGTTGTACTTGTTGACGAGATTCGTGCATGCTCCACCGTTCTCGCATGGGCTGCTGTTACATTCATTGATCTCTGGAAAATGTTTAACACTTTAATTATCAGAGTATTCTGTTAATTACACAAACACGCAAGTGAAAACAGCGAAGAAAACATTAAATATCATAGAACGTTTATTTTGTAATATATATGGAACAACGCCGTGCATCGGTTGCCTTATTTTACTTTTAAAATAGAAGCATCCATTTAAAATTCTGGGTATAATGTCTAGCACGTTACATTTGTGACCGAGCTATAAAACAATTCGACAGTACGTATGTGGGCGTTTTAATTGAAGACGTGTAAGGATAAATTGCAAATGTTGCGCACCATTTATTTACATGACAATCGTTAGATTTTACTTCTGATTGGAAGAATGAACAAACAGGTTGATTGATACCAGATTGGCAAAACTTCCCCGTGTAGCCATCCTGGCACAGGCAGCTATAGGAATCAATGCCGTCTTGGCACATGGCTACATTCGCGCAGCTGTGGTTTACGCATTCATTCGTATCTGAATATGGAATGAGAAACAGAACTTTATACAATTACAGTTCTGATCTTTGTAAACGAAATACATGTGTACGGTAGAACATAAATATCCCACGAGGTCCATACTGTATTTAAACAAACATTGATGTGTATGATAAAACTAATCACATGCTCACAAGCTGCTAACTGGTCGCTGCTTATGTAATCGTTTCTTACATTTGACAATACATTACTATCAGGTCTATTACATTATTATTTCTATTTGCGTTGTGTTTCTTATTTGTGCCTGAAAGTCTTTGTATTGGATGGTCATCATTATACATTACATGAAGAATGAGAACAGCCAAACGCTTTAGAACAGGTTGCCGTCATCAATATTTTGCACTGAGAACATGGCGATGATCCAAACGAAGTTTGAAAGGAAGACCTCATTAATGACATGAACAACATGCCACTATGCATTAGTCACAAGAATGCTGTACTAACCTAGTTGACACAAATGCCCTTCCCGGCCGGGTAAGCATGCGCAGGAAAATGTATTGATTCCGTCCAGACACGTACCGTTGTTGTTACATGTTACACCTTCACAGTCATTAATATCTGCAAGAAATACACTGCTTACTGGCTTTTTATGCTATCGTTGAAACAATGTTCCTTCTTTATTTTCTTTCGCCATATTTAAAGCTTATGAACGTGCATATTATTGTATCCAATAATTAAGAGACAACATGCGCAATTTTGTAATTGGTATCTAAGTCAGCATAAACGCTTGTAAATAAGTATTTTCTGTCAAGAAGTTTAAATAAAAGTACTAAATAAATAATGATATTATACACTACTAATAGTGTGCGTTGTAACGGAGTATTAATTGTGTCATGTACATTAATAGTGTAATGTTTCATACATTATTGACTCAGTAAATAAAGAATAGTAGACCTTTCACCAACATTCCGCATGATAGGTGTATATGCATCCGGTATTCGTTATTATAGTACCATGCAAAGAATATATTGTACTTCAATAAATACAGATGTTAAGCACAAGGTTTACCACTAGTAACCTACTTGTTTCGCATTTGGTGCCCGTGTAGCCAGACACACAGTTGCATACGTACGATGCCACCTGGTCCACGCACGTGCCATCGTTCTTACACACGATTCCCGCACAATCATCAATATCTGAAAGCGATGTATCGAACATATTCATAAATCACACACGATTACATGATTTTAATACGAAAAAAACTTTGTATATGTGAATAACACACGTTTTGTTAAATGAGTTTTAACTAGACGGTGAATATTACATAAATAACTCATATGACTTTTTAAGGGTTGATATTATTACTCTCTCACCCATGTGCTATTTATTTGATTATACCGACTAATCCGTAAAACACCTTGAAATGATAAGCTTCGTGATTTTTTTCACCATTACTTTAATGTAGACTCTAGTAATACATGCTACGTAAGCTTGACATTACCATTTCACAATACAATAGTTATCTCTTTACAAACGAGGAATCAGCCTTCCGTACTTTCCAATGCTTCGCAGACATGACCTTAACCATTTACCGGCATGACCATTGAGTGTGTAGCCTACACCATACAGCCTACGGCTATATTTAGACGTTTCAATTTTAAAGATGGCGTGATCAATAAGAAGTTTCTACAGCGCGTTAGTGTAAATCGGTTATAAAAATGTCGAAATACGGGCGAACGTTATCGTGTGATTCAAAAAGGAATAATATACAGTTAATGGAAACTGTTTAAAGACGTTCGCTACAATTTCCTTCAATTTCTTTCCAACGACAGATTTTCTTAAAACGTTGCACAAACATGCGTCAATGTATCCTTAAATTAAAACAGCCTTAAAAATTAGGGGTCACCGGCCTTGTTCCAGAAACATTGGGTTTTGAATACGGCACCTGTCGAAGTCGTTTTTTCAGTTTGTTTGACCAGCAATGTGGGATTATATAAAGCGTTCACATTCAAACAAGGATGGAGATTTTCAGATGCATCTTTTTTAATGTTTCGTTTGGCAATATACAAGTGCAGTTTAATGATAAAATGCGCTTTATCTATAGTTAAACTTGGAACTTAATGACTTACACAGATTTATATCTATTGATTGAAACTAGTATATTGTAACCTTTATACAATAAAAAAATAATGAAGCAAAAGGAGAAATTAACCCAATTATTTCTTTTTGTTGCGAACATCTTTAATGGATATTCAGATCACATACGCATAAATGTGTGGCATAATATGTAAACAAACTGTGTAGTGATGACACAAACAAGTTGTATATGGACTGATATAATTACATAGGATTGTGTTGTGTCGCGTTTAAACACAGAATTAAAGAAAGCATGCATCGGTGATATCAATATTTAATTTGGATGCCAATATTGATAATCGGATACAGTGATGGAGACAAAATACGAATTTAAAGATACGTTCTGACCAGTCATGGCGTTTTCGAAAACACATCGCGTTTCTGGTTAGCACAGTTCACACGAAAAATTGAAATAAAAAAGGTTAAGCTTTGTGGACACAAAAAGGAATTGCAAATGCTTGTAGCTGAATATTACTTGTTACATGCCGTGGATCGAGGTCGGCACTTTTGAGGTAAAAGTTGCACAGTCGTTCAAAATTGTTTTGTTTGTTTTACGTTTAGATCCGCGCGAGTGTGATATGAAAAAAAATTACCCTGTGATATTACTTTTGGACTATGGACAAAATAAACAGAAGGGTCACGTGAGTGTAATAATGCCATTTACACCCCTGCATTTCAGTAATTATAACAACAACAACACAAAAACAAGAACACTACTACTAATAATAACAACAATAGCAATAATAGTAATAATGTATTAATATGTACATTATACATTTATATAATACAACAACAACAATAATAATACTACTACTACTGATAATAATAATAAGAAGAAGAAGACGAAGAAGAAGGAGGAGGAGGAGGAGAAGAAGAAAAAGAAGATGAAGAAAAGGACGAAAGACAAAGCAGAAAAAGAAAAAGAAGAAGAAGAAGAAGAAGACGAAATGCATATTTTGATTAGTTTCTTACCTGTTGCGCACAAACCCCCAGTGTACCCAGTGGCACAGACGCACTTGTAAGCATTCACTAAATCTACACAGGTGGCGTTGTTTTTACACCCATTGGCAAGACATTCGTTGATATCTGAGGTAGTAAAATATAATATTACAAATAATGAAAACATGCTTGTTCTCGATGTACTGAAAGCGTTATTTATAAAACAATTATTTACATATAGGTTGATACAAAACAACATTTAACAGACATACACAATACGTTTGACAATATGAGTTAAGAGATATTTATCAGTTGTGTTAAATATATGTGTGACTATAAAACATATTCACTAAATATAATTAGGTTTACTACATATTACCAAGATCAGTTGACGAACCGTCATTACCAAACATAAACAAGAAGTTGTTTACACGCGTTTTTACATACGATATTTAACCTGTGACAATAAGAACATGTTCACCTGTGGCACACAGAGGATCCATATATCCGGGTAGACAGTTGCATGTGAATCCATTCACACCATCTTGACAAGTACCCCCGTTGGAACAAGGATTTGACAAACATTCCTTTATGTCTAAGAATTAAAACAAAGAAAACCTATTACAGCTTTGTTTTGTTTTTATAAGTAACACATATTCAGTGTACGTGCACAAACAGTACACAAAAAAACGTCGATTGTTTAATCTCAAGCGTTTGTTAATTAAACACGTCACAGACCAATCATGTACAGTTACAAAATATTAATTTATACAACATACTGACAATGGTCAACAATGTGTTGCAACGTGAAACTCACCATATGACTTCTACAAAACCGACTTCACATTTTTATTGTTTCATTTCCTATATTGGAAAATATATCAATTGAAATGGAAATGTACATTACTTTGTTGACAGTGTGTTCCATTCCATCCAGCATCACACGTGCACGTGAATTTGTTGACATCATCGTTGCATGTCCCACCATGCAGACACCGGTTGGACTGGCATTCGTCGATCTCTGTAGAACATTTGATACATGTAATCAATCAACAATGGATAAATAGTTATTATTCAAAACCAGTTTCACATTTGGTGTTTTTACAAATGCACCAAATGCACCTAAACGATGATAATATTCTTTCAATGTGTTTTGTCGTAGTAGTTATAGAGATCATTGCGCATCATTGGTACTCTAAGGATGTGATGTTGATGGACGACACAATAACGCAAAAGGTCGACAATGTATCACATGGGATACAATAGAACAAATGTGACATGCTTAAATAGTGAATAACGGACAATTTGACACATTTTCGCTATGTTTTCATTCAATTATTGTTACACACGTACGGCGATAATACGAATGAAAGGGCAAACATGAATGATGATGGCATCTCATTGCTCTCGTCAGGGAAATTTTTTATATTTCGAGCTATAATGTTTGATCAAATTTTCGGCATAATATAGTACAATCCAACGCCATAACACAATATCCTACTTTGACAACGAACGACCTTAACACCGTAAATTATATACAGAAGCGCTTATATAAACAAATGAACAGCATTTGCAAACATTTCACACTAATCGCAATATCTTAGCTTATAAAGTTATCAATACTTTAATACAAACCTCATGTGACATAATATAAATGAAACAGGTTTAATTAAGGTATTGCGTCGAGGAACGTAGAATGTGTTTACTGTACTTAGAGCCAAAGACCATATAATATAATTCGATACATTTTGATTTGGCATTAGTTCTAATGAACGTTAATGACGTGAATTCGACTGAACACTGTTTCGTATTTATCAAAGGCATTTTATAATGTATATGTTCACAAACGCTCGGTACCAACGGAATATACACTAACGCACATGCTTGCTTTACTGCAGAGGCATCACCTGCTATCGCATACAGATAACTATACGATAAAATTTACCAAAACGTTATCATTTTACCGACTTCAGTGCGTTTATTTGTATTTTGATCGGTAGGATGTCCATTAGAAACGATTTCTTCAAAGGTTTACTTTTACTAACATATGTATGGACTGCTGCTTTAATCTCCTCCTACCTCTGCAATAGTAGCCTGTGCCATCCGATTCATATCCGGAAAGGCATTTACAGAGTCCTCCTCTACATTCCGCAAAATCGATGTCCTTGCACAGTGGTGCTCTAGCGGAACAGTTATCATTGAGCTTGCCTGAAATCAAATAAGTAAACAATATTGGAATGGCTGATCTTAAATACCACACGCCTTTAGCCGAACAACACACATGACAATAAAAACAGTGAATTACAAGGCATATACATGCACAAACCGTATTAAATTAAATTTACAGATTATGCTTTTATTTTCATGAACAATCATAACAATATTAACATTGATATTTGAAATTAATATTTTGGCGACATATATATTTGGCGAAATATATATTTGGTATTTATATAAAAATCTAACGTTAAGGTATCTTCCACTGGTGGCCTCGATTACAATAATGTATTAGAAGTAGAATAGACCTTTGCAGTTTTTTTCGCTATCCTTTAAACTCCTACCTAGCTATTATTAAAGGATTAACTTCCAATCCTCGATAATCACAAACACATCACAAGCTGTACCACGTGCTATTTTGTGTAAAACAGGTTAACCGTTGCACACGTGATATTCGAGTACATCGATTGGTTAAAACTTTAGATTAATTTGCATATACTTGACATTTTGGAGACGTTTGTATTAAATTTAGATATAATATACCAGGTTCACATGTCGGGGCAGTTGGTGACCAATTTGCAGGTGAACTCGTCACGCACGTGCGCGATGAGCTGCCCTGTAGCCGGTACCCATCCCCACACGAGTAGGTGGCGATAGAGTTGAGGACGGTGTCCCCATAGGTAACAGAACCATTCACGGGGTTGACCAATGCGCCACAGTCTAGAAACATAAATCATTTCTAAAGGAAGAGCTAAATGAAAAGGAATAGAACGGTTTATAATACTTTAATATTTAGTCATGTTATATTAATAATGATAATCTACGGTAATAATTGTATACGTTCGTAGTAGTTTAATAGAATTATTATGATGATATTGTAGTTAATATCCTTTCATAAAATGTGTGTGCAATCATAAGACTGTGCATACATTATTATTTCATTTACGTAACTGCATTTTCTATGAATTTATTTAAATAATGAAATCGGTTGCTTTACTCGCAACCGATTATCTGCCGAACGTTTTGAAAAAAAAAGTCAAAACCAGCATTACAAGCATAAAATTTCAGGTTTGATAATAAATACACGCTTTTGAAGCATGATCATTTGACAAGTTGAATATGGTTGTACAAAATTAACTACGGACTATCTACCGCCTATGCAGGTGGGCTGATTTCCACTCCACGTGTGCCCAGGCAGGCATGTTCGAGATACGTCTCCAATGAGTTTGAAGTTCGCGTCACACGTATAAGTCGAATTCGAGGTTACGATGGAGTTCGCATAACTGACATCACCATTAGCTGGTGAAACGAGTGGGCCACATTCTAAAGATAATTAGATCACACAGTTCAGATTGACATAATTGGTGCTTATTGTAGATGTTGCTATTACACCAAGAACACGAATATAAATTATTTATGGAAAAAAGTAAATACATGTATTAGTGTAACATAGTTATTGCTCAAAACTCCTGGAACCGCGTTGAAAGTGCGTGTTAAACCATTCAAGACTTCTTCCAAGGCCACAGTTGTTGCGTTCAGTCATGCTGCAAATCTAAATGGCAATTAAATGTTATAGTTGTAGCATACTTTGACCGAAATATGTAAGTTATTGTACTAGTCCCCTCGAGAAATTAAATGATTAACATATTGAGGTCAAAGTGTGCTTCAAGTGTTTTTTTTACCATATTTACCTATCACATTGCAACTTTCAAAAGATGCCAATCCCATACGCGTTTCCTAAAAATCATGTGATGTCTGACGTGTTTGGCATGTGTGTCAGCATGTTTCAAATTTAGCGCTGTCGAATGTGGAAGCTTACCGTGCGTGCGTATACAATAAATCAAAATTTAAATAAACTGCACGCTACTTATTGCACGATAAGCCTGCATAGTAGGCTCCGCATACCAGTTTCTGTTTTAATGACACAGTTATAGAATACCGCAGAACAAAGAAAACTCTCTGAAATATGGTACACAATTAAGTAACGTAATGCGAGGATGTATTGAACGTGTATACAGTCCTACCTTCTACACATATTGGTGGGTCATCACTCCATCCTACTCCAGATGTGCAAGTGCGAGTGGCGCTACCTATCAACTTGTAAGTGGCGTCACACGTATATTCCGCCGTTGTATTTAGGGGCGACGTACCCGTGGATTGCATTACCTTGCCGTTATCCGGAGCCATCAGAGATAGGCATTCTGCAATATATAACAGCATTTAACGTGTAAGTTTATTTTTTATTTACGCATTAAACATTCAAAGGAATAACAGCATGTCCTCATGGTCTTTATTATCATAGCGCATACACTTTAAAGAACATTATGTAAGCTCGATTGTGTCGAAAGACATACGCTTATTGAAACACTTTTCACTTTTTAAACCATTACTTGAGAAAAATTATTATACATTTATACATATACTATTACATCGTCATTAATATGGAGATCTCAGATATACGTAAGAAAGCTAAACTGACCAATCGATAAGTTTGATAGACAATGCGTTGAGCCATTCAGAAATCCAACACTGCATTGTTTGACGAAAATGTCTTGTGAACACATTCATATACTGTGCACTGTGTTTGTCGAAGATTTGGCCAAGGAAGCGTGGTTATCTAATAGCAAACGGTCAATTACAAATACATTAAGATTAGTGGACATTCTCTATTGGGGGTTTCGGAATTGGTTTCTTCTCTTTATTTCGTTTGCTTTTGAAGTATGTATTGCAAGCCACTGTTCTTACCGCACGTTGGCGCCGCATTACTCCAACCAGTCACTGTACAGTCTGTGGTATCATGTTCTTACCGCACGTTGGCGCCGCAGTACTCCAAACAGTCACTGTACAGTCTGTGGTATCATGTTCTTACCGCACGTTGGCGCCGCAGTACTCCAACCAGTCACTGTACAGTCTGGGGTATCATGTTCTTACCGCACGTTGGCGCCGCAGTACTCCAACCAGTCACAGTACAGTCTGTGGTATCATGTTCATACCGCACGTTGGCGCCGCATTACTCCAACCAGTCACTGTACAGTCTGTGGTATCATGTTCTTACCGCACGTTGGCGCCGCAGTACTCCAACCAGTCACTGTACAATCTGTGGTATCAGCACCATTCATCACGAAATAGCCATTGCACGTGTATGTCGCTGTATCGCCTATAGGTATTGGGCCAGTGGTTTTGTCCACTGTGCCCTCCTGGGGATTTGTCAGGGCTGCACAATCTGTTGTCAAGGGATGTCAACAAAACACAGTTTATTTGATATGCATCGAACCATGGTGTGCATAGGCGACATAAACGTAAACTACAAAATATTTCTGATTCCGTAAATATGCGGAGAATATTCCGCATTCATCTTAAATTAGGGGTTGCATTGAGCAGTAAATTCATAGTATAGAGAAAAAAAAAGAAAACAAACAAAATATTATTATTCTGAATTGTAAAATATATTAAAAAACAACTGATGTTTTTTTTTTCGAGTATGCAAACAAAATATGACATATATACATTTTCATGCAGGACAGTGGACGCATTATTCCAAAAGAATACAGTCCTGGTATTAGTTATATAGAACAGGCACCCGGATGCCTGTATCTCTCCACTGGCTTATTAAATAAGGAGTGTCCGAAGCGATATAACCCGTGTATGCTTTATATGGAGAAAAGGTCATCCTCTCTGGCCTCCATATTTTTTAACGAATCAACATAATTCTAAGCACTCTGGTAGAGAACCACATAAGGACCATACTGTGAAATTATTTCTGTGAAATGGCTTCTGACATGAAGATATTAAACTGTTTTAACTATCACCATAATAAGAAAATGGTCGCACGGACGCACGCACGACGGACGAACCGCTACAGAATAACGCGCTCTGGCCTTCGGCGCCAGTGGAGCTAAGTATATAGTGCTTTAAATAAGTAAGAGATTATTGATTTATCAATAATTTGATTATCATACTCGTGCATCACATGTAAGCTCTTAGCACTTCATCTTCGTCTTAAAAATGGAATACGCGATTATTGGCCATATCCTTATGACGAACACCGTCCGTTGCAGATTAATTGCTCTGTTTGCATAAAATAAGAAGTATTCTTACGACAAACGGGCACGGCTCCGTTCCATCCGGTTCCGCTCTCACACGTTCTATTGGCGACTCCAACCAAAACCAGGACACTGTCACACCGATAGCTGGCTACACCACCAAGGGCGGTGCTGCCTGCTTTAGCCGCCACATTCACACTGCCACCGGGTAAATCGGTCAGGGCGGGGCATTCTGAAAGAAGCAGACAAAGAAAGTTTAGTTATAACATCCTAACATTGAACTTCTAAAAAACATAATATTGTTTTTGTTGATGAAGATGACTTCTTAAATTGCACACGTCATTAAAAGTATATTCGTATTAGAACAACAATGAATTACAAACTTTTAATATTGTATTGAAATAGAATACCACATGTGGGTGCTATTCCACTCCAATCGCTCGTAGTACACGTTCGTGTTGCTGGTCCGCTCAATACAAAACCGGTATTACATTGGTACGTGGCATTAGCGCCAATAGCGGTTGTGGTGGATGCTTTATCAACTGAACCGTCGACGGGAGGGGACAGCGTGTTGCAATCTTAAAACAGATTTATAATATCCTTCTAGCATACACGCACAAATAAGGTCGTTTGTATATAACATTGTATAGCGCTCTCGGTACTTGATGTTCATAACAGGTCGCAATCACGCGTTTATAATGAAGCAGCGGTCAAAGTCCTTACACATATGTATCACAGCCATGGACACAATACTTTTGAGATTTGTCTGCGTTGTCACTTGATATATCGATGGTTTTAACAATATATATCTAAGTAAATTAAAATGTTGGTACAGAAATTGGTAACATTGCGTTTATTATGTATTCTTAAATCCGACAGAAAGGCTGTACATATATCTCATTATATTTCGTAACAATATTTAATATAACCTAGTTTTTTTATAAGTAAACTTAAGATTTACAGATCCCTTACGGCATTCTGGGGCGGCTCCGGTCCACCCGGTTCCGGTCACGCACGTTCTATTTGCGACTCCAACCAACACCAGGCCGCCGCTGTCACACTGATAGCTGGCTGCCCTATCCAGGGCGGTGCTACCTGCTTTAGCCGCCACATTCACACTTCCACCGGGTATATCGACAAGAGCGGGGCATTCTGAAAAAAGCAGACGAAGACAGTTTGGTTTTAGATCCTTACATTGAACTTCCAAGAAACATAATATAGTACTGTATGGGAGTTTTTTTTTATGAAGATGACTATTTTAAATAGCACACGTCTTTTAAAGTATATTCGTAAAAAGATAACACAGAGTCACAATCTCTTAATATTGTATTGAAGTAGCATACCACATGTGGGTGCTATTCCACCCCAGCCAGTCGAAGTACACGTTCGTGTTGCTGGACCGTTCAATACAAAGCCGGTATTACATTGGTAAGTGGCATTGGCGCCAATAGCTGTTGTGGTAGAGGCTTTATCAACTGAACCGCCGACGGGCACAGGTGGTATGTCGCAGTCTTAAACGAGATGGATATTATCCTTCTATCATACATGCACACATACGGTCGTTTGTATGTACATTTTACAGCGCTCTCGGTACTTGATGTTAGTAAAAGGTAGCAGTAACGCGTTTATAATGAAACAGCGGTCAAAGCCCTTACATATATGTATCACAGCAATGGGCACAATACTTTTGATATTTTTTTGCGTTGTCATTTGATATATCCATTCCATCAACAATTAGTTCATTAATAATTCATAAATGCTACAGAATTAGTTTATTAATAATTCATAAATGCTACAGAAGCGATGTACATAACAATCGTTATATTTTGTAAAAATATTATAAAGTGATGCTAGTTTTGAAGATAAACTTAAATTTTTTAGATTCTTTAAATTATTATTATTTATTATTATTATTATTATTTATTATTATTTATTGCTCTATTTGCATTTTACATGTATGGTGTATCTTTTGTGAATCCTATATATTGTAATAAGTACGCCAAATTATGTTTCATGTATTTTGACGTCATGACGTCATTATAACGTCTTTGTCATAACATGTTACCTGAAGAAGGCTTTTCAGCCGAAACGTTGTGATTAAATACATTAGCTATGTCTGAAGTTTGACTTCTTCATAAAAAATATATATTGTACATAGCACTAAGAAGTCAGAAGTATCTACAGATCCTTCAACAGAGGCAATACGCAGAGACATTCAAAAAATGGCAGATTTTCAGATGCGAAAATCCACTCACATGAGGTTTCTGGAGAACTGCATATCTGAAAGTGTTGTTCCTACAGGACTGAAGCTTAAACTGAAAGTACAAGTTGGCAATAGTAATGAAGAATTGCAGGCTGCTGTGGATAGAATCCTTGAGAAAACTTCCATGGAAATAACAAGACTGTTAGCAGAGGACCATTACAGACAACTTCATAAATCAAAAGTGAAAATGGTGGAACTTGAAGGTAAACTCTCTGCTATTCTCACTGATAAGGGAGAGATGAACATTATATCACATAAGATATTTCTCCATACAGAAAATAAGAAGAATTCAATAGTGGACCGACCAAATAAGAAGCTAAGCAAACTAATACAAGCTCGTGACAACCAACCATCAGCTGACGAAAACGATGTTAGCATAGTTCAAACAGAGACAACTGGTAAACATATGATATCTAATAACAATAGAACGATCAGATCATAAAACCAAAGTGAGCGTGGTACCAGTCAACAGAAGGAATCCACTAAAGGTCAGTCAAAAAACGGAAAATCCCCCGGCGGCAACAAGATGAGTCACAGCGAGGCCATCAAAATGGGGGTTCCAAACCTAAAGATAAACCAACAAAAGCAAAACCAGAACAACAAACAAACTGTAGTGAAAACAGGAGTTTGTCAAGAGAAATCCCAGAAGAAGAAAAGTATCACACAACAAAAACCTCACCCAGCAGCTATTCCATGACACAACAATACAGCAAATGGAGAACAGTCAACAAAAAAAAGACAACCACCAGAATCTACAAGACACTATTCATCAACTGATAAAACAACTCCAAGAAATAAACGAAACAGAAGATTTATCCGTATAATCAACAACAGTGAATGGAAGCCGCAAAAGAAAAAAAAATTGAGAGGGGTAAGAAAACAGTTTTGAATGTATCCGATAGAAATTTGGCTGATACTGAATATCGGTTGTTAGATAAAGGATTACAATTTTGCATCAAACCAAAACCACACAGTGATATGCTATTGAGACAAGACATTTTTACATTTGCTAGAAAATTAAGATTGAAAGAATAGTTTTCCGAAAGAGAACATCTGTGTGAAGATAATACTGACACCACTGAATATAAAGTCCATACATCCTACAAAAATCTGCTTCTACTTTCATCCCGCCAGCTGGACGTGATCCTACCCTAGATGTTTACATTGAGGCGATAACTAAAGAAATTCTATCTGAAAACAAGAAGTATACATACCAGTCTAATTTATCAAAAGAAGAACAACAAGCGCTTAAATCCCTTCGCGAAGACCAAAGAATTGTGATAAAAAAAGCTGATAAAAGTGCTACCATAGTGATAATGAATCATAAAGACTATAGTGATGAAGTGTTCAGACAGTTAAACGATAAACAATACTACCAAAAATAAGATAGTAACCACAAGAACAGTTTCTAAAGGAGGTTACAAATAAAATACAAGACATGAACGGTATCAGCGAAAAAGTTAAGGAGCATCTCATTCCTGCTAATGAAGTCAGAATGCCATTGTTTTACATTCTTCCCAAAATTCATAAACAGAAAAATGAAGATCTTCCACTTGGCTATCCTGGTCGTCCAATAGTTTCTGGTTGTGGTTCTCTTACAGAAAACATCTCCTCATATCTTGACAGCATTCTCACGCCGCATATGGAGACTGCCGCCTTATGTCAAAGACACTACAGATTGCATCAAGAAACTCAAATCAGTGGGAAGTCTTCCTGACAATGCTATTGTAGTAATGATAGACGTTTCTTCATTGTACAGTAATATCCCACATAAAGATGGCATTCAAGCGCGTACAGAGTTCTTAAGACAGGATAAAACATTAAATAAAGACAGTATCAACTCCATAGAAGAGTTGCTTAATATTGTTCTTCCCAAAAATAATTTTCAGTTTGGTGAAGATAATTATTTACAAGTCTTGGGAACTGCAATGGGTACGAAAATGGCACCTAGTTATGCATCTCTATTCATGGGGAAGTTTGAACAAAATTTCCTATCATCTTGTGGCAAGACACCTATCCTGTGGCTGCGATTTATTGATGACATTTTTTCATATGGACTCACAGTGAAAATGATCTATTATCATTAATAGATGAAATCAGCACATACCAACCAACTATGACTTTTTCTCATCAGTACTCAAAAGCTAGTGTGAAATTTCTTGATGTGACACTGGAGAAAACTGGAAACAATGAACTTGAAACAAGAGTGTGTGAAAAGTCCACCAATTGTCACCAATACGTTGAGTTTTCTTCCTGCCACCCTAAATCGTGCAAGGCAGGAATACCATTCAGTCAAGCCAAAAGGTATCGAAGAATAACGTCTGACACTGAACAATTCAAACGAGACTGCGATAACATCCGTGAACATTTCAAGGATCGCAACTACCCAGATGATATTGTGAACCAGGCTATATCTAAGGCAGCTGAATTCTCCATGCATGAAGCACTACAACCTGTTACAAAAACTGACACTGACATTATACCCTTTGTTTGCACTTACAATCCATCTCTACCAAATATATGAAAGACAATCAACCAATACTGGGGACTTTTGAAAAATTGTTCAGAACAGAATGCTCGAGACATTTATAATTGTAAACCTGGTATAGCTTAAAGACGCCCATGTAATTTACAAGATTTATTAGTGCATCATAAATTGAACTATTCTGCTTGTACCAATTGTCAAGTTTCAAAATGTTGAAGACCCCGTTGTTCCCACTGTTGTTATATCACTGAATCGGATGAATTCTCTAGCAGTACTTTGTGCAAAGAGTATCAAGTTAAACATAATTTATCGTGTTCATCTACAGATGTCATTTACCTTATAACATGTAAAAAATGTTAATCACAGTATGTTGGACAAACTCATCAAAAAATGTAGTGTTAGAATGAATGGCCATAAGTTTGATATCAAACATTATCCAGACACAGTTACTTCTGTATCAGAACATTTCAATTCTAATGGCCACTCTATTGATGACTTTTCATTTATGCCGATTGATAAAGTTAATAACAATTGGCAGCGACTTTTAAAAGAAACTGAGTGGATGTATAAACTTAGTACCATCATGCCTAATGGTATGAACACAAAATTACTTTACTAATAGTTGTATTGTCTCAGGTGTACGTATGACATATATATAGTTCATACTTGTATTTATTAACACGTTGCTGTATTTGCATTTTACATGTATGGTGTATCTTTTGTGAATCATATATATTGTAATAAGTACGCCAAATTACGTTTCATGTATTATGACGTCATGACGTCATTATAACGTCTTTGTCATAACATGTTACCTGAAGAAGGCTTTTCAGCCGAAACGTTGTGATTAAATAAATTAGCTATGTTTGAAGTTTGACTTCTTCATAAAATATATATTAGATTCCTTACGGCATTCTGGTTGTGCTCCGCCCCACCCAGTTCCGGTCACGCAAGTTCTACTTGCGACTCCAACCAACACCAGGCCGCTGTCACACTGATAGCTGGCTGTCCCATCCGGGGCGGTGCTGCCTGCTTTAGCAGCCACATTCACTCTTCCACCGGGTATATCGACCAGAGCGGGGCATTCTGAAAAAAACAACAACAGACAAAGACAGTTTACCTATACATCCTAACATTGAACCTTCAAAATACATACCGTAGTTTTTGATGAATATGACCATTAAAATAGCAAACGTCATTTAAAGTACATTCGTAAATTGACAACACATAATTACTAGTACATTCTCTGTGATATGTATTGTATTGTATTGAAGTAGCATACCACAAGTGGGTGCATTTCCATCCCAATCGCTCGCTGTACACTTTCGTATTGCTGGTCCGTTCAATACAAAACCTGTATAACATTGGTAAGTGGCATATGCGCCAATAGCTGTTGTACTGGATGCTTTATCAACTGAACCGTCGACGGGAGGGGACAGCGTGTTGCAATCTAAAATTGTTTACTAAATTGTTTGTACAAATGCGGTCATAAGGGTGTCAAGTTATTTATATTATTTAGCTCTTTGTGCTTATTATTATATTAATAAAAGTAGTAATAATGTTTTATACCAAAACAACAGAAAAATATACTTCAATATGTATTACAACAAAGTGCATTATATTATGTTGATTCGTTTGAAACTAACTATATCGGGGCGTTCAGCAAGATACTTACATTTTATATGTAGTTAACCAAGCGCTCATTAGAAGAAAGCAACGCTAGTGTTTTAAAATACAATTTGAAGATTCCTTACGACAGACAGGCGCGGCTCCGCTCCACCCGGTTCCGTTCTCGCACGTTCTATTTGCAACTCCAACCAACACCAGGCCGACGTCACACCGGTAGCTGGCTACTCCACCCAGGGCGGTGCTGCCGATTTTAGCCGCCACATTCACACTTCCACCGGGTATATCGGCCAGTGCGGGGCATTCTACCAAAACAAGCGACTCAAGTATAGCTTTATGTATGCTTTTATTTATTTTATGTATGATTTATTTAGCAATCACTAGAAGTTGGTACTTTTCACGTGTGTAATCCGTTGATAATAACGTTCAAGGCAAAATAATGGAAACTAAAATATGCAAATTATTTTTGAAATAAAACAGTTAATTCCGCAAGGACATGCGCAACGTCAAGAACCGACAAACATGATCACGGTTTTTTAACGGAAGATTTCGCCAACGCAATAGACAGATATGCCGTGGCAACTGTAGCATAATTTTGAACTCGATTTCTGTAGCATCCCAATGCAAATTAAGTGACTCCAAACGACAGACATGGCACGTATTTATAAAATACATGGCAAAAAATCAAAGAACTAAATTAACTAACAATAAGCTAAGCATCTATGAAATATTATTAAGCACACACAAACACCCTGTACGTAAATACCAACCGCATGCTGGTGCTGTGGTATTCCAGCCACTGACGGTACAGGTGGAGACAGCAGTACCGCTGACAACAAACCCGCCATTGCACGTGTACGTGGCGGTACCGCCTACGGCTGTCGTGGTGGAATGTTTGTCAACGGACCCGTCGGTAGGAGCAGTAAGAGCAGCGCAGTCTTAAATTAGATTATATATTATACACTACTACCAGACTAGAAAGGGCAAGAATGTCTACAAGTATTTGCTCAAACATTGATTATTCAGTTCAAGATACTATATACATGTTTCGAGAATGTTAAATTACATCAATGTAAACAAAGCAGGATTTGACGAATGTATGATACATTATCTGCATGTTTACAGAGTAACAAACACGAAAACGCCTATGGACTATTAGACAATAGTCGTTTGTAAAGTTGTCTATATAGACGTTTAAATATAAACCTATTTAGATGCAATGCTTAAGTAGAAAACCTATTACTTTGACGCTTACCGCAAGTTGGCTCATCTTCTTCCCAGCCAACGCCTGCCTTGCAAGTCCTTATAGCGCTGCCAACTAGTTGCAGATCGCCGTTGCATTGATAGGAAGCTGTCCCATCTATCGGAGTACTGCTCAACTTGGCTAGATTGTTCACAGAGCCGCCGGATATATCCGTGAGGATCGGACATTCTGTGAAAAAACGAGACCTGATATAAAGCACTAACAAGTTAAATAATGTACGTGTAGTTATTTTAACTAACGTAATTTTCTGCCAATTATACTCGTACTTGGGAATCATTGCAACCAGTCCGATAACCATGAAACTAATCGCACGTTAATTACATCATAGTATTTAGCTCTTTGTGCTTATTTTAATATCAACAACAGTAGTAGTAATTTTATATTCCTAAACAACAGACAAATACACTTCAATATGTATCACAACAAAGTGAATTATGTTGATTCGTTTGAATAATGACATTGTCACTAAATATAGGGGCTTTTATCAAGATTGATCTAAATACTTACATTTTATACGTACTTAACAAACTATTCATTAGTGTTATTAGTGTTAAAATACCGACGTTAGATTAACACCTTAAGCGCTCTAACCAGTGTAAAACGTTGCAGGCAGTATTTGAAGAAAAGCAATGCCAGTCTTTTGAAATACAATTTGAAGATTCCTTACGACAGGAGGCAAGGCTCCGCTCCATCCGGTTCCGGTTTCACACGTTCTATTGGCGACTCCAACCAACACCAAGCCGCTGTCACACCGGTAGCTGGCTACTCCATCCAGGGCGATGCTGCCGGTTTTAGCCGCCACATTCACACTTCCACCGGGTATATCGGCCAGTGGGGGGCATTCTACAAAAACAAGCGACTCAAGTATAGTTTTATGTATGCTCTTATTTATTTTATGTATGATTTTTAGCAATCACTGGCAGTTGGTACTTTTCATGTGTTTAAGCCAGTTATCCGTCAATAACAAAGTTCAAGGCAAAATAACGGAAACGAAAATATGCAAATTATTTTCGAAATACAACAGTTAATTCCGCAAGGACATGCACAACATCAAGTACCGACAAACATGATCACGGTCATTCACGTAACAGTTCTCCAATTAATGTTGATGACAACCTGCTAGACAGATATGTTGTCCCAACCACAGCACAATTTTCATCTCAAATTGTGTAGCATCTCAAAGCAAATTAATTGAGCCCTTACAATAGTAATAGCACGTTTTTATAAAATACATGGCAAGAAGAATCCAAGTAATCAATTGACTAACAATTAGCTAAGCATCTATGAAATTATATAAAACACAAGTAAACACCCTATACTTAAATACCAACCGCATGTTGGTGCTGTGGTATTCCAGCCACTGGCTGTACAGGTGAAAACCCATTACTTTGACGCTTACCGCAAGTTGGTTCATTTTCTTCCCAGCCAACGCCGGTCTTGCAAGTCCTTAAAGCGCTGCCGATTAGTTGCAGATCGCCGTTGCATTGATAGAAAGCTGTCCCATCTATGGGCGTAGTGCTTGACCTGGCTAGATTGTTCACAGAGCCGCCGGGTATATCCGTCAGGATCGGACATTCTGCGAAAAAAAAGTCTAAATAGCGTAAGGCAGTATTTGAAAAAAGCAATGCTAGTATTTCGAAATACAATTTGAAGATTCCTTTCGACAGGCAGGCAAGGCTCCGCTCCACCCGGTTCCGGTCTCACACGTTCTATTTACGACCCCAACTAACACCAGGCCGCCGTCACACCGGTAGCTAGCTACTCCACACAGGGCGGTGCTGCCGGTTTTAACCCCCACATTCACACTTCCACCGGGTATATCGGCCAGCGCGGGGCATTCTACCAAAACAAGCGACTCAAGTAACGTTATGTATGCTCGTTCAGCAATCACTAGAAGTTGGTACTTTTCATGTGTAATCCGTCGATAACAACGTTCAAGGCAAAAAATCGGAAACTTTAATATGCAAACTATTTTCGAAATAAAACAGTTAATTCCGCAAGGACGTGCGCAACGTCAAGATCCAACAAACATGATCATGTTTGTTTTATCGGAGCAAGGTTCCAACGCAGTTGACAGATATGCCGTCCCAACCATAGCATAATTTTTATCTAGATTTCTGTAGCATCCCGATGCAAATTACGTGACACTTAACGACAGTAATGGCACGTATTATAAAATACATGACAAAAATTAAAGCACTAAATTAGCTCACAATTAGCTAAGCATCTAGGAAATAGTATTAAGCACCCACAAACACCCTGTACGTAAATACAAACCGCATGTTGGTGCTGTGGTATTCCAGCCACTGACTGTACAGGTAGAGACAGCAGAACCGCTGACAACAAAGCTGCCTTTGCACGTGTATGTGGCGGTACCGCCTACGGCTGTCGTGATGGAATGTTTGTCAACGGACCCGTCGGTAGGAGCAGTAAGAGCAGCGCAGTCTTAAATTAGATTCTACATTATACATTACTACCAGACTAGAAATGGCAAGAATGATGGCGAATGTCTACACATATTTGTTCAAACATTGGTTATTCAGTTCAAGATACTATATACATGTTTCTAGACTGTTCAGTGACATCGATGTGAAAAAATTAGGATTTGACAAATGTAGGATAATGATCTGCGTGTTTACAGAGTAACATACACAAAAACGCCTACGGAATTATAGACAATTGTCGTTTGTGAAGTTGTCTATATAGACGTTTATAATTAAACATATTTAGATGCAATGCTTAAGTAGAAAACCTATTACTTTGATTCTTACCGCAAGTTGGCTCGTTTTCTTCCCAGCCAACGCCTGTCTTGCAAGTCCTTATAGCGCTGCCGACTAGTTGCAGATCGCCGTTGCATTGATAGGAAGCTGTCCCATCTATGGGCGTACTGCTCAACTTGGCTAGATTGTTCATAGAGCCGCCGGGGATATCCATTAGGATAGGACAGTCTGTGAAAAAACAAGATTTCAGATATAAAGCACTGTTAAGTTAAATATTGTACGTGGAGTTATTTTAACTTAATTAATTTTCTGCAATTTTCACTGGTACTTGGGAATCATTGAGACCACTCCGTTGTGGATAACCATGACACTAATCGCACGTTAATTACTTATACGCTACGACCAAACACACCTTTAATTAATATTTGTGTAATGTGATTTTTTTTTAAAAATTCTGGAGCTGACTTCGTCAAGGAATGGATCATTTGTAAAAGAACACTATTAAAATGATTCTTAGGACATGGTTATTAATATCACTGAGCTTACACGACGTTCACGACGTTCTCATTCAATGAATTAATTTACTACACTATACTATAAGTTCGTCATCCGTAGTATAACCATGCCACCAAATGACTACACAGACACTGGGTTACTGTAACGATCAGAACTGAATACGTATGTATTTGTGACTAAGAATGAGCATTCGCAAAGGTTAATCATTGCAACACCATACATCTGTATTGACTTGATTGAAAGTAATCATAGCCATACACATACTTCCATCTTTAATTGGATATATAATTCTATAATCAAGGTTTAGCTTATTAAATATTCTACTAAAGTGGCATGCGCGGAGTTGTTTTATTGGTTTGTTGAAATGAAAAAGACAATATAAGCGATCGGCCATTCCCTTACCGAACCGTACTAAACCGTACTAAAGCTCTGACCCGTAAATTGCATGACGTAACGGCACAGATGCGTTGTGCAGGGAAATTGAGAACATGACAATAATGCTTTATTATAACCAAATGCCCTTACTACATGTTGGAGGTGCAGGGTCCCATCCGGAAGGTGTACATGTGCTTGTAGCATCGCCCGAGCGGACAAAACGACTGTTGCACGTAAATGAGGCAGCTGCACCGTCTATAGTACCATCAGGGGGTGCGACATTTCCGTCGTTGATAGTCTGTTTTTTGCAATCTGAAATACGTACAATGTGCCTGAAACTCGTAGGATGTGTCTTAAATGCTTAAGGTATGTTTAAAATACAAGCAATTCATGGACATGCGTATAATGTTTCTGCAATACAAGCAATGTTTTTGAAAGGCATTAAATTAGGAAGACTTTTTTTCGGTTTGAAAGCCATCAATTCAGGAAAGACTTTTGTAAGTAACACCTTGTCACTGTTGAAGTACGTTCACTCCAGGCATTTTGCTCAATGGTAAATACTAACATTTTGATATTAATTTGATTAAACATGGTGGAAATGATACCCAAGTAGCTATTATAATACAAATATGCAAATACAAAAACATGTTAAACTGCATTTTGAGTCAAATGACCCACCAAAGAGACACTTGTTGGTATCCGAAGTTAAGGCATGTCCAGATGCGCAGACACAAACGCTATTTCCGATATCACACACCGTGTTTGTATCCGCTACAGTGCATTCCACATCAGCAGCGCAAGCTTGAAAACAAAATATTACAATATAAAATTAAATATACCGTATTCATCATTAAAAATGAAAAATGAAGTTCACATTACTGGAATTCTACCCATGCATTATCGATCAATAGTATATACTATTCTTAGTAAATTATAGTTCACAAAGAAAAAGACAACCTTAAGCCCCAGTCACACTGGGACATTCCAGCCGCAGGACTCTTGAGATTTTTGACATCTTTTTCCAAGTAGCAGGACTCCGTAAGACAAAAACAAAACGTGAATCTGTCCTGCGTTGGTCCAGCGCTGGTCTTGCGTTGACGCAAGTTGTATTTAAAACAACGCAGGTCAATTCAGTCGTAGGTTGGCGTAGGTAGTCGTAACAACGCAGAACCACGCAGGTCGACAAACGCCAACTAACGTGCACGTAGGTAGTTGTTTGCTGCTTAAGTAAAACAACGAACGGCAGTGTTCTACAACCTGCGTCGACTCAAGTTGTCTTGTATGCAGACGTACGAGTTCGTAATTCTCCTGACAAATATTCTTATTCGTTGTTTGTTTCTGTCTTTTGTTGACAATTTAGTCCACCAGCTTTTCTTGATTGCCACAATGTAGCAATGACCATAACCATATCCCTATGATACAATGTCACATGATATCTGGATCGGTAATGCCATGTCAACATCAGTTGCTTTAGGCAACAATACTAAAACGTAGTTTAAGAGAAATATAGGACATTGCATTGAAAACTCTACATACGCGTAATACAAACATACCCAAGTAGAACATTACTGGTAATAATGTATGTGCTTTCATTACTGAGTAATAGGTAAAAAAGTGTATCATTGTGATGGTAATGTATGTCCCCTTGATAGTAAGCCAAACAAAATGCTATTACTGTCTTCTAAGTTGGGAGGGTATAAGGCTCCGCTAAATATGTAACTAATAACCATATAAGATTATTTGAATCTGTAGACAGTAATATACTATCAAATGTCTGATTTGTGTATTAAACTTTACGATTATTAGTCCATATCGCGACAGCAAAAGGTTTCACATTAATTTCCAAGCAACGTGTTTTCAGTTGTAGTATGACTACTTTTCAGCAATAAAGTATATAACGTTGGCATCATACGTAGACGTAAGTCAGTCATACATGACCTTAAACATTCCTGAATTGACGTGCATCGTACGTCGACGCAGGAGCTCTGTCATGCACTGCCGTACAACCAATCACGTTCACGCAGGTGTGCCTAGAACCAATGTCACGTCGACGTACGACTTCGCTTATGTCAGATTTCTCTAAGACGACGCAGGTCATTACAGGTCTAACTGATTTGTAGACTTAAAACTACATAGGAACACGCAGGACTCGGTCAGAAGTTTTAGTCGTAGAATGTCTTATATCTGTCTTAGCTGCAGTGTGACTGTAACTTCATTATCCAATATCGTTTGTTATCCCTTAACAACATATTATCACGATACATTTGATATAGTGATAAAGCCTCAGTCACACTGCAGCTAAGACAGACAGGTATAAGACAGGTCTACGACTAAAAATCCTGACCGAGTCCTGCGTGTTCCTACGTAGTTTTGGAATGTCGTGCGTTGTCTTAAGTCTAAAATTCAGTCGTAACTGTTCAAAAGCCTCCCGACTGGAGGCAGGATTCTTACATAGTCTTGTGAACCTTCGTAGGACGTAGGACGTCTTTTGTAATGTCCTGCGTCGTCTTGGACAAATCTGACATCAGCGAAGTCGTACGTCGACGTGAAATAGGTCCTACGTAGACCTGCGTGAACGTGCGTGGTTGTACGACAGTGCACGACAGAGCACCTGCGTCTACGTTCGATGCACTTTGTTGTCGTACTTCGGCTCAAGAATGGTTTTTGTCATTGTGACTGACTCAAGACTACGCAGGATACCAACGTTATATATTTAATTGCTGAAAAATATTCGTACTACGTCTGAAAACAAGTTGCTTCGAGTTTAATATGCCGCGCTATAGACTGATAATCGTCAAGCTCAATAAAAAACAGACACTTAATCGTTAATTACTGTATACAGTTTTAAATATTCGTATATGGATACTATTCACATATTTAGCGCAGGCTTATACCGTCCCAACCTATAAGACAACAAGGCTATTTTTTGGTAAGGGTACATACCATCCAAAAGATAAATTGTTTTACCTATTATTCGGTACTAAAAGGACATTAATTATAACCAGTAAAGTTTTTTCACGGGTATGCTTGAATTACGCCTCATTAGAATTTTCAATTCAATGACGTATGTACCTCAGTAAACTCTGTCGACATACTGTGGGAATGGGCCTAATTTAGTATATTTCATATTCCTTGTTTTTTCTGTCTTTAGTTGCACAACTTAGTTCAGCAGCTTTTCCTGGTTGCCACAATGAAGCAATGACCATAACCCTATACCTGTTATACGATGTCACATGATATCTGGTTGTGGGCTTATCAGTGCGGACATAATGCAACATGAGAAGCCAAACAGGGCAGATTATTAAACGAGATGTTGCAATACCATGTCAACATCATTTGCTTTTGGCAACAATATTATATCGCAGATTAAGAGAAATATATTTGTCAGGATACTGTATCACGCGAAGTCGTACGTCTGCATACAAGACAACTTGAGTCGACGCAGGTTGTAGTACGTTTTCGTGCGTAGTCGTACGTAAGCAGTAAATAACTACCTACGTCCACGTAAGTTGGCTTTCGTCGACCTGCATGGTCCTGCGTACTTAACGTACGACTACCTACGCCAACCTACGACTGAATTGACCTGCGTTGTTTTTAAATACAACTTGCGTCGACGCAAGACCAGCGCAGGACCCACGTAGGACGTTTTAATATTTTGTATTTGTCTTGCGGAGTCTTGCGACTTGGGCAAAGACGTCAACATTCTCAAGAGTCCTGCGACTTGAAAGTCCTACGACTCAGTGTGACTGGGACTTAAGATAACAACATATAATGTTGCATCTTTAAAAAGTGAGTAAAACGTGTAAAGGTTTTAGTGTCATTATTCATTAACAATTAGCATACAAACGTTATCCATTTTGCATTCTATATTCCCTTCAAGCACATTTGGTATATTAGTTTAACAGTCATGTTTCATCAACTATAAGAAATTTTTTTCTAAACATTCAATGCCTACAAGGATACTCGGCCGCGTAATTGATCCGTATGCAGTACTTCGTAAAGCCCCAGTCACACTCAGTCGTAGGACTTTCGAATCGCAGGGCTCTTGAGACATTTGAGGTATTTTCCCTTGTCGCAAGACTAAGCAAGAAAAACAAACAACAATAATGAGTCTTTCGTTGGTCCTTCGCTGGTCTTGGGCCAACGCAAGTTGTATTAAATGACAACGCAGATCAATCCAGTCGTAGGTTGACGTGGGTTATCGTACGCTTTGTCCACAGGACCACGCAGGTTGACTTCAGCCAACTTACGTAGGTATGATACTTAAGTATGACTACGCACGACGACGTACTACAATCTGCGTCGACATAGGTTGTCCTATATACCGACGTACGACTTCGCGCGGGATGCAAAATGCCTCTTGAGAAATATGCATGTAAATTGACAGACAGACATACAGACAGACAGACAGTTTTCCCTGGTTTCCCAAAATTACGACAATGGCCACATAGCTGGGATGCAGCGTTACAGTATATATGTGCATATCATGGCGGCAACAATGCACTATGTGAAACCAAGCACGTAAGATTATATATTAAATATATGTATATGTGATAAAGTAGCAATACCATGCCAGCAGCAATCACAAAACACTAAACCAATATTAAAACGGAGTTTAATGAACATATTCTAGTTTTTATTTAAGTCTCAGTCACACAATATGTCGACACAGCTTCTTGAGGTTACTTCTGAATTGGAAATTTTGCAAACGCGTAATGCACACATACCCATAAAAAATTGACTGGGTAAAGGTATCGTGCGTTAATTATTAAAAAATCGATAAAATATCAATTTTTTGGTATGTAAAAAATCTGGACGGTATGCCAAACACAATTACATTATTTACTTATAGAAGGGATAGTATCAGCTTAATAATGTAACTAGTATTCATATTTAATCATTTTTAACTGTAAACAAAACTACAGGATCTTGATTTGTCTATTGATGTGTACGATTATTATTTCCCAGCGCGAGCGCGGCAGGTTTAACAAAACAATCTACTCCAAGCAATGTGTTTTCAGCCGTAAAATCGATTGTCATCCATTACGAAAAAGGGCGTACAAACAAACTGTGTCGTACGTCGACGCATGAGCTATGTCTTGCACTGACGTACAACCATTCACGTTCACGCAAGGCTACGTAGGACTTACCTACGTCGAAATGCCTTCTTGCATCTCAGAAGTCTCTAATACGACGCAGAACAATGCTACGCACGTTAGCACGTTCACGCAAGACTATGTAAGATTATTGCCTCCAGTCGGTAGGTTTTTGAACATGTTCAAAACACATGTACGACTAATTTTTAGCCCTGAGACGACGCGCGACTTTCAAAAACTACGTACTAGTAACACGCAGGACCCAGTCAGGATTTTCAGTCGTAAACCTGTCTTATACCTGTCTTAGCTGCAGTGTGACTGGGGCTTTAACAAACTGTATGCGTCGCTTAATATGACAAGTTAAGCCAAAAAAGAGGACATCCTTACTACAGACTTTACTTAATTTACACCCGCCCCATCATGTTTTTTCTCAACTATTAACCAAGTGTGAGTTGATCATTTTTAATGGTCATTTGAAGCTATCAACCGTTAAAATTTCAGATGCATTCATTTATGTAAATTACTCAGTATTTGTTTTATTTCGGCACCCATATGTATGTCTCTTTTCAGATTTAGTAATCAGTTGATAAATACTGTATTACTTTTAATATATAACATATAAATCAAAATATCAACACATGTCAATAATTGAATTTCACAACAATGTTTGAAAGGTTCCAGTTAATTTGAGTTGTGATGTTTCGTACCTAAAAATAATAACATGGATCACATCATATATTTCTTATCCGAAGAGCCACGTACCAGTAAACAAAACGCCAATGCTTCTTAAAATACGTATATTTTGAAAAAGAACGAATTCTTTTAAGTTTCTATTTGATTAACTTAAAGATTCTTTATTATCGCTGTCAATACTTACTAGTCAATGGAATGGTTTGGCAATACACCATGTTGAACTGGAGATATAATACAATCCATAAATAATGATTACACAATACATGCCTGTATGTCAGTTTTGAAATTTAAATCACTTTGTTTAACATGTTTGAAACTTATTTCATCGCCATGTGACTACTCCAATCCAGAATTTAGTTTAAGCTTATGTATCCATCAAGTAACATTAAGACAATGGTTCTCAATATCGTGTACCTTAAAGCAACATGTCCAGAGCGTTGTTTGACTTTCTCTCAACTATATCGCATTCGTATTCATTTACAACACAGTAATTTGCTGAAGCAACGTACTATAAAATTCATACATTAATATTGTTGTTTTCTAATTTAGACAAAATGTTACGGCAATTTGGTTAATAAATAATAAAATGATATTTGTTATTGCGAGAAAATATTAAAAACATTTAAATGCTGAAGCTTCAAAATGCCATAAAATGTTTGTCTTTTTTTTCTTCTATTATATTGCTTTAAAATATAAAGTAGCTTTTTATCACAGGGAGCGTTAATCGTCATTTTATCTTTATTGAAGTATGTAATATTTCATTGGCAATCATGTTTCTTTAACAATGCAACGTGAGTCTTATCGGATCATGACAATGGCATGTTGACTATAGTAAAATAGTTTTAAGATATTTATGTCTTTCATTGAATAAAACTATTTTGGTCTGAATGACTTGAACACTTTGCCGATAGCCATCTATGATCTGTTTGTGCCATACAGGTGTGGACAATGGAATAATTAAACTATTTTGATTTGCTTCATAACAAACAAGTTTAACTCCCATCAATAAATTACTTTAAGAGGTACGATATACGGCGGCATAGAGGAGACATGAGAAATATTTTAGTTGACACGTGCGCACGTGATGCTTTAACGTGCGCACGTGTTAATCATCATGTGCGCACGTGTTAATCATCACGTGCGCACGTAAGATCGAGCATTATGCTAGCCAACTAGAGCGTGAGGCTCGTTCACAAAGCATTATGTTGGGTCAGACAATAAAGACTCTTCGTACGACCAAAGTACTATCGAGCGTCATGCTCCATGATAGTACGAGAGTTTATTGTGAACTATTCGCCAATCTGCACGATCGAGCAAGACGCTCAATAGTAGGAAGAGGGTCTTTATTGGTTGACCCAGCATAATGCTCACTAAACGCGTGTCACGCTCGATCTTACGAGCATGGTGCTCGATCTAAAGAGTTTCATGCTCGATCTTTCTTATGACACATTGCGAATACACCATCGCGCGCAGTATCGATCGCTGTCTGAGTTATATGCTGGTTTGTTAGTGAACGGTTTTAAAGTTTTGATTTGGTTTTAAATTCGTGCTGAATAAATTAGGTTTAATCAAAGCGACACGTTCAATACGATACATTTGTAAGAATATAAAAAAGCTCTTCCGACTTTCGAAAATTTCGCGTATATGTTGGCATTTCAATCTCTCGCTACAAACATAACTGCCGTAAATGTTACGGAGGCCGTTGGTTTGTAACTGAATCACGTTTTCTATTTGCGAATCTTTGTCCTAACGTGGGACAGCCCTTTTGATTCACCTCACATTTAGTGAATACAAAGGTATGTATTAAAATATTTTAACGAGACTTACAACAGCGATCACAAGCTCGGTTTACTCTGTTGGTCTTAATATACTTTGTTATTTGAACTTGCATACGGAACAAGAAAAGCGAATCATAGCAAAGCGTTGGATTAATCGCACAATTGACAAAACCTTTAAGCACTCTACCACAATACGGTTTAAACCCGCAATCATTACAGTCTTTGAAGTTGAGTAGGCAACCCGTCCAAATCTTCATTATTTGTCATTTTCTATAAATATCCGCCATTATATGTCATTACACAATACCTTAATTGACGTATTCCGTACATCTAAGTCAGCTTGCACTTGTTGACCTCATCTAAAATGGCGGCCCCTGCCCCTCCCCAAGAAGGGCGCATACCGTCCCTTACATACTAATCATGGCTTTATTTCATTATTGACGTATAGTTTGTTATTTGAATTTGTTATGTGTTGACTTGCCTCAAATAAAGGACCAGTGGACGGTAGTACGGGTTGCTTCCCAAGTGAGTTTCATTATTCCTATATTGTGGATGGTACACTAACCTTTTGCTTATATGTATATACATGACTCATCACACAGTTAATAATTTTTAAATGTGATCTATATCATTATGAAACTATTGGAAGCTAAAACATATCACAATTAACGATTTGTTGCTTAATGAAATAGATGTAGAGTGAAAACAACTCGCATTAATTGACACACTGGATAAAAAAGTTAAAATGTCGAAGTAATATTTGTGTAAACATTGTTACTTAATATACTGTATCATGGTACGTTAATAATACTTTAGTATTTACTTATTTTTATTGCATGTTTAAAACGTATTTTGAAAATGATTTTGAAAAATAATAGATAATGTTTCTTTAGTTAACACTTTAGCCATTCAAACGTAAATCATGCCGTATACAAATATTCATATTATTTTGACGTTTTTTGTCGGAGAATGATCTACGTAGGAGTGGTTAGAGATTGTTCAATTGTCTCCCCTTATGCTGTAGACAATGTATTGTGCGATTTGATTGACCTGGCACTCATGAATATTCCGTGTATTTTCGTAAATCTATTTTATAGCTACTAACCCAGACAGGAGACTCAGACATGAATATGTATTGATCAAATCCTTACTACGTAACATTTGATATTGTAATGCAGTGGCAAGTACGCAAAGTTTGTAAGCGTGATGTTTTGGGTTCGAATCCCAAAACAGGAACATACAATTTATTACATTTATTTATTTATTTAATTTATTCAATCGATCATTTTGCTGACGTCATGACACGGAATCTCATCATCAACTTCGATTCTGACACAGACGAGAGCTGTATTGATACTGCAAGCGAAACATAGTCTTTGTGAATGCATTTGTATGTAGATAAAATAATTAAACTAAGAAAAAATAAACAAGAGGGCCCTGATGGCCCTAGAACGTTCACCTGAGACCTTTTAACCAAATTGGAATTTGCATCCCCGAGATGTGGCTTATTTTTATCCCAAGGGCATAACTTGAACAATCTGGAACAAACCTCTAGGCCTTGCGGTTTCATGTAAAAAAATTAAAGTCATTCTGCTATTTAAGTCTATATAAACCATGTGACCCCTTGGGATGTGGCCAGATTTGATCCCATGGGAATATTTTAAACAATCTTTGGAGAAGACCACTATGCAATGTTACGTACTACTTATAGGAAATCTGTTGGCCTTGCCGTTTCAGAGGAGAGGATTTTTAAAGTCATTTTGCTATTCAAGTCTATATAAACCATGTGACGCCCGGGCGTGACCAGTTTTGACCCCAGGAGCATAATTTGAACAATATTTTGTAGATGACCACATATACATACTAAATATGAACCCTCTAGGCTTTGCGGTTTCAGAGGAGAAGAATTTTAAAGAAATTTTGAAATAAGTTTATATAAACCATGTGACCCCTGAGGTGTGGTCAAATTTAAAGTCATTTTGCTATTTAAGTGTATAAAAATCATGTGACCCACGAGCGTGGCCAGTTTTGACCCTAGGGTCATAAATAGAACAATATTTGTAGAGGACCACTATAGGATGTTACATACGAAATATGAAACCTCTGGGCCTTCCGGTTTCAGAGGAGAAGATGTTAACAGACATTTTGCTATTTAAGTCTATATAAACCAAATTATGCCCCGGGGCGTGGCCAGTTCTTACCCAAGGTGCATAATTTGAACAATCTTTGTAGAGGACCACTATAGGATGTTACATTCCAAATATGAAACCTCTGGGCCTTGTTGTTTCAGACGACAAGATTTTTAAGGTCATTTTGCTATATAGACTATATAAACCATGTGACTCCCGGGGCATGGCCCATTTTGACCCCAGGGGCCAATTTGAACAAACTTTGTAAAGAACCACTAAACGATGTTACAAACCAAATATCAAACCTCTGTGCCTTGAAGTTTCAGAGGAGAAGGTTTTTAAGTTCATTTTGCTAAATATTCTAAATAAACCATGTGACCCCGGGGCGTGGCCAGTTTTGACCACAGGGGCATAATTTGAACAATCTTTGTAGAGGACCACTATAGGATGTTACATACCAAATATGAAACCTCTGGGCCTTGAGGTTTCAGAGGAGATATTTAGTCATTTTGCTACGTATTATATATAAACCATTGGACCCCCGGGGCGCGGCCCGTTTTGACCCCAGGGGCCAATTTGAACAAGCTTTGTAAAGAACCACTAAACGATGTTACAAACCAAATATCAAACCTCTGTGCCTTGCGGTTTCAGAGGAGAAGGTTTTTAAGTTCATTTTGCTAAATATTCTATATAAACCATGTGACCCCGGGGCGTGGCCAGTTTTGACCACAGGGGCATAATTTTAACACTCTTTGTAGAGGACCACTATAGGATGTTAGATACCAAGTATGAAACTTCTGGGCCTTGTGGTTTCAGAGAAGAAGATTTTTGAAGTTTGAAGTTTACACTTTTTATTTATATTTTTAGCTCTGGTGACCTACATATGCAGCGGACCGTAACGATTTGAATAATTTTAAAAGATGGTCACCCAAAGATCATTCCTGTGAAGTTTGGTAAAAATCTACGAAGGGGTTTAGGAGGAGATGTCGTTTGAATGAAAAGTTGACGACGGACGCACGCACACATGGACGCAAAAACGACGGACAACGGGCGACCACAAACGCTCACCATGAGCACTTTGTGCTCAGGTGAGCTAAAAAGGGGAACAAAAGAAGAAAACATTTCATGAAAATAAGTGATGTTGAAGTAATGAAGTAAAAGAAAATAATAAAAAAGATAGTTTTTGGCAGGATTAAAACCACAGTCATTGTGATTCAAAGTCTAAAACACCATCCAAAGCGCTATTCTTCCAGACACTTGTTGATGGGGGCTTTTGTTATATGACTATGAAAAACGTGCTTTACACGCTAGATAACGTTAAACCGATATAAATAAAGCAGCCGAGCGCTACCGGAGATTAATGAGTGCCAGGTCAATAAAATGGCACAATACGCCCCGTTTGATAAGTGTTTACATGCTCAACATTGACCTGTCACTCATTAATATTCCTTTCGTTTCCGTAACCTTTTATCGTAAAACTTTTTACAAGCTATCTTTCGTAACAGTTCAACATACTTCATGTGAGTTTAAATTAATGTAACATATGTTATCAACGTACAATTAAATGGTCGAGAGGTTAAGGCAGTAGCTTAGGAATTATGGGGTTGCGGGGTCAAATCCGTGTTCGTTCGTAACATTTGTGTTTGTATTTATTTCGAGTACAATAATTATTAGCACGCATTTCAAGTTTGTTTCCTTCTATTTTCCTCTAATTGTATTGTACAATAAATACATTAAAAAAGTTCGAAACTTTTTTTTTCGTTGTGTTTTGTTCAGAGAAAACATTGAATAATATCCCTTAGACAAAACAAATTAAAAGGAAAATATGTGATAGGGCAGCAATTACAGCTGCAAAGACATTATTCTTATATTGCCTTAGAATAAAAACGAATGAAATCCTGATTTTTACACTATAACCTCTGAATAGTAAGCGAGCACTCTACCATTAGGATATCGTTCCAGATAACAGTGTATGCGTAGATAGCGACAAACTAGTATCTAACGAGCATAGTGTTTACAATACATAACCGAGTACTACGACGACAATCTACGAAACTTTACGGAAACAAATGAGTGCCAGGTAAATATTGTCGGACTATACATGGTTGCGGATATTGATTTGACACAAATAAAAGGAAAAACAAAACATGTCAAACTCCTGGAAGTTGTCTCCTTTGCTTGTCTGTATTTAAGGAACGATCTATGATAAAAAGACACAGGGCGATCCACAATAGAAGGACTGAAAGTTAGAACAGTTCTTTGACAGATTTTAACAAATTGGCAAATCCAAGTTTTCCGTTGAATACGCCTAATTTAGATTTCATAACACAACTTATTAATTCGCGATTGACTTTTTGCAAAAATGTAAAACATTCCATATTTCTGTGTTCATCACCCCAGAGAGGCAGCAGGGTGGGGTGAACAGAAATGAAACCCGCTACAGCACCGTGCTACTTCGCTTTGGACCTTTCCATATGCATTGAACTCACTTTTCGGAGTTTTACGAAATGTGAACACAACATAAAATATTGCTTGACGTCTTTTATATTAATGCGGATTGTGTTTTTGTAACATAGTTGGTACTATGTTTACTAATTAAACCATATTTCAGAGAGTTTTCTTCGTGTTCCGGTACACAATAACCGTGATATTAGAACAGAAACTGATGGGCGGAATAAATATGCAAGCTTATCGTGCAATACGTAGCGTGCATTATATTGATATTTAGTTTTAATTTATACCAATGCTACTTATTGCACGGTTAGCTTCCACATTCGACAGCGCTTAATTTAGAAACGACACACATGCTTTACACACATGTCAAGCATGTCAGACATCACGTGACGTCTAGGAACTGCCCATAGTTATCGGCATCGTAGAAAGTTGCGATGTGATTGGTAAATATGGCATAAAACACTTGTAGCACCATTCGACCTCAGTATGTTCACTATTTAATTTCGCCCTGTTAAATAGCTAACATATTTCGGACAAAGTATGCTACAACTATTACTTAGAATTTTAATTAATAATTAACTTATGGTGGCACTATATTGCATGTAGTCTTGCCTGACGGCTGTAAGTCTCGACTGCAATCATGCACGTATAGCATGCACATGCTTATAATGGAAAATTTACTTGGTATTGAGAAACGATGGCATCTGAAATTCTTTCACCAAAATGCATCAATAGAAAATACATGGTGTGTGCCGGGATGGAGAAAGTTTATCCGGTGAAGCTTCGAAAATGAAAATAGTGCGAGCTTTAGCGAGCCCTATTTTTGTTTTCGGGCCGAACCGGGAAAACTTTCTCCTTCCCGGCACCTACCTTGTATTCTATTTATCCTGTTTTCTACTCAATTGCATTTTAAAAGCAGTTTAATTAAAGCTTAGCTTAAAACTATTGTTTTATGACGAGCCTCGAACCTTATAACTCGCTAACATTTATGCGTACTTCCCGACAAAATAGTCCTCTGTTTCTTACCGACAATCTTCTAAAATTTAAAAAATAATCTAACTTGCTTACGCCAATAATATTCACGAACAAGAATTAGTACACAGTAGCCAAGTTGCATTGCCTACGTCATTCGGGTAAGTTTTAAGTTTATACAGTGTACAAACTAGGACGCGATTGTGTTGGAATTTAAAATGAAAGCAACAGTTGAATCAAAAAGTGTATGGAATATATGCCTGGAATTGAAAGGGTGAGATTAATCACAATTGAATTTCAATTTCCTAGAATGTACTCGGATTGTGGGTGGAGAACATCGTGACCAACTTAAAGATTTTTGTAATTTATAGATGTAGATCTTCTCTTCGTTAAGTTTTAATAACATTTCAACGAAAATTTATATAAAGGGTTATTTCTTTGTTGAATAAATTGTATCTTTGTTTTTGATTGAAGAAAGTCTATTCAGAAAGAATAACCGGCTTACATCAAGTGTTTTCAAATGGAATGGAAAGAAGATGTTGTTTACACCTTTATCGATTATACCATACATGTGCGGATTAACAACTCATTATGGAAGCTAGAACCTCTGTAAAACTAGACAACACGACGTTTTTATCGATGAAAAACTCGGGTGAGTACAGGTGTATTTCATTTTTTGCCTAGTCATTTTGGACAATGTTGCTATTCGGCGCGTGGGAATACACTACTTACTGGATAAACCTTGCCACTTCATGTTGACTGGAGATAGGAAAGTTTATACGGTCACCCCTTTATTAGGTCAATGTTGCAAGTAGAAACAGGATAAAACTGTTTATACCATTAACATTATTTTTCAAACTTATATAATATTGTATCTAAATATTTATACATTGTCAGTGCATTCTCAGACTTAGAACAACAGTATTATTATTTGGCGAGTTTATTTTTCGGAAATCGGTCGAGCGTCCAGATTAAAATTAAGGAGCCATCATTAAGAAGGTTGATTGTGGTGAAATAACTAGTTAATAACTAATTAAGATCTTAAAGAACTGTTTAAAAACACACGAAGTACAAAAAATAATAAATTAATATTTTCTGTTAAAAACGGACTGAGTTTAACATGTATATTGGTGGTAACGTTCCATTTTAACTATACCAAAGTTATTATTATATATTGTTTTACCTAATATACACAACAAAACAAGTTTTGTTTTCAAACGTTATTCAATATCCATGCATTAAGTGATTTTCGAAGGGCGATTGAAATTGAAAAATATGTCACAGTTTTACTAGAACAACTATGTGAATAGTTAATTGAACTTTAATAGACATAACATAAACTTACATAGAATATTTGTGTTTTGATCAATTCTTTTCTTATAACCTTTATGAATACAGCCAACTAATTGACACAATAATTATATAAAACATAAATCAACTATTAAGTTAATAAGTGAGTAACAACCTAATTCGCGGGAAATAACTCAGATGGACATAATTCTCCAAATCATAACAGTGTGATAACATATATTATTATATACCTATTAACATCCTCCAATCAGCTGTTATCATTTGTTCCTCGTAACAGTCCAACAGTTCACTTTATTGGACGCGCGTGCGTACAAAATTGTCCGTAATGGACGGTCCGATGATAAACATAGGATAATGTCCGAGTACTCCGAAAGGGAACTATTAATATGCAACTTTTAGTTTTACCTCGATGTAGAATCCTAATCATTGCCTGAAAACGTCTTTTACAACCCACAACAATCATTTCCTTTCATTTGCACATAACCACGAAGCTTTTTCCATGTAAACGTGCTAACCAGAAACGCGATTTGTTTTAGAAATCGCAATGTCTGGTCAGAACGTATGCTTTGTGTAAACGCAAATTTGTATCCGAGTCTGTATCCAATTAAAAATATCACCTTACAAATGTATAAATCCACGAAACCTGGTTCATTTAACTGGTTAAGTCTGCAAGCTGCAACATGACACACAACAATTGGAGTCCAGCGAAAACTGATTTCTGTCGTCACTTTGTTCACGTATTACACCACTCACGTACAGTATTGCGTAATTCTAGTTCTGAATATCGATGTAACACTTTTAATCAACTTTATGATATTCCATTTGACACCTTGCATCATCGTGTACTACTGGCTATTTATCATGCCAGCTATTAAACATGACACGTCTAAATATAGATTCTACGCACTCAATGTTCACAATAAATACAAAGGTGTAGCTCGCTTCCTGCGAACTATTCTAAACTATGGAAGGTTGTTTTAACCACAACATTTAAATAATACGTTAGATGCAATTGACAGAATAAAAGACCAACATGTATGCAAATTTATCACGTCGCGCGACGTCATTTCCTAAAATAGTGTGAGCACGCGCCTTGTTCCGCGGACTGTGTGGTTTAATGTAAATATTATGCACACTATGCATTTAATTCAAAATACAAATAGGTATATAATAAAAAGAATATTTAACAACGTTCTGTACAATACGGTGATTTATTTTGACGAGTACACAGCTGACATACTCACATTGGACTCGCCTATCGGCCGTCCAATATGGTATGTCAGCTGTGTACTTGTCCAAATATATCACGGTATTGTACGGATCGCTGTTAAATGACCTAATATTATTAACAAACAACATTATCAAAACTGATTGAATCGTTTATATTTGTATTAATTTAGTATATTCTTGATCCGTTATTTATACAGTACCACAATAGTTCATATATAAAAAATAACTCGATAATTATTTCTGTATAAATGATTTATTCAATTTCAGTTTAGTACAGTGTTAATTGTCGTGTTGAGACTAGGTTTATATGCATATTATATTTAATGAATCAACAGGTGGATGATTAGAGATCTACATACACCAATTTTGATCATCAGCCATGATAATAATACTCGTGAAGACAATATCAATCTCAAGATATTACACGCAAACAAACAGTAAATAATATCGGATATAAATATACATACTTCTCAGTTTGCATGTAGAGTATTGGAAATGAATTAAACGATGTGTGTATTTTTGTTCTTGTGCAATAATGTGTTTATTCATGTTTATTTCGGTCATACCGGAAAGTACCCTACACTTACAACTATAAACTGACAATGATTATCCATGTTTTTATAAAGATATACAAATACAACAAATCCATAGAAGCATAAATATGATGTACGAGATGTTTACTCAGCATAGGCATTGGTCGTTTACAAAAGTACTGAAAAGGTCTTTTCATATGTGTCTTTAGTAATATGTTATATCATTCCGATCCGAAAAATGCGAATACTTATCCAGAGTTTTTGTATTGCTGTAGCTCTGCAATGGAATGCATATGCTGTTACCACAAAGACTATAATTATGTAACATTTTTTCTTTTTTACTCTGCTCATTTTGTGTTTGCTTTTCGGGGTCGACGACTGATGAACGTACGCTGTTGTTACTGTATTTGATGTTTTTCTTCTGAAAATACAGAACACTTGTGTGAAACGTAATGGATTGGCAGAATGTTTACGGTTACACAACAGTATCAAGTGATATGATTTCAATTGACCAGTAGATACCTGTCAATCAAGGATTGAGTTGACCGATTACGGGTTTATATTTCAGTGGTAAACAATAGCACATGGTTGCATAATCCAATCGATTTACGTAAAACCCTTGGACAAACAACCTTGGACAAACAGAAAGGCGGAGCGATAAATTTCTGTCTACTGGTTAATTATGGTAACTTTTGTTTGTAGAAGAGCCCACTCGATGACAGATATCTATTTAACATTAATAACTAACTTACCATGTTTTGACACCACTTATTACATATGCAGATCCCAACCAATATTACGCTAACTAGTGCCAGAAATACACTCAACACCACGATGACATCTGTTGATGAAGCTGTAAAATAAACACATTCAAGTTGAATATCATATTTATAATAGTGTTTGCTAAGTAACAAGTCGAGTTACTTACATAATAAAAACGTAAGCTTTTCCAATAAACTTGCATATATAGAACCTTATTGTGGTTTTACCTTTGAAAGAATAAGCTATTTTATCCGGGTCTTACAAATACATTATCTGTCTGACAGTAAAACCCCTTTTCACCCATCTTTGCAAATGCACTCACCGTTTGAACAATCGGCGTTATTCTGGCAGCTGTGGTTGGTGCACTCGTTGATATCTAGACGTGAATAGGACACGTTAAGTTATTTGCAACATAAAAATGACAAGCTAGAGTGTTGTATTGTTTATGATTCTTCAACAATATTCTCCTCAATATTTTCTATTTATGTTTCATCGATATGCTATCGTATCATTTTTCAGTTTGTTAAAATGAGTTTTTAATGCCAATGATTTTTTTGTAATCTTTTAAAAATATTTAATGTAGACGGTTTAAAATAATAACGAATCTCAATCACATTCTAGCCGGCATACACAGTCATAATAACCGAAATACTATAAAAAAAGAAATATAATACGAAACAGGAATGTAAAGCCAAACTGAGAGTCCGTTAGTCGTTTGTCGTTTAAAATGTATCATATTTGTCAAAATGAGTTCTCTCTCTTTATAAGGCATAAACATATATTTGTATTATGTCAGTTTGTTCGCATATCATGAATATGTACAGGATAGTGTTTGAACTTTAAAGTGTACTTCATTTAACACATTGCATGCATAACGATGTCAGCAACAACAAAACAGTTAAAGCATAATAAACAGACGTATTTAAACTATTTTAGACGACATAAAACGTGTGCATACTTTGGTCGCAGTACTGCCCCGTGTACCCTGCTGCACACAGACACTGGTAGGTTTCTGAGAAAGGCACACAGGTGGCTCCGTTCATGCACATGTGTGCGGAACACCCGCCTGTTGTTTAAAACGTTACTAATATTTATAATTCCTCAACAGTCAAGTATGAAACACAAATATAGCTTGCATAAAAATTTACACGAGATAAAACATACAGTCATTGTGAAATGCATGTTTGTTGATTTATCATCGAAAATGTATTAATGTTCATGTCGAGTTCTATATTCTCATATTGCGACGTACCATTCTGACATAGCGATCCATTATAATCTGTTGTTCACTAGCAGGTACAACCAATAACATCGTCAATACATGTCGCACCATTCTGGCATTTATTTCATTTATTCTTTAACACATGTACATAATAAAGTTGGCTATATAAGGTATGTTTCGAAAATGAAAATTGATGAATGCTTAAATTTATTAATTGATCAACTGATTATTAGAAACTTTAACGTTCTCACAGGAATGACAACGGGCCCAGAATGATAGCATGTATGAATGTGGGGGCCAGCCAGTTTTTTAGTAACTCAACAATGAAGACAAGTTTCAAGAAAAGACGTTGGAAACTGTAGGAGAAGTTGCGTTCACATGGGCTTTTGTATTCCATTCCAAGTATGGACAATTAACAAAGTGCGATAACTCCAGACTTATGAAGTGCAGAATTATAGTTATTGTGCACTTCACTGTTCCCTAATGAGACTTATCCACCTATGAAGTTTCAGATTAATACCGCTTATAGTCTAAGAGTTATGCTCCGGGAAAATAATGAAGTATAAAACATTAACAAAGGGCAATAACTTAAGAATTATGAAACGCAGAGTAACGGTTTGTGCATCCACTTTTTCCTTAATGAGATCTGTCCACATATAAAGTTTCAAGTTAATAACTTAAATGCTTTTGAAGGAAAACATAAAAAAATGTGGACGGTCAAACACACGGACAGACAGACGAACAAACAAACAGGGTGATTACTATAGGGCATCAACTAAAAAATTGCAACGCCCTAAATTACAATTATGTTATCGTTGTTGATTTATGTTTTGTTATATTTAATAGAATACCAAATAATATAGAAAATATAAAAGCCGACACACACAAATGTTATATTAAGAACTGAAATGACATAGGAATTGAGAGTTAATGTTTATCGTATAGACTAATATGTTTCTTGGTTTGTCAAAAATAAACTTCCATTTAAGCCATCTGATGGGGACATCTTGAAACAATTGCTGTGATGTGCCCGCTGCTGTATTTGTTATGCTCTGTGCTGCACGCCCATTTGGTGATAAGCATAACCTTATTGATTTAATTGTTAATGTAGTTGGTTGTGATAACAAAACCACTCGCGGGTATAGTTAAATACTTTGTTATGTACATAGTTATTTAAAATGATTCAAATAATGCAAACAATGGCCTGAAAATATAACTAATAATAAATATAGAATTACGATGATAAAAATAGATATTAAATAACTTCAATAATTCATTGAAATTATTAAATGTGAAAATAATTGATTCAGGACAAATATTTAATAAAATTTAATAACAATCCAATTCAATACAATAAAGATTATATAATACAATAACATTTATACTCACCAGTGGCCATCCCCATAGTTTGAATATAAAACTGTTTAGGCAAATGGTAAATGCCAGAGACCTTACTTCGACAAAGTCAAATTAGCTAATAGAAACATCTACTACACCTGTTGATTATAAATTGTAAACAACTCACTAAAAGACGTGGAATATTAGTTAAAAACAGTTCACCAATCACTCACTCACACTGACACTTTCTTATTCTCTAATTGAATAAGTGGTTAGTGAAATATCAATATTAGTAGTGAATGCCATTAATATTTAGGTAAAACTACTTATATTTTATCAAGCGTAAGTAATACACTATTCATTATATTAAAACACGATTGTTTCTTTAAGTATACAACATTTAAGCTTTAATACCTGTTTCACGGTAGCTTCCCGTGTACCCATTAAAGCAAGTGCACGTGTATTCGTTTACGATATATGCGCATGCTACTCCGTGTTAACATGGGTTCGAGGCACATTCGTTGATATCTGATGTGTAAAATGTATATACACATGGAATATCACATTACTGTGGTGTTCCGGTGGTTTTGTATCTATCGAGTTGATTGTGTAACGCTTTTTTCCGCGAGCTCGCAGGGCGAGTAGAATACAAATTTACACAATCACCGAGAGTCATGTAATATTCCATTTATTGTATACCTCTTTACAATCAAACCACCACCACAAATATGCTACGAAACAAATGATAATTAAATAAAAAGATATGAAGATAAAGTAGTACTATTAAAGAACGCGCATGAATACATGTAATGTATCAATGACCTCATTTAATTCAAATCAACATGTTGTAACGGAGTCGTCGTGTCTATAAATAGAACGGGGTGTTCTCAATGTCGTTCAGAACGTTACGGAAATATACGATACTCAACGAACGTAAAAGAAGTCCGTTTTTTCCAGCCGTTTAATACATATTTTAATTTAACAGTGTGAAATACGGAAATTCTATTTGGCCAATTGTATTTTATACTGAAAATACATCAGTATTTGAGTCAGATTATCTATACGTATATAAAGACAATTTAGTCAGATTGGCAACATAGTATCCGGATAGAATGTAACATAAATACTACGAAAGTAGTATATTGTATATTTTGTATAGACATAACAGACCTTAAAGATCGCATATGACAAGAACCGTAAAGATGACAATAAAATATTGCCAGGATGAAGCGTACCATTGCCGGGGCGTACCAGTGCAAAATGTACCAATTTAGGATGAAGTGTACTACCCTTAAATAGATGATAGATGATAGATCGATAGTTTATTCAAGAATTGTACAATGTTGCATATAAATAACGAAATAAGGCCAACATGGCCCCTGATCGTCATGGTAATAACAATTTTAAAATTTTACAATGGGAACGAATAATATTATCATGCCTTGAAAACGGATATATGAATAAATAAATAAATATATATATGCACGTGTACCCGCTCAGTTTGTCCATGCACGTGCCGCCAATTTTGACCATTGACTTCTAAGACTGACTTTGACCTTTGACCTACGGACCTGTTTATGAGCCTGACATGCCCATCGTATTAAGTAAATCGTTTGTACCAAGTTATTTTAAACTCCCTCGATCCATAGCCAATAACCTACGGCGATGGCTCATGCGCGCGACACACCGTCTTATTGAAGCGAACAGTTTAGCCAATACATTTTAAAATCCCTCCATCCGTGGCTACATTACAGCCCAGACAAGCCAGTCTGGCGGAACTATGGAATGTTATACAAAACAGTTCGCCGAAATTTTTCGTGAAACATAAAAATCTAAAAGGCGCTGTTTCGAAGAGCCAGTTGAAAGCAGGAAGACATCCGTGTCAAATGTATAAAGCATCTACGACTTCGAAACGTGAACCATATACTTTATTAATTTACTTACTTTCACCATGACATAAGTCTTTCTTTGCACATATATTTATGTCAATATACCAGATGTACTTTATATATATATATATATATATATATATATATATATATATATATATATATATATATATATATATATATATATATATATATATATATATATATATATATATATATATATATATATATATATATATATATATATATATATATATATATATATATATATATATATATATATATATATATATATATATATATATATATATATATATATAATTTATATTGATTATAATAATGTTAATTACAGGCAAACAAGACACCAGTGACCAAAACTAAATTAACCAGGTACAGGTCCCTGTCATGCCAAGGTCCGGTGTACTAGGTACTTCACACCGGGTACTAAAAGACCAAGAGTCGCCTCTAGAACTAGAACGCGGCGTCTCCTGTATCTTGCTCTATCCCCCCAAATTCAACTAACAATTCTTCTGGGGGCGACTGCCATATTGGAGAGAATCCCGGTGCACTCGATACAATCTCACCACACTCACTCCCTACCATATAACTCTCTTATATTCTCTTGTGTATAACCAACTATAGATCTTACCTAGTAGGCATTCATCGACGGCCGGATCGTAGATTTCGCCGGTCAGCCTGCACAGACACCTAAAGGATCCCAGCCCGTCATTGCGGCACGTAGCGCCCACCGTGGCACATTGGGCCGTCACTGAACACTCCCGTTCCCAGGCCATGCCCACTGGAAGAGACGAGCAAATCTACTGATCGCTATTGAATTTATAACTACTAGGGTTGGCATCGAATTCGCTGTTTCATTCTATCGAATATTGGCATAGACTTTTAGTACCTACTTAGAACTTTGTGGCCTACAAGACATAATCATTATTTTTATGACCATTTTATTACCGATCAGCCAGGACTGTCGTATCTTCATTAACAAATCGCGCTTTATAATAAATGCATAAACTGCACAGTGCAAAAGCATTATCAACTGCAGGACCCAATTAATTCTACTTATAAACAAAAAAGTTTTCACAATCTCACACATTTTTATCAGCTTGAAAAAAAAAAAACGCTCCAAGCATTAGTTTATTCAAATTCGAGTAACGTTTCTCAAACATAATGACTGTTAAATGTGTTACTTTGTTATTTGTTACTCTTGTAAGAAGTATAAACTTATAGTTGTCAGAAAAAATTAACATGTAGTGTTGCCTACTGTCGTATGTTATTGTGTAGTACTGGCGACTAGACACGTGGAGACTGACACCGACCCGTATATTCAATAGATTTCAGTCTGACCATTCTAGTGAAAACATAGTATTAGGTATATATTGGTAAAATACTGCCATTATGTTCACGGAAAATTACTTTAGAAAGAAAATAATTGTTTTTTAAACAACAATAAAAATTTGCAAATAATCCATTGGCGTTGTAACCATTCGAATGGCGACCATTCAATCGAATATTCGAACCGTTTTGCCATCATTAATAACTACTCCTAAGGCCAATCTGATGTGTGTTTGGTCAGTGGTCACCATACTGCACATATGGTGTTTACTCCGGCCACTCCAGTCCTCCCCCCCCCAGTTCACAAGACCACATACAAATTAAAGATGTTTCTGTTAATATAAATAGCTAGAAATTGTAACTATGATTCTTAAATCGTCCCAACTTTTGATGTTTCTCTTTTAAATAAATATGAAAGGATTTCTGGGACACACCCCGGGTCTTCATTTAATGCAGCTTCGCCGCGGAAGGGCCTCATTAACTTCGAAATACACACACAAGACATTTCCGTGAAACAATGAAAACCCAGCTTTCTGAAGGCTAGGATTATTGTCAATCGACGATTTCTACCTGATTTTACAGATAGATATATTATGGGAGAACTAAACAGCAAAGATAATTTTTTGCAACACTGGTGAAATTAAAAATGAATTGGCCTTACTGCGAGATTTAATTGAAAATGGTCATTCAGAAAGCTGGGACTGATTTGTTTGACGGTCATGTCTGGTAACACTTTGTATACTGATCACGATGTTTGTCGGAGTTCGACCAAAGTAGGCGTGGTTATCACCCCCTACATGTAACTGTCTTAATAACGCGTCGTTTCATTGGTTAAATTGTCCTTGCAGACTTGGACACGGAACCAATGAGATGTCTCATTAATCATTTTCATGAGCATGAAGTTTTGCTAGCCTAAACTACGGTCTCCCACGGTCTGATAATAAAGCATAGCGTATTTGAGCGAACGTGGGTTCCAACGATGGCTTTAGGCATACTGGGAATAAAACTACTCCCAAATTGGGACGTAAGGAATATATAAAAACTTATATGAACAGTATGAGCATGGCACGTAATATCCAACTCGTTCTTAGACTTGTTGCGCGATTATTTAGGCATGCGTTCCAATCATACTGAAACCGTGTATCCCCAACATCTTTTATTTGTCTGTGAATACATTTTTGTTCTTAACTATTCCAGTACTATATTTTTGCTACAAGAAAATAAATTCGAGATAAATAGGAGATTTTCTTGTTTTAGTAGAACCTATATGTTTATATTTGTGCGAATATGATCGATATGCCCGTTTAAGAGAATAAGCTATTTTTACGGCATTATTACTGGAAGATCACGTGAATTCGCGGGGTACAACTTTCGCGCAAATGTGTTCGTGGACATATTCGCATGGTCTTAAAAAACAAGATCTGTTGAGTTTAACCAATATAAATGTATGTATCAATTAATCGGTGTAACGCCCGACTGGGCAGAACGCTTGTAGTGGGTCCTATTATGACAGCTTGTGCATTGCAATAAACATATGTATCGGTACTGCATTAGGCTTTAAATTGATATTACAGGTGTCCACTTCTCAATAATAGTGACCGCATCAATAGACGAGGTCATAGATCATGTACTGTCTGTCAATAAATGTATTTTGTTAATTGAATGCTGACTTAAATAGAGGCTCCATATTGGGGTTGCTTATTCTTGAAGCAATATCTATTAATATGTCAACTGCAAGCCTTCGGATACAGAATCATTATCCTTTTTCAATTATTTCAATTTCTCATTTCTGTGACAATACTTAACATGTTTTAAGATTGATTAACATCCAAGCGGACCACTTACCGACAAAGCACTCGCCGAACGCGGACCATTTTCCGGTAGAGAGGCACTCGCTCTCGGAAGTTCCGCTCAGCGTGTAGCCGTCGTTACAGGAGTATATGGCTTTAGCCCCCTGTAGCGTGCCATCGGGGTACGTCAATCCGCCGTGGGCTATCGAAGCAGGCAATCCGCAGTCTGTGTAAAAGATATAGCAGACGCGCAGATAAGGCGCGTACAGGCGAAATTTACGCACATATTATCAAATCAGGGTGTACATTTACCCACAAAATTTCAAATGTTTGCGTACACATGGAAAGCAAAACCAGATCAGTAAAGGATTTCGGACTGTGAAAAGTCCCACATGTAGAAATTCCTTATTTAAAACAATTTCGTTATCTTCTTGGAACATTTACTTCATTATTTAAGGAAATTCCATTGCATTAATTTGCACTGACAACTGAATTTCTAAATGAAAAACGTTGATTTATTCCCATACATTTTGGACTCCGTGTTCATTTTCCCCATAAATTCTTAGTCGAGTGTTAATTTACCCCCAACTCCAAAACTTATCTGGAACACAGATATAGACTCCTGTAGCCTTCCCTCTGTTATTCATAGTATGCCACTATTTGATCACGGTTATACTTTTATATGATACGTTGTATATATATAATATAGAGGATATATGTTAGTATCGGTGTGATAACGCGTAGTATCATCACCAGAAAGGGAGACAATTAATATTTTCATGAGCTCTTAATTAATACACACAAAATAATATATATGAGTGATATAAGGATATATCACACATTTTTCTATACTAGTATTTCACTACTTTAAGTTACTTAGCATTACATAAAAAAGTTTTTTTCAAATACGGTCAAGGAGTATACAAAGGTAACAAGATGTAGATAAAAACAGAGTGCTCATGAGTAACTTGAACAAGCCGAATGCGCTAGTCAATTTGTGCCGGTTACTCCAGACCTATAACTAATTTTGTCATGATATATATACTAAAACTAATCTGTTCATATAATGTGTCCTATATAGTGTTACTTACTTAGACCAATTATTAAAGTAGTTTTATTGCTCATTGCTTCGTTTTGTTATGTGTCATGTAGGCATAAACAAGCCATCATGTCACGAACATGACTTGCACAAAGTGAAATAATTATCGAGGGTTGATGGCAGATGGCACCAACTGCCATTAAAATAATAAGCAGTTGGTACCTTCTGGTGTTCAACTCGATATATTTCGATTGCAACCCTGTTATATAAATATTGGCTGTTCTGGTCAAAATATTCTGTTGCCAATTATGTTCTTACAAGAGTGCCATTGTCATACAGATACGCCCGTCAAAGAAGCATTTTTGGGGGGTAATGATTCAACGACTAAAGAGAGAAAATCCATCCATGCTGACCAAAGATATGCTTTAGATTTGATTTCTTGTATCTGACCATTGACCTTGAATTGTGACATTGACCATGGACCTAGGACCTGGTTCTTGCGCGCGACACTCCGTCTCACCATGCTTATACTTTCTGCCAAGTTATTTGAAAATCTATCCATGCTGGACAAAGTTATGCTGCGGCAAAGTGTTAAGGATTGATTTCTTATATTTGACCTTTGACCTTGAATTGTGACCTTGACCTTGGACCTAAGGACCTGGTTCTTGTTCGCGACACTCCGTCTCAACATACTTACCACTTCTGCCAAGTCGTTTGAAAATCCACCCATGCTGAACACAGTTTTGCCTCGGACAAAGTTCTCCCGCCGCCCGCCCGCCCGCTTGGGCGTTCCTATAACACGACCCGTTTGTTTAAAAAGAGCGTATAATAATTAATGTGTTTGAAATTTTAAACATTATTACAAAGATTTACCTCTAATACAGTTGGTTCCACCGAAACCTGGTTGACAAGTGCACGTGTACCCGCTCAGTTTGTCCACGCACGTGCCGCCATTCATGCACGGGTTGGAAGCGCACTCGTTAACCTCTGAAAGGCAATTGTCGGTGCAATCATGTAGTAACTCCTGTCTTTCAATATGCTGTGCAACAAATTAATTGTTTATTTTTTAAGGTTATATATACGTCTACACGAGCTGCAGGCGGATAATGCCAATAGTCGCCAAATATTCGCACAGCGCCTAACAATTTATGATAGGGACAATTCAACTGATTATGTATTAACCAATTGTCGTGTCAAATTGTACAACAGTTCCGGGACTCGACCATGGGACCTCTCGTACACAGGTCTTCCCCGATGATGGGCCCGCTGCACAATGTTATACATGTATGCTAAAGGATTTCGTGTATGTGTACGCAAGAAAATAATAAATATATAACTAGAGCTAAAAGTTATTAATACCCTCATACCGATTTGACACAGATGAAGAGGTTTGCAGTTGTATTGTTTTGACACAGAACAATGTTTTGACCTACAAAATGACCTGCATAAGGCGAAAAAAATGATTGAAATGCAAAAAGAAGAGTACAATATATGCCATGGACATTTAATTTGATCTTTGGCCTGGACGAGTGACTTGAATTTTCAGCAAAAGACCTGGTCATTGCGTGTGTCATATACTGATCATCTCTCCATATAAGGTATTTCAAGATCATTTTTAACTGGAAAATCTTATGCTTCTTATTTCTAATATTTGACCTTAGATTTACAGACCTCTCCCTTGCCTGTACACAAACATGGGCCGAAATCAAAAATATGTTCCTTATGATTGACCTCTATCCCCTAGGTGTGACCGTGACCTTTAAACTAAAGGTATGGTTTTTGTGCGCGACATACCATCTCATTATAGTAATAATTTCTGCCAAGTTATTTGAAAATCCCTCATGCCAGAAAATGTGCTCTAGGAAAATATTTGACAGTTGACCTTAAACTGTGACCTTGAGCTTTGACACATAAGCATGGATCATGCATGTGATACACCATCAGGTCATAGGAAACAAGAATGTATAGTTATATGAAATCCTTCCAGGCCTTAAGAAGTTATGGGTCGGAAATGAAATGTAGATGATTTTTTTTTTATTCGACCTATGACCACTAAATGTGACATTGACCTTCAAGATACACACCTAGCAAGCAACACATCATTTTACGATGTTCATTTGAAAATCCCTCTATGCCAGAACATATTGTGCTCCAGACAAATATTTGAAATTATGGACGGACGTACTCACGGACGGACAGACGGACGGACGGACGGAGGGACTAATACGCCCGATTCCTATATAACATATATAAAATATATAATATATTTATACATATGATGCATACATGTTTTTGCTGTACACGAAAATAAAAGACAAAATAGTCACCATCGCAGGTTGGCGCCTGGCCGCTCCACGTCAAGTCGTTCTGGCACGTGACGAAGGCGATTCCTTTCCGGAAGTAGCCTGTCTCGCACGAGAAGTATGCTTTGTCCTGGTACACTATGCCCTCCGTGTGGTCAACGGAGCCGTGTTCCGGAGGGGCGATGGTTCCACAGCCTGGCATAAGATAGGACTCTAATTGTTAAACGATTTTAAGAGTAAGAAACTAGCAGTAAACCATTCTGGTTTACATCAGGTTCAAGAATTTCTGTTTTGTATTTTTACAGAGTCATGCCCACTTTTTACATAGATTTTGTGGTTAAAGCTTTTATTCCAGAATCTTAAAATGTATAAACTATGTAAAGTTTTCACTTAAAAGTTTTGTATTTCAACGAATGTATGCCCCTTCCACTTTCCAACATATGTACCAATTGAAATACTTCGAATAGTCGAGCGTGCTGTCCTCTTGCAGCTCTTGTTAAAATATAGAACCTATTGGGTTAGGCGAGAGTTTTTTGATTACTTGGTTCTGGGATCCCCCGCACGATTTTTTTCCAAAAAGCAAAAAAATAAATAATTTGTAGAATGTAACCGATATCGTAAAAATGACCCTGTGAAAGGGTTTCAACCTGTTACGCAGAATGCAGTAAAACGCTGTATATCGCTGTATGATTCAAATGATCTGCTCTCTGTTATTTTATACATCATGCAACACTTAAATCAGAAGAAAATACTTCGTAAAAGCAAATTAAGATCTTAGAATAATATTATTAAATACACATTTATAATTTATATCAATATAATTATTAACAAATTTCATTGGTGTATATTGATTTTTTAATAAGATATATTCATTAAGTTTTCACTTCATTAAACATGCTTTATACATATAATATGGCCACTTTCCAGCGATATCTGAGGTTCTGTGTTTAAGTGTGATAAACAATGACTTTTAATGTTTTTATTGTTAGTATTATTGTCGTGATTATCATGCAGTGATTAAGTTAATGTACTGTTATGATTTTTGTAAGTAATAATTCATAAAGATTTTAATATCACTGCCCATTTCCATTTGTGAAATTCTAGTCATTAATTTACTCAAGTCTGTGTTATTTATTTTTATTTTTATTATTTTTCCTCCGCCAACCGGACACTTTTCCAAAAATGTCCGGGAACCAATAAATAAAAAACTCCGGCCTTATACAAGTATTTCGACGATAGACAATTTTTACACGTGCCTTGTTGCTCTACGAATGCACATTTAAGCTTCATTTTACACCCATGTTAAAGCTTACCGAGTAAATGACGGGACTGCTCTGTTTCAGCTAATGGACCGTAACTTACTGACAGGACTGCAGGTTTCGGGTCCGGACTTGTAGTAGCCCGCCTCGCACACGCATGTAGTGCCGCTGCATTCACCGTGGAAGAAGTTGGAACAGATGTTCTCCCGCTCAGCGCATGAGTCACCCAGCACACCTGAGATAGGTGTGGGTAAAGTTGGCAACAACAACAAAAACAAGAACAACAACAACAACTTAGTACTACGTACACTACTTCTTCCACTAATATTACTACTACTACTACTACTGCTGCTGCTGTTGATGCTGCTACTACTACTGCTGCTGCTACTACAACTTCTTCTTCTGCTGCTGCTACTCCTGCTGCTGCTGCTGCTGCTTCTACTGCTGCTACTACTACTACTACTACTACTACTACTTCTACTACTACTACTACTGCTGCTGCAGTGATATTTCCGATATATTTCTTAGTCATGAGTGTTATATCGCTTGTTCGTATGTAATGTATAATTTCTTTGTTTTGGATCTATGACAACACTTTTGAAAATTGTCAAATTGACAATCTGTTAACAGGTCCCTATAAAATTCAGTGTGCGCTTAATCGCACTGTACATAGTTCGTGATGCGCCTAATACCCTGGTCACAAATAGCCTGCGACCAAGTTAAGACCAATTACCGTCCATCAATAACCAGTGGTTGCTGACGGTCTTTAAAAGGTCTTTAATAGGTTGTTGGAGGTCGGCAGCTGGTCTTCAGCCCCATTTAGGTCGCAGATGGTCTTCGATGTGGCATCGAAGACATTTTGCCGACCGAACAGGTCGTGAGAAGGTTTTCGTCGGCCTTTATTTGACTGGTCTGCGACGATTGCCAACTAGTCGCAACTAGTCGCAGACCAAGTGTTACTTGTCGCAGACCATTTTTTAATCGCCGACAGGTAAGCGATTGATCGCCGACTGATTGTCGACTGGTCGAGGATTAGTCGCAGACCATCTTACGACCGCTCGCCGTTTAAAGAGGTGGAATGGTAGGGACAAGAGAACATTGCCGGATATAGACAGTGTACTTGTATATATATATATATAAAATTCTCGAAAAAATGCAAAACAGACAACTATTTTTCCAATAACTTAGAATTACAACAATTTATTTTGAATAATTTGCAAGATTTTTAGGGAAAATGCTTAATACTGTAAATTATGTATTTTTTTTACATTTAAATGAACGATTTTCATCTGCTTTACAAGAATCGATAATCGTGATAGAAATGTGATCAATGTGGAAAAATGAGCATTCGTAAGGGTTTCATTTTAAGTATTAATTAGCATAAACATCAATTTTATCTGAACAAATTTAACAATCATGCAACAATGTGAATTAGCTAAACCAGTCATTGACAATTTGTCATTGCGTTTGCAAATAAATACCTTATTTCAATTTTCTTTGTATCAAATGTTATAAATAATGAAGAAATATATCTTATTTACTCACATCCAATTCGTCGTCCATCTTCTCAACCAACAAACAAGCAAAATCTGGCAATAAACAGCTAAGATCGACTTGACTTCCGTGTTTAAATGCAGAAAATCATGACGTCATTTCAAACGCATTTTTCTCGGTTATGTGACGTTGTCATTAAGGTCGATTTTCACACGTCTCTCCTCATATATATAAGGTATTTATTTGCAAACGCAATGACAAATTGTCAATGACTGGTTTAGCTAATTCACATTGTTGCATGATTGTTAAATTTGTTCAGATAAAATTGATGTTTATGCTAATTAATACTTAAAATGAAACCCTTACGAATGCTCATTTTTCCACATTGATCACATTTCTATCACGATTATCGATTCTTGTAAAGCAGATGAAAATCGTTCATTTAAATGTAAAAAATATACATAATTTACAGTATTAAGCATTTTCCCTAAAAATCTTGCAAATTATTCAAAATAAATTGTTGTAATTCTAAGTTATTGGAAAAATAGTTGTCTGTTTTGCATTTTTTCGAGAATTTTACAGGTAGCAGACGACCGCTGTCGCATTTTACTTTCTGTTATTAGCTTTAGGTTATACTTAAACCAGCCGTTAGTAAAGCGACGGGATGGTCGAGTGGGCTAGTGCGCTCTCACTTCTACAGTAGGGAACCCGGATCGATTCCAGGCGGACGTGACATTTTCAAATTTTTTTTATTAATTATTTTCTTAATTGCATTTTTTACTGTTTCAGGAACACATTTATTCTTAGGATCTCATTAATTCATTTTTTTTCCAGGAACTTCAGGAATTCATTTATTCTTATGATCTCATTCATTCATTTTTTTCAGGAACTTGAGTCTATGATATCGGACCATTTTGGTAGAACGCCAAATAATTCACAAGAACTAACGACATAATCGTGCACTAACATTGAAGAGGACTTGTCATCCATCAACATACATGAAGATGATGTTCTTTACGGAAGGGCGCGACGTTTCACAGAAGCACAACAGCCGTCTTCAGGTGACAGCGATAGTAGCGACCCTGATGAGTTCAATGCGACGGAGGAGAAAAATGTCACGGCCAAGTTTATTGAAGGAGGTTGCGGGTGTAATCAGAACTGTAACACTTTATTTACACATGATCAAATTATGACACAACTATTTGAGGTGAAATGTATGTCAAAAGATGAGAAAGAACTCACCATCATGACACTTCTGTCTGGCGGTGATGACACCACTACGAAGCGAGGGAAGAAGCGACAGCGCGCACGTCAAAAGTTCAGCGTTCACGGCAAACCTGTGTGTAAGGAGGCCTTTCAAGTGCTCTACGACGTAACAAACCATAATATTAAGACAATCCGTAAGCACATGTCAACACACGGCATCACGCCTAGAATAAACGGGAATGCCGGCCGACGTCCCAAGCACTCTACAACGTTTTGAGGATGTGATGCGTGTCGTTTCGTTCATAAAGAATTACTCCGAAGAGCGCGGTCTTCCCCAGCCGGCCGCCCCACGCGGTATTGACGCAATACCTCCAGTTTTTCTGCCGTCGGAATGCACCAAGGTCGCCATGCACAGTGCTTACAAGCAAGCCTGCACAGAACATGGGGTGCGCGGTCTGTGGTTGACAGCCTTCAAGGATATTTGGAGTGAATGTCTTCCACATATCCGGATCGCCACCCCCCGTGAGGATGTATGTGCGACGTGTGAGAAGTTGCGACGTCAAGTCAGCACCGCCATCAGTGAGGACGAAACATTGGAGGCATCGGAGGCACTCCGGAACCACGTTCTGCTAGCTCGACAGGTGCGTGTTTTGTGTAGGCTTTCAAAGTTTTTGCATCCACCAGGTATTATAACTTATATAATTGTAGCCGGATAATATAATGCATAGAATTGCCGTTTATACAATTCATGGTTAAATATTAATTATCAACACGAGTACACATTTTAAAATGATGGTATTTCGGTATATATTACAGGAACGTGAACTATACAATCAGCGCTTTCGAAAGAGCATTGATACACGGGATAGTGATGCCCCATTTACTTACGTGACCTTCGACTTTAGTCAGAATGTCAGCCTCCCCCACTTCTCACGGCAGATGGGGCCATTGCATTTCCTCACTCTGAGGAAAATCCATATATACGGGATTCGTCTTGATGGAAAGCCGCTACAATTAAATTTCCTGATAGATGAGGACCAGACGATCGGCCTCGACGGGAAGGAATCGCACGGGCCGGATTCAGTTTTATCTATGCTGGATTGGACCCTCCAGAGTCACACGACCACCGGAACGCCATTGTCTATCCTTGCAGATAATTGCCCTGGTACGACAATTTTACTTCTTTGGACGTTCGTTCATTTATATTTAATCACAAAGCGCCATTTTAGTAATATTTATTGACAAATGTGTTCTCTTTCTTTTCGTTTAGGTCAAAATAAGAACAAGTACACGACGGGGTATGTGATGTGGCGTGTGATGACGGGACAAAACGCAGAGATCGAGCTCCAAATGCAGATACCTGGTATGGAAATAATACTGGTTATTGTTTGCACATGCTACCATATTTTAAATTCGTTCATTTTTCACTTTATAATGAATAAAAAGCAATAATTGCTTATGTTTGTTACATTTATTTCATATAATTAATTAATTAATCAATGATGATTCGCAGGTCACGTGAGATGCTTGGTAGATTCCGGATTCGCCCACATTAAGATCAAGTACAGGAAACATGACCTGGAAACCCTGCCACAGCTTGCCGACTTAGTGAACAAGTCGTCGTCGACGAACAAAGCAGTCTACTTTCCGGAATGGACCTGGCGTCACTGGAAACCTTTCCTCGAGCGTGTTTTCAAACCGGTTGTCGGAATAAGGTATAATGCCGCTGCAGGATTCTAAAATCCACATGTATACATTTGATATAAATTGCAGATCACAATTTTAAAGATATGCACTTGTTTTGAACTCGTTCAATAACATAATATTTCAGGAAGTTTCAGTACTTCCGGTTCGAGTCCAGTGCGCCCGGGATCGTCATCGCGAAGGAACACAATCTTGCGCCCGAGCTGCGGTTCAACATTCTCAGGGATCGTGGATACCAGTTTGAATCTAACGACCGACCGCCAGTGTTACCTAGTGGTGGATTGTCGGAGGAGCGCCGACGATATTTCTCACGCAGCATTACTCCATTCGTCAGCGCTGATCACCAGGACTACTTTTCCTAATGTATTTCAATAATACAGTGGAAATAACATGTTTATAATGTGTATCAGTGTGTTAATATCAAAACGACCGTCGATGCAGGTCATTAATATTTATTGTTCATCGTCCTTACGTGATACGTATGACATTGAAGCATACAGTAACATCTTATATCGGTAATAATAAAGTTAAAAAAAACACGCTTGGTTCAATACGTTGAAATTGTTTTTGACTTGTTCAATATGTTTAAGTTTTAATCTTTTTATTTATTTATTTTTTTATTCATGAACCAATGAATGTTTGTCGTTGCTTGTCGTTTGGAAAAATACCGAAATGACTTCCTAATTTTGTTCAGAACGGGAAGTTTTAATATAAAATCTTGTTTTAACCATTAGTTATAAATAAAATCATTATGGACAATACACAATATAAGTAATTACAGATAATAATGATAAATAATTTTGTATTTACTGCATTAAATCATAACGTCGTGTTACGGACGTTTTTCACTTCGACGTCAAAGTCACTCAACGGCATTGCAGGTGATGTCATTTGAAAGAAAAAACCCCCCAAAATAGAGCAGAATTAATTTCTTATTCCGCCCACCGAGCATCGACAACCAGTCACCAACCGATCGACAACTAGTCGCTACACAATCGCCAACTAGTCGCCAACCAATCGTCTGCTAGTCGCCAGCCAGGCGTTGATGGTTGTTGATGGTCGGAAGACGATCGCCGACTTTTAGTACGACTGTCGTACTTTTCGTATGACCGGTCGTCGACCAGTTTGTGATCAATCGCCGACCAGTCTCCGACTAAAATTCCATTGCTTTTTTTTCTGGATTTTGGTCGTAAGAGGTTGTCTTTGTTAGCCGCAAATTTTAGTTGTCAGTGGTCGGTAATCGGTCGGCGACCTATGTGTGACCAAGGTTTTAGCTTTGTTAATATTAATGCGCATTGGCTTTGTTAATCTAAATGCGCATTGGCTTTGTTAATATAAATGCGCATTAGCGCTGTAACCCTATACGCGATGCACCCCGTACTTGTTCTGCATGTATCCCCGGTGTGTCCGGCAGTACACTGGCACTCGAAGGCGTTCTGCTGGTTCAGACACTTGCCACCGTTCTGACACGGGTTGGTAGGCAAGCATTCATTGATATCTGCAACAAAGCGAATATATATCATACTTGTATATTTACGCTATTGCTTACTGATGCTGCTTGCTAGATCTGTTCAGTTTTTATGCTCAACGAACATTTTTCGGGGGAGCATATAGTCGCCGCTTTGTCCGTCCGTCCGTCCGTAAGTCCGTCCATTCGTCCCACTTTCTTGTCCGGGCTATTTCTCCGAAACTACTAGTCGGATTTCAACAAAACTTGCTGGGAACCTTCATTAGCAAAAGGAGATGTGCATATTACCAGGACGTTTCGCTTTAATGCCTTTTTCTCAGAGTTATGGGACTTTGAATATTTCTGAAATTAGTATATTGTGCACAATTATTGACTTTCTTGTCCGGGCTATTTCTCAGCAACTACTGGCCGGAATTTAACGAAACTTTATTGGAAGCGTCATCACCAAGGGGAGGTGAGCGTATTATCAGGACGCCCCGCTTCAATGATTTTTCTCAGAGTTATGGGACTTTGAATCTTTCTGAAATTGGTAGATAGTGCACAATTGTTAACTTTCTTGTCCGGGCTATTTCTCAGCAACTACTGATCAGAATTGAGCGAAACGTCATTATCAAGAGGAGTTGTGCATATTACCAGGCTGTTCTGCTTCATTTTTGTCTCTGATTTATGTGACTTAATATTTTTGAAATAAATTTTATAGTGCACAAATCTTATCTGGGCTATTTCTCAGCAACTACTGGCCAGATTTCAATAAAGTTTTATGGGAAGCATCATTGCCAAGAGGATGTATGCATATTACCAGGACGTTCCGCTTCAATTATTTTTTTTTTTAGTTATAGGACCTTGAAGATTTCACTTGTGTCATGTATATTTCTCAGGAACTGGTAAATGTATCTTGAAAATTCAATGATACTTGATGGAAAGATAAATAACTAGGATGAAATAACCGTATTAAAATAATGATCCATCACTTTGATTTATTTTATTAATTTTTTTATTTTATTTTTTTTCAATTTTGCTTGTTCTGCATGTTCATGTCGTATTTGTGTGGTATGCTCTCATACAGTTTTAATGTCCGATTAAGTCCTGAAATTCTAGTGATTTTTAGTTATTTACTATATCTGCTCTTTTCATTGCATTTATATTGCTTGACAAAGCGCATTGGGGAGCATCCATCAGTTTTACTGATATCCTTGTTATGTTTTTGTTTCAGTAACTAAATTTATATCAATCATTTCCATAAACAATATACTGGTTAACACTGTATGCGGATATTTAAAAAAATGTTATACGAAATTTTATTTTGTCATATCAGGTAAATTTCTACAAGGTCTAATTTCTATCAGTTTGGGATTAGTGATCGCAATATGGAATAGCGGGATTCCCGTATAATCGGGTATTTTAAAAAGTGCTCGCTTAAGCGGGGTGGTAGTAAAATCAAGGTTGTCGTAAAGCGCGGTTTAGTGTATGACTAACAGTCGAAACCTTCATCCCGCCTCATGGGCAGTGCTCACCTGTCTGACAAAGTGTCCCTGTCCATCCTGCCTCACACACGCACGTGTATCCGTTCACTCCATCCGTACACTGGGCGCCGTTCTTGCAGGGGTTACTGGCACACTCGTTGATATCTGAAGAAACAATTACATCGGCTAAAACTCAGAAACCTTAAAAACCTTGTTGGGTCGCCAATTTTTGTCCCAATACATCGGCAACTATATATATTATATGATTTGCCTTTATATGAACTTCAAACTGCATAGCAAAACAATGAAAACAAAATGAACCAATAAGAATAACGTTTGAGAGATATTTTGGGCTCATAACCCGACAATGATAAAATTACATTTGTATCATGTTCATCTTAAATGCAGCCAATAGTCTAGGAAAGATATGGCTAGGGTAAGGAGCAATCTATACTATACGATGCAGAAGGTCAAATAATAAAACAACAACGTAATTACTTTTCACAGCCACAACAAGAACAAGAACAACATAACGATCTTCAACTTACTAGTATCACAATGGACGCCAGTATAGCCCGCCACACATTTGCAGTCATACGTCTCCACTCTGTCGAGACATGTGGCACCGTTTGCACAGAGATTGACAGCACAGTCGTTAATATCTGAAGAACAATAATAGTCAGTTTATTAAACAACATATTTTCAAAAATAATATTATGAAATAATAATTCTGCGAACAACCGTTTTCATTACATGTCGGTACTTACTGTCAAACGGTAAAATACTATATATAATAACTAGCAACACTGCAATCTCTTGTTTTCTTTTTGGTTCAACATTTAGAGTATATATTTAACAATAACATGGAGCCGAGTTAGGTATTCACCACAATTAGTCATGAATGAGAACTCTGCGATTTAATGCCGTAAGAAAAACTATTGTATTGAATATGTATGTTAACCAATGTGGTTTACCCGATATGCTTTATTAAAGCTTTTACAAACACTAGACACATACGAATAATTATAATTATTTGTTAATGCATTGCGTAAAAATACACGTACATGTTTTTTTCTCCAATTGTCAAACAAAACGCACTACAAACACAAGATAATTACATTGGTACCGTTTGCTGGGATACATGATACGTTTAACATACTTGCGCTGCATGTGGGTCCTTCATACCCAGCATCACACCTGCAGCTGTAGCTGTTCTGTAGGTTAAGGCATTGTCCATGTAGACAGGGGAACGACACGCACTCGTCGACGTCTGATAAAATAATGGCATAGCATTAGGTGATCCATTTGACGTAAAATATATTCTGCGTATTTTACGTCATCACTGAATCTATTCTGCATGTTTACGTCATAATTCAATCAAGTATGCGTATTTACCTCATCATTGAATCTATTCTGTGTATTTGCCGTCGTCATTGAATCTTTTCTGAGTAGTTAACATCGTCATTGAATCTATTCTGGGTAGTTATCATCACCATTGAATCTATTTTGCGTATTTTACGTCCAATGGAATATATTCTGCGTATTTTCCGTAATAATTAAATATATTCTTTGTATGTTACTTCATCATTGAAACTATGTTGCGTAGTTTACCTCATCATTGAATCTATTCTGCGTAGATTTTGTCATCATTGAATATATTCTGCGTTCTTGTGAGATTGCAACGATATGTAAGTGTTTTTTCTCGTAAATGAATAAACGGATGTCACTTACATCATTTGCAATAGATACAATAGTAGTTACAAAGTAAAATAACAACACAAAATGTTAACGCTATAAAGCGCATATCTTAGCTTTCTTAGTGACATGTGTGCAAAGCCTGTATGCGTGTGCTTAAGTTATGCATTGATATTTTCTCCCGTATGAATATTGGCCACAGGTTGCGTTGGAAGTCACGTGGAAAGGTGTAATAATCTTAAATAGGCGAACCATGGATCTTTACATTCCACGGTGGGAAGCGCAATCACACCGAACATCGGCTCAACGTCTCATGCAAACGACGCATTAGTGGATAAGGGGGCAATGACGAGCTGTCGATCCTGTGACACCTGGGATTCGAATTCACTATAACACTAGAGCACCGATACGCGCGTGTGATGTCTGTGCAACGAAGACGTTTTATCTCTTATTTAAATTCTTTATTATTAGAACATGTACGTGCAACCCAAATACTTACACACAACATGGCATTTTGAAGGTACTACCTGAAGAGCAGTTTATTCCAGTGAAGCCTGATTCGCACACGCATTTATAACCTGCCTGTAGGTCTATGCACGTGCCGCGTACACACGGGTTGGGCGTACATTCGTTGATATCTGAAATACGCAAGCAAACTAAAACACCCCTTTTAATGTTCCTTTCAGTAACATACTAATACTAGTAAACACGTACTTGCTATCAACACATATAACTATATTTTATTAACATCCTTTTGAAACAATAGACCTTTTCGGATTTTGCCACAGATAGTCTAAACTCCTAACCAGCTATTGTTAATGGATTAATTTATATTAGTCGAATATCAAAAACATTACCACATGTCCTTGTGTGCGAAATAATTTAACCGTCAAACACGCGATATCCGAGTGCAATAATTGGATAAATTGCAGATAATTTTGCACAAGGATTGACATTTGAAAGGAAGATAAACATGTTTATAAAATATTTATTCAAAACAGTGATATCCCAACCAGTCAAACAAAATGGAATTCAGGGTTCTTTGGTATAGACTGGAAAAATGTATATACACTTGTGTTCAATATTAGTTAAGATACCGATGTGTAATGGCTCCAATGTAGAATTTTCCACAAAATCTAACTAAAGCCCACATGTTTAATATGAAAATAGTTACTGATAATCTATGAGTTCTGTGTAATAATGAAGTAGAAAAGATAACACTTGTTCTGGATTCTCCAAAAAATATTAAATTTGCAGTTCATATTGTAAATAGAAACAGGCAAAGCTTACTTATCCAGGATATGATACTTGGTATTACAAATTCAAATATGAACAATTTAAATATTTTATGCCCAGAAATAAAATGATATATTTTTCATTGCCATAGAAAAAAACAGCATTCCTTCTAAATTTGGACTAGTTACTAGTTTTAAGGCACTCATTAGAAATTTATAAAAATACAGCAAAAACAGACGAAAAATCAAGAGATTTGTCACTAGTCAGCATGTTCACAGATAGTGTTTAAGCGAAATTGAATAGACCAGAATTAATACACATAGGAATAATTGTTTTGTCTTACATCATAATATTATTTTTGTAGTCTCTGCAATATTTTTATTACATAAAATTATATACTCAATGCAATTCAGTGTCTTTCGCATTTTTTTATTAAACGTGCGCTGTTTTTTAGGACATAATTTAATATATGTAAATGTATTAATACCGTTGTTTTGTTATGTAATTACAATTGTGTCTGTCATGACATTATTTGTGTAGTCTCCACAAAAAAGACATTTGAAAGGTCTATTGGATGGGGTATATTTTTATCAATCCACCAAACACAACATATTTGGCGACACTGACACTTCCAAAATGACTTCAAACATGACCACTTAATATGTCCTATGTAGTACTATAAATGAATTGTCACGTGTTACCTCTTATCGTCGATTTTTATTTTGAAAAGACACATGCATTTAATTGTTGATTTCACATTAAGTAAATATATATAAACGACTTTGTTTAAAAGAGACAAAAGTGTATACTCATAATTATAAAACCATTTTCATTGACATATGAGCATATTATTAAACAGTACATTCACCTCTCATTAGACATTTTTCCAAATAAATCACTCAGAACTGGTGTTTATGCCAGTAAAATAAACATATATATTATCAATTATGTTTCATAATAAATTCAACATTACATAATGATGCTATCACACTAAAATTGCCTTACCCTCATTACACAAGGTCCCCTTAAAGCCAGGTTCACAGTTGCAAGTGAATTTAGCAATGCCTTCGATGCAGACGCCGTTTCGGCAGGGATTGGGTTCACACTCTTTGGTTTCTGCAAAACATGATTTTCATATGGACGAACCATCAATGTTTGCTTGTGAATGATAAGTGCATATTTCTGGTTTGTGATTTCGACGGGATATGGAACATACTAAAAAGTAACGGTTTAAAAAAAAACTCAAACTTCCTATTGTTTTCCTAGTAAACGAATTGCGAAAAGGTTATTTTACATTGTATTACTTGTTGGTTTCATGATTGTTTATATAAAAACACACATTCAGAAAAGCAAATGTGAATATTTTAAATATTGATAAAAAGCAATGCAATGAATTTGTCGCATAAATCCGTCTTTATATTGGGTTTCTAAACATTTTGTTTTTACATTAATGTCGCAAAGGCTTCGCGAGTCTTCAATGAAAGGAGAATACAATAGAAAAACTGTGAATACTGAGTACAAATAAAACAATGAGCTTTCACTATGGCCAAAGTGCGGTGAATGTACATCTGCGTAGAGTGTCGTACAGGCTTATCCAGGAGGCACTTTCCGCCTATAGTGAATTTATGTTTAGAAGGGACTTCATTGAAACAGAAAATAACATAAAAGTGGAAAGTACCGTCCTGGCTTAGCCTCTGCGGACTGCACAGGCTAATCCCGGACGACACTTTACCCACATGCATTAAGCCCTGTTTTACCACGACACGCATTACATGTATTTAATCTAACCTGTTCCACAGAACTGCCCCTTATACCCATCAAGGCATGCACACGTGTAACCACCAGGCTCGTCGATACAGACTCCTCCGTTTTGACATGCGGTGATTCCCTTGCAGTCGTCGACGTCTACATAGACAAAAGGCCCCAAATGAATTAAATACCTAAATCCAATGCCGTCATTCCTCCCACGTGGCCGTCAACTTCCGTTATTAACAAAAGTAATACGACTTTTTACTAGACGTCATCTCGAATTATTTATTTATTGAAAGTGTATATAGATTTTTTTTTAATTTTATAACAAATATCAGTATTTTAGATGCTTTAAGCATTAGCACGTTTTGACTTTGGAAATGTTTTCAAATCAGTTCAATTACATTAATCAATCAAACTTAATACCATATATTGATGGCTACATTAATGTATGTTTTTGCATTTGTCATACAACCGCACTGCAAGCTGTAACTGACTCTGCTGATCCATACGCCAGTAAATATAAAGAGAAACATAGAGCCCTTAATATGTCGCTCAAATTAAACGTGCTCATCCTTATTTCTTAATTGGAGTTGGGGTTAGAATGATGCATGTATGACCGTATTACTTGCCTGATTGACATAACCCCCCTATATAACCATCCTGGCATTCACATACGTAATTCGCCACGTCGTCTTTGCACGTTGCGCCATTTTTACATTGGTGATTCTTGCATTCATCAATATCTGCAAATAACATTGAAATATTGATATACGGTTAATACCGACGTCAAATGACATACGTTTGTCTACATGCATGTAACAAGTCGGTTTGGTTCGCACTCCAGATTGAAAGGGGGAATCCAGGCGCGGAAACAGGATTTGGAGTTAGTGATGGCGGAAAAAATCTATACCTTAATACATCAAATATGTTGCAAAAGAGTAACAGTCAAATTGTCGGATTGCATAGTGTAACTTCAATGCAACGTTACGCGATAACGGCTTATAAGTTTCATTGGTAAATGAGCGATATAACTTTGTGAGTGTTAGGCAAATATAAAGAAATGTAAGATATTGTTAAATGTATTGTTAATTAATTTGTTAATCGTTCCGTTTTTCAGAACCATGAAGTTTGTATCTGCTGTGCAAATTACACGTTTCCTGGGTTTTGTCTAATGACCTCGTAAAGTACTTTGAAGCACGTGATGGTGGCATTGTTTATTAATAAAGACTCGTGTATAATATACTGTGTTGATATAATGGAGAATAATTTACAAGTGACGTATATTAAGATTGACCAGATCATGCTAATTTTGTTAAAGAAATTGATTGGCTGATACTGGATTCATTTTTATTGGTTTACTTTGAGAGTAATTGTAATTTACTGTAAACAAGTTGACCGTATAGTTGTCACTTAAGGATAATAAACAACAATGTACGCCTTGTGCAAACTGTGAAACCGTTATCACAACATGGCCCAGTTTTGTTATTTGTAGATACAATGCGTCATGTTCGCGCCTGCTACAAATCGTTAATTCGCGGCCGTTGTCAAGACTTGACCCCCCCTGCCAGTTATCAATTGTCGTTAATTGGACATGTTTGGCATGTGTTGTAAAAACGTTACACTGCCCCCGCCCACCTGCTAGGCAGGAAATACGACTGAAATTCATGTTAACTTTGCAATCAAACTGGGAAAAAACATGACTTTAAACAAAAATTCGTTCTTTAAATAAATGTGAAAATCGAATATTCGTATTCGTTTTTTATATTCGAATATTATCCAATATTCGAATATTCCAGTATTCGGTCCCATCCCTATTTCTAACTTCAACGTTTATCACTCTTTGGTAAAGAGAAGGGCCAAGTAATTGTGGGGTTATACACTGATAGAATTCTATACAATTTAACGGAGGGCGTCGCTTCCGCTGCATCCAAATCCACATGTGGGATCGTACAGTGCTTTACTTGAAACAATGATTTATGGATAACGTAAGCAATACTGCATGACTGCAAAATAACACAAATTGTCTTTTGTGGAAAAGTACAAACCTACTTCGCAGAGCGGTCCTTCGTAACCTGCTAAACACTGACATGTGAAGTTATTTATACTGTCATGACAAATGCCGTTATGTCTGCAGACCACGCCCTCACATTCGTTGATATCTGAATCAAATGATTAAATATATAAACACAGTTATAATTCAAAACAGAATGTCAAGTGTAATATGTATGCTTTAACAACATACCTTGTCTATCACAGAGATTAACATTTGTGGCAACTTACATAAAACTCTAAAACAATCTCAATCTAAGTTCCTGTTTTAAATGCATAAACCCAGTTACAATTTCAACACAGATGTCTGTGTTATAGTTATGCTTTTATAACATAACCTGTTCTAACATAATTAAACATCTGTGGCAAAATACATACAACTGTTAAGGACAATCTTTATCATAGTTCAGTAAATAAATCATATAATATTATTATTATACAATTTTCCTTGTGAATTATTTTTATTTGACGTTTCAAACCTTCTAAAAATTTCTCAATCAGAATAAAAATTATAAACTTTTTATGAACCAGCAACAGAGTTAATGAATTTTAAAATAGGTTATAACATTATCACAGTGTATAACCGTGCAGTGATCTAAACCTGAAGTTAGTGATCTGTAGGCCGATGATCAGTTAGTTGCTAACAGCAGAAAATGCATTAAGTGACACAATTTTTGATATTATCTTTTACTTTGGGGCTGATATAATATAGTTTAAACTTGTATGTTAAGTATTGTCCTATTTGTCACACATGTGCTTTATGATTTGTGTGGAAATTGTGTTTTCTTTGATAATTCAGTAGTTGATCACTGCAAATAAGTGGAAACGATCGAACACTTTTTAATACATTTCCATGGAATTCTTTGGATTTCGCGTAAATGTGTAAACCTTTGCGCTTCTTTACGCATATAAACACTTATTTAACTAACGACATTAATTGATAGTGTATTATATTTGTAAGAGCCGCTATTTGCCGTTTTATCCAGTCACTGTTTGTTTATTCACTGTACGCCTAGTTGCGACTGTACGCAACCACTAGTTGTGCGATTGAAATACAATTCTGTACGCTTGGTTGCGACTGTACGCAATCACTAGTTGTGCGATTGAAATAGAATTCTGTATGCTTGGTTGCGACTGTACGCAATCACTAGTTGTGCGATTGAAATAGAATTCTGTACGCTTGGTTGCGACTGTACGCAATCACTAGTTGTGCGATTGAAATAGAATTTTGTACGCTTGGTTGTGACTGTACGCAATCACTAGTTGTGCGATTGAAATAGAATTCTGTACGCTTGGTTGCGACTGTACGCAATCACTAGTTGTGCGATTGAAATAAAATTCTGTACGCTTGGTTGCGACTGTACGCAATCACTAGTTGTGCGATTGAAATAGAATTCTGTACGCTTGGTTGCGACTGTACGCAATCACTAGTTGTGCGATTGAAATACAATTATGTACGCTTGGTTGCGACTGTACGCAATCACTAGTTGTGCGATTGAAATAGAATTCTGTACGCTTGGCTGCGACTGTACGCAATCACTAGTTGTGCGATTTAAATAGAATTCTGTACGCTTGGCTGCGACTGTACGCAATCACTAGTTGTGCGATTGAAATAGAATTCTGTACGCTTGGCTGCGACTGTACGCAATCACTAGTTGTGCGATTGAAATAGAATTCTGTACGCTTGGTTTCGACTGTACGCAATCACTAGTTGTGCGATTGAAATACAATTCTGTACGCTTGGTTGCGACTGTACGCAATCACTAGTTGTGCGATTGAAATAGAATTCTGTACGCTTGGTTGCGACTGTACGCAATCACTAGTTGTGCGATTGAAATAGAATTCTGTACGCTTGGTTGCGACTGTACGCAATCACTAGTTGTGCGATTGAAATAGAATTCTGTACGCTTGGTGGCGACTGTACGCAATCACTAGTTGTGCGATTGAAATAGAATACTGTACGCTTGGTTGCGACTGTACGCAATCACTAGTTGTGCGGTTGAAATAGAATTCTGTACGCTTGGTTGCGACTGTACGCAATCACTAGTTGTGCGATTGAAATAGAATTTTGTACGCTTGGTTGTGACTGTACGCAATCACTAGTTGTGCGATTGAAATAGAATTCTGTACGCGTGGTTGCGACTGTACGCAATCACTAGTTGTGCGATCGAAATAAAATTCTGTACGCTTGGTTGCGACTGTACGCAATCACTAGTTGTGCGATTGAAATAGAATTCTGTACGCTTGGTTGCGACTGTACGCAATCACTAGTTGTGCGATTGAAATACAATTCTGTACGCTTGGTTGCGACTGTACGCAATCACTAGTTGTGCGATTGAAATAGAATTCTGTATGCTTGGTTGCGACTGTACGCAATCACTAGTTGTGCGATTGAAATAGAATTCTGTACGCTTGGTTGCGACTGTACGCAATCACTAGTTGTGCGATTGAAATAGAATTCTGTACGCTTGGTTGCGACTGTACGCAATCACTAGTTGTGCGATTGAAATAGAATTTTGTACGCTTGGTTGTGACTGTACGCAATCACTAGTTGTGCGATTGAAATAGAATTCTGTACGCTTGGTTGCGACTGTACGCAATCAATAGTTGTGCGATTGAAATAAAATTTTGTACGCTTGGTTGCGACTGTACGCAATCACTAGTTGTGCGATTGAAATAGAATTCTGTACGCTTGGTTGCGACTGTACGCAATCACTATTTGTGCGATTGAAATACAATTCTGTACGCTTGGTTGCGACTGTACGCAATCACTAGTTGTGCGATTGAAATAGAATTCTGTACGCTTGGCTGCGACTGTACGCAATCACTAGTTGTGCGATTTAAATAGAATTCTGTACGCTTGGTTGCGACTGTACGCAATCACTAGTTGTGCGATTGAAATAGAATTTTGTACGCTTGGTTGTGACTGTACGCAATCACTAGTTGTGCGATTGAAATAGAATTCTGTACGCGTGGTTGCGACTGTACGCAATCACTAGTTGTGCGATTGAAATAAAATTCTGTACGCTTGGTTGCGACTGTACGCAATCACTAGTTGTGCGATTGAAATAGAATTCTGTACGCTTGGTTGCGACTGTACGCAATCACTAGTTGTGCGATTGAAATACAATTCTGTACGCTTGGTTGCGACTGTACGCAATCACTAGTTGTGCGATTGAAATAGAATTCTGTACGCTTGGCTGCGACTGTACGCAATCACTAGTTGTGCGATTTAAATAGAATTCTGTACGCTTGGTTGCGACTGTACGCAATCACTAGTTGTGCGATTGAAATAGAATTCTGTACGCTTGGTTGCGACTGTACGCAATCACTAGTTCTGCGATTGAAATACAATTCTGTATGCTTGGTTGCGACTGTACGCAATCACTAGTTGTGCGATTGAAATAGAATTCTGTACGCTTGGTTGCGACTGTACGCAACCACTAGTTGTGCGATTTAAATAGGATTCTGTACGCTTGGTTGCGACTGTACGCAATCACTAGTTGTGCGATTGAAATAGAATTCTGTACGCTTGGCTGCGACTGTACGCAATCACTAGTTGTGCGATTCAAATAGAATTCTGTACGCTTGGTTGCGACTGTACGCAATCACTAGTTGTGCGATTGAAATAGAATTCTGTACGCTTGGCTGCGACTGTACGCAATCACTAGTTGTGCGATTGAAATAGAATTCTGTACGCTTGGTTGCGACTGTACGCAATCACTAGTTGTGCGATTGAAATAGAATTCTGTACGCTTGGTTGCGACTGTACGCAATCACTAGTTGTGCGATTGAAATAGAATTCTGTACGCTTGGTTGCGACTGTACGCAATCACTAGTTGTGCGATTGAAATAGAATTCTGTACGAGGTTGCGACTGTACGCAATCACTAGTTGTGCGATTGAAATAGAATTCTGTACGCTTGGTTGCGACTGTACGCAATCACTAGTTGTGCGATTGAAATAGAATTCTGTACGCTTGGTTGCGACTGTACGCAACCACTAGTTGTGCGATTGAAATAGAATTCTGTACGCTTGGTTGCGACTGTACGCAATCACTAGTTGTGCGATTGAAATAGAATTCTGTACGCTTGGTTGCGACTGTACGCAACCACTAGTTGTGCGATTGAAATAAATTCTGTACGCTTGGTTGCGACTGTACGCAACCACTAGTTGTGCGATTGAAATAGAATTCTGTACGCTTGGTTGCGACTGTACGCAACCACTAGTTGTGCGATTGAAATAAATTCTGTACGCTTGGTTGCGACTGTACGCAACCACTAGTTGTGCGATTGAAATAAATTCTGTACGCTTGGTTGCGACTGTACGCAACCACTAGTTGTGCGATTGAAATAAATTCTGTACGCTTGGTTGCGATTCGTGATCGACACGCATATTTAAGAAATGTTCGATCTTCCTTAATAATAATTATGTCAGTGTGCGTTTAACTTAGTATGATTTAGTTTACATGTACTTGCATTATTTATTCGTAAAAACAAATTTAATTTCATTTGAAAGTGTCATTTCATGGAGACATATTTATTATAAACATATTTTGCTTTATAGGAATCGCGCGTGTTTGTCCGTACGTCCGAACGTGTGTACGTCCGTAAGAATGAAAGCTGCATATTATCAAAAGTTCAACGTTTTCAATTTTTGTTAATAAAATATGTAATAAAATGTGTTTTATACATGATGCAGAGATGCTTTTTTGTTACGATTTTGCTATCGCGCTTCGTGATTTTTACTAAACAATATTTGTGTCACCCATATGGAGAAAGTTGAGATTGAAAAGAATTAAATCCTTAAAAATAACGACGCGGTGTAAAACAGAATTATTATTTTCATTAACTGAAAATAAAATTTTCAAATTTCTCTTTAAACTATATTTATATTTCATTCGCTGTCATATACAAATTGAAGATCTTTCCATGACTTTCAACATGAAATAAAATCATATTTAAAATGTCTTTGGCGGATGATAACTCTGGGTCGTGTGAGATGTGGCCAATTGCCTAATTCACTCTGATGTACATAGAACTATTTTTCTCAAAGTCAACAATTAATGTTCTAGGCTGATGTTAACTCTGGGTCATGTGAAATGTGGCCAAGTGCCTATTTCACTCTGATGTCCATAGAACTATTTTTCTCAAAGTCAACAATTAATACCCTAGGCGGATGTTAACTCTGGGTCGTGTGAAATGTGGCCAATTGCCTATTTCACTCTGGTGTACATATAACTATTTTTCTCAAAGTCAACAATTAATACCCTAGGCGGATGTTAACTCTGGGTCGTGTGAAATGTGGCCAATTGCCTATTTCACTCTGATGTACATATAACTATTTTTCTCAAAGTCAACAATTAATACCTAGGCGGATGTTAACTCTGGGTCGTGTGAAATGTGGCCAATTGCCTAATTCACTCTGATGTACATGGCACTATTTTTCTCGTTGTGTTATATTATAAAAAAATAATTAACTCATCGACAATGCAAACATCGGCTTTCGGAAACAAAATAAAACAAATCAATTAAATATCAATAAGCAACAACAACGATGAATGTATTACCTTATTTACCACAATAAAAATAAGTGAAATTTCATTTACGACCATAGAATACACAAACATGTGTCATTTTGGCGTATTTAGGTCATTTTGTTTAGCATGAAATAAAAAACGAAGTGCCGATTTTGCTACATGATTAAAATTGATTTAATTTGCGACTAAACAAAAAAGATTTTTGCACTTGTGGACATTCACCCATAACATGTATTGTATTACCAATGCGCAATAAGTACGATTTTACACTGAAGCCAAAAATACCCTTTATTTCTTTATTCAAGCCACAGTTAAAACGCATCAGTTACAATCCGGAACTTGTCTACAACATATCATTAAATACAAAATATTCTTCACATTGTGTAACCGAAGAAAAATACCACAACATATCATGATCCGTACGAAGTGCGGGAGGAGGTGCGTTTATTCCTTTCAGGAAACGTTTTAACAAATGAATTATATATGTAGTTATGACAACATACATTTGTTGCTATAAACACATTCTCGGACAAATATGAGTATTTTTAAATTGAAACACATATCTTCTATCATAGAAAAATGTTATCTCATAGAAAAGATGTATATTTATATTTAGCGACTCATTAATACAACATGATCAAACTGAAATGCATTTATACAAAAATATAATATATAACAAATATAGCTATAAATACACACTTTCTTATTTTTAAGTAAAACAACTACAATTAACTTATCATTTTGGTTTTAAAATTATTACGTGCTTACATATAAAATTATCGTCTTGAAAATGCGGACATAAAAAAGTGAGTACAAATGACTTTTAACACATTAAATCAAGTTATAATTACTTTTGAACGTAACCGCTCAGATCGTTTTCATTAGCAACTAGACCTAATCGTACAGTTTACTTTTGACCATTTGCAACTAGTCGTACATTCGGTGGTTGGACAAAATGTTTGATTTCTCCGTCTAAAACCTGTTCTCTTAAATAAACTGAATACTGCTAGACTTTTAAGTAATACATTGATCCATTTCTAAAGAAAAATACACCATCAGCCATAATTAGAATGAAATAAACAACTACAAAAATATTACTTTTATTTCAAAAAGCGAAACGTTAAGTGATCATGTCTGTTAGAACAATTTCTCATATAATACTAGTCATAAGACCATACAAAATTGATTCTATGTTTAGCGTCCCCATGATTTTTTAAAACCTACCAACCAGGCAGGCAAACATGAGTCAATAACAAACATTTTTTTCATAACATATTCGTGGTAGTGGTACAAGCTAAAGCAAATGTTTACTTGCAAAACTAGTATATAATTATCATCTTCATATTGGGAACCTACTTTTACAGATTATTTTAACAGGTAATTGACTTGTTGCACACGTTTTTACAATTATTGGTAAAAACACATAAAAGTCATTTGTTTAAGTTCAGTCTGAATATAAAAGAAAGCGAAACTTCAGCTGCGACAGCAGGAGAGAACTCTTATTAGCAGCATGAGGTCTTTTATTTATGGCAAGTGACCAATTGCAAAAAACAATACACAGGGCATCACAAAAACACATAACAAACACAAAACACACATGAATAAAACTGGGGTTACCGCCTTGGAACGGTCAATGCAAAGTATTGGGGGTTTACACCGGTTTATGTGCGCACGAACCTCACACTTGGCCCAGAATTATTCACAAAACATTCAAGCGTAAATAAAAATTAACTTCATAGCATCGCAATTCAAATTAAACAGCAATAAAAGAGAATATTATTCAATTGAATTACTATTTAATAACTCAATGGCTAGATTCAAACCAGAGCAGCAGAATTGCAACTTTTTGAGGCACGATCAAATGAAACGAAAAACAAGTATCAACTACATCTCGTCTTTTTATAAAAAGCTTTAAAGACATAGCATCATATAGGTCAATTTTCAGATCATCGTCATGCAATTTCAGGAAAGAAGCCGTAATGTTGGGTGTAAAAAGCCAGATTACATTGCTTTGTTGTGTGTGTTTATTTTAAACTGAATAAAACTTAATATATTATTCTACATCTTCCTGCTAACTCAAATTGAAAAAAATAATTTAACTGAATGAACGAGGTTGTTAAAACCAGTGTATATATCGGAAATGCTGTAAAATATTAAATAAAATGGTACAATTGATAATCTTACGCTACGTCACTGAGACAGTAAAAATATTTAAATGATGATGTAATCCAGAAACGCGCAATGCACACGAAGCCGTCATAATTTTAAAACGCAAAGAAGTTAAAGCTGAAGTAACGATGAAAGAAATTCAGTATCGAAAACTAAAAATGTGTTTTTCAGTATAAGTGAATTATATCCTTTTGATAAGAAAGAGTGTACTAATTATTAAGTATACGTTTAGCATTCACTTTAAAATATTTACACTTGCGAACTCGTTTCAAAACATCACTGTAAAATGATGGTTGGGATATTCTGTTAGATAAAAACGGAAGTCATATCATATCATATAGGTATTTACAAACCCTGACATTTACACCAAAGAATAAATGTAAATAATCACATCTTCATGATCACAGAAACAGAAACACGTTTTAACATATTTTAAAATAAATATATACAAATAAACAACACACATAACAGAGAAAATACTAATGCAAAGCAAAATGATATATATATATATATTTGCATGGACTTTATATATTTTTGGATGTCCATAAACACTTTGTTCGTATATTAATGTAGTAGGGTGTGCACGAGTCTTTAATGAAAAGAAAAAAAAACATGTTAACAAACTGTCAATATCAGAGCGTGTTGTACTTTACTATACTTTACTACGTATGCTTTTGCTACGGCTAAAGGTCAGTCAGTGAAATGAAGTGATGCTCAACGTCTTATTATAAAGATTGAAAGAAAACTACATGTACGTTGTCTAACCTGTTTCACAGAACTGGCCCACGTATCCTTTAGGGCATACACATGTGTAGCCCCCTTGGCTATCGTTACAGATCCCTCTGTTCAGGCACAAGTTGACTCCCACGCAATCGTCGATGTCTACAAACATCAAGAATTCCCAATAATGTATACATGACATAGCAATCGAATCCAGAAGCGAACACACGTTCTGCGACCTTTACTAGACGTTTTTATTTACAATGAAACCAGTCCAAACCGAACCCTGTAAAAACCGAATTCCTGTCAAAATCGAACGGCTCTATCGGTCCCGATTTGTTTGCTCCTTATCTCATATATGAAAAACCCCTTAATAAACCTAACCCTGTCCAAACCGAATACCGAACGATTTTTTTTCGCAAATTTGATCTCATTTAACCTTAAAAGCCCTGAATAAACCGAACGGTGTATCTTGTTAGGTGTCACTTTGCGATACCGCTAAGGCATGAACCCTATTATTGGTGACACAAGTACATACAAACGGCATACTCGCCGTGGTGATAACTGGGCAGCGGTGCAATAAGCCATCAGAAAGTTGGCGCTTTCGACAACACTCAACTTGTAAAACACAGATTAATCGTGTTTTATGTTGAAATTGACGTACACTGTAAAATGTTTAATATTTAACAATAATATAGTTAATTTATTCATATAGTAAATTCTGGCACGTATCTCATTAAGCCTAAGGCTTGCGATGTAACCGAGCAAAAATAAATATGTTCAAACTAATCATGCAGTCAACCTTTGGTGATTTCTTTAAACAGATGTAAATAAGTTGTACTTTAAATACATTAATAAACTTGTTTGATAATTTGAGTGTCGTTTTATGTACAAATACACATTTTTACTAGCAAATAACAAAAATTATAAACAATTATAAAAGTGTAAACATTAACATGTTGTGTAAAATTTGTCTTATTATATACTCGAATAAACATATATAATAAAACGTACATTCTTAAAGGAAAATGATTTAAAAACAACCTGGGTAAACCGAACACCTCTGAAAACCGAACAATTGGCCCGGTCCCGACGCCGTTCGTTTAGACAGGTTCTACTGTATTTATTTATTTAATGCAGTACGTAGACTTTTATATAATGATTGTTTATGTTTTATGCAGAGCCACTAACTGACACTAACTATGTTTTTATTTCCGTCAGTTCAATAAAATGATCCATCAAACTTTATAACATGTAAACATGGATTATATTCAATGGACTAAGTCTACGAAAAACAATTTTAATGTTATTATGCTCTAGAAATGACAAAAAAACTGGCGCATACAATCAATCAAGCATGAGTAATTTACTAACTTAAGTTAATGTTGATAAAAACAAATAAAAAAACATTTGAAAAAAAAAATGAAACGAGGAGTGTTGAACTCAGAGACGTAGGAACAAATGACAATTGACAGTGCTCTAACCAACTGCGATATTCTGACATGTGATACGTTTGCATGTTTTGAAGTTTATGAGCTTCTTTCGCGCCTAAGCTGCATTATGTAAGGAACCTGGATCTCAGCTACCCTACCTTATTTACTTTTAGATACACATCGGAAGTTGGGGACGAATTCTGAATCATTGGTGCAACTACCAGCTAGTTTTATTTTAAATGTTGTTAATTTTGGTGCGGTCTTGAGTCTTTTGGGAATACAGGAGAAACGCGGAGGAAACCCCACCTGTACGGGCTGGAAACGATATTATATATATACCCGTACATTTGATGTCAACGTGTAAACAAACAAACACGACCTTTAGTATTTTGTATAACCATAGTTTACACACGTTTCCTTACCAAGCATAATAGCGCAGTTTGTGAAACCACTGTCTACTGTTCTTTCTTCGTATGGCTTCTAAGTCGTGAGTTCGAATCACGCATGGGGTTTGAAGCGCATTTATATCATATAATATCAATAATAGTGAAATAGGACGCCATTTGTTCGGTGACATAGTCCCTTTAATAATTTAATGACTTTTCTCGTATACTCGTTTCAATTATATGAACATTAGTTGTTAATCTTTATTATATAGAGGATATTTGTTTAATACAGTGTAAGATCGTATTTTATTTCATGAGTGGTCATAGAAACAATATTTAGTTTCTATGACCACGAATAAAATAAATAACGATCTTTCACTGAATGACACAAATGTTCTTTTTATTTCGTGCTTTTGAACTATAACTTGAAAAAATTAGCGAGATATGCTGAAGCGTCACAAGTTATGTGTATTATGACGTCATAAATATGATCAATGAAAATTGTCGATCACTGTTGTGGTGGGAAAATAGTGCAAGTCGTTGTCGCTGAATTATAATTGTATTGAATTTTATTATGTGTTTTCTGTTGTTTAAAAAGGCCGTAGGGTATTCGCATACTTTCAAAAAATTACATTAAACAAAGTTATAAGTCGTTCCATATAACCAAGAGTGAAATGATCAAACGTTATCATTTCACTCGACCAGTTTATCATTCACTGGTATTCTCCACTCATTCATCGCATAGCATGAAATAAATAACATTATTATTTAAATAACATACTTTGTCGTCTGACCTTTCGGTCAGCTTGATTTAGTATTCACAGTGGCTGTTTGGTGAATGTGCGTAAGTGCGTTCGTCTGTCCGTGCGTGCGTGCTTTCGTCCATCCGATCTCGTCCGGACCATAACTTCAACAGTCATCAGGGACTTTTGGAATAACTTGCCACAGATGGTCACCATGTGGAGACGGCATATTGCACGTAAAACCTTTGTCCTTAGCTCATAGCTCAAAGGTCAAGGTCACACGTAAAGGCCAAAGGACAAATATGTGAATAATACAGCTTACCCGGACTGTAACTTCATTATTCATCAGATAATTTCAAAATAACTTGCCACAAATGTATATAATGTGGAGACGGCGTGTCGCATACATGACCTGTGTCCCTAGCTCGAATGTCAAGGTCACACCTAAGAGGTCAAAGGTAAAATATGGGCCTAATAACGCTTGTCCGGACCTTCAATTCATCATTTATCAGGAAATGTTAAAACAACTTGCCACACATGTCAATCATGTGAAGACGGCGTGCCGCACGCAAGACCTGTGTCCCGGGCCCAAAGGTCAAGGTTTCACTTAGAGGTGAAAGGTCAAAATGGGCCTAATAAAGCTTGTCTGGACTTTTAATTCATCATTTATCAGGGACTGTTAAAATAACTTGCCACAAATGTTTAACATGTGTAGACGGCATGTCGCACGGAAGACCTGTGTCCCTAGCTTAAAGGTCAAGGTCACACTCATGGTCAAAGGTCAAATATCGGCATAATATATTCATTTGTAAGTGGAGGTTGATATAGTTTTGCACAAATGTTCACAATTTCGTGTCGGCATGTCGCACGTTCAAGGTCAATGTCACACTTAGAGGTCAAAGGTAAAAAATATTGGCATGATAATCTTGTCCGGACCAGACGTTCTCCTTTTGTGGTTTGTAGTTTTAAATACTTTTCAAAATTTTTCATAAAATGGTGTCGACATGTTGCGCGCAAGACAAATGTTCCTGACTCCAAGGTTAAGGTCACACTTAGAGGTCAGCTATGGTCAAAGTTCAAATATGGGCATTATACAGCTTGTTTCCGATGTGATTTTAAAATAATAACAACATAAGTTGCTTATTAGTGTATATGTGTCCCTTGCCTGTTTGACAATATCTCCCCGTAAAACCATCCGGACATTCACATTCGTATTCCCCTACCAAGTTAACGCATTTGGCGTTATCTGGACACTCGTGTTTCTCGCATTCATCCACATCTGTAATAAACGGTGAAATTTAGACATAATACTGATACAGCATTTAAATGAGTCATTATTGATAGCGTCATACGATTGCAGTTCTTAAACAATTAGGTTAAAAGTGGAGCCCAGACAAATGGGGGAATTAAAATCTTCGTTCATATTTTTATTTGATACATACAGAAGAAAAACACAGTTTGATATAACGAAGCCAAGATAGTATTTCTGAAACTCAATGATGTCTTTTATATAAACTCTATTAGTCAGTTTTGTTCAATGATGTTAAGTACTTACCTTTTTCGCAGTAAGTCCCTGTGTAACCTGGCAAACACGCACACGTGAATTCATTCATACCGTCTAGACAAATGCCGTTAGGCGCGCATGTATCGCCCGCACATTCGTCGATTTCTAAATAAAAAATGATTCATCACAATTACAATTCAACATACAACTGCACATGTTATAGTTATGTATAACCTGTCTATCACATAAGTTAAAATCTTTAACAGAATTGTACAACACATAATACGGTTTAAACCAGACAAATGCGTTGTTGATCATCATAACGTATGTACGATATGACCTTTCTTGTATAACAGTAACTAAACTTATAAATATTATCAGTTGATTTTAACACAGCAAACCTATAGAACCACGCGTGAGCAGAATATCCAAACAATAACACGGTAACATCTGCGTTTGACAGCAACACATAATAAACAAAATTATAATGCTATATCCGTGCGTATTAATTAAAAACGCAAAAGAGCCGTCAGATACAAGGACAAGTATATTCAATTCAATACCTTATTTTAGCGCAAAGTGGTACTGAAATGTCAAAGATAAGTATCGTTTATCGTTACTTTAGGACCAACATATCGAACGTCTTGGTATCGGTCAAAATATCGGTCAACATGAAACAAACTATTAACATTAAATCGAATTGTGTAAAAGTTGCTTTTTTTGATATTCTCCTAAAATAAGAACTTGTTCAAAATGACCTTTGGCTCCATGAAAATATATGTGAAGCAAATATTTTTAGTAAATACTACATGAAAAAGAGTGACAAATTCTCTAATGTTCTAGATGAAATTGAAGATTAAAATGATTAAAGCTTAGTGTACACTTATGTATGTATTTATTTATTCTTTTATTTATTTTTGATTGATAGATTGTGATTGATTGATTTATTAATTAATTAATTGATTGAGTGATCGATCAATTTATTTATTTATTCATTCATTTATAATTCATTCATTAATTCTTGCATTCATTAATTCTTTGAAAAGTTATTTTTCCATAGTTTTTTCTTTTAATAACAAATACGTTTTGTCAACAAGATTAGCACACTATAGTTAGTGAACATGACATTTATTTTGTTTTGTAAATGATATTTTTGGTACTTTTATTTTTTAAAAGTTTTGTTTTACTTAAGTACCACACTTAAAATATTACTAGCATAACTTACATTTATTTCATATGAAAGTACTAGAACAAACAGTATACATGAATAAACTTCTTAAACGAGGACTTTCATGCCTATTTTAACATATATTAATGAATCGATAAACAAGAACTTGTTGCAGAAAAATGACTTACATCAAACACAAAGTACACAATATATACCTAAATTGCAGTGGTTCATCATTTTTGTTATTATGTGATTAATGACTAAGGTTTGCTGTAATCTTGTGTGAAGTTGAATGAAACATAAAGTTTCAGTTACGTATATACTTAGTACAAATTTAAAAATATCATATGATTATTCGAATATCGATGATTTTGTATCGACACAAGTATCGTCCCGATAATTCTGATCGATTAAGAGCCTTACTGGCATCAGATTCAGATGATATGTGTGGGGGGTGGGAGGGGGGAGGGGGGAGGGGGGAGGGGGGTGTATTTTAAAGTTTATAAGGTCCTTCCGCGCCGAAGCTATGTGAGGACCGGGGGTGTGCCCCACCACCCCTAACTAATTACTTGTGCTGTGTGTGTGTGGGGGGGGGGGGGGAGAGGCGGAGTACCCGGAGTAAACCCCACTTATCCGATATGATTTACATCAGATTTGCATGGATCTACGTTTACAGGGACCTTTGGCTGCCTGTCTTGGCGCAGCATATCAACATACATTGCGTCATTTACTAGACTGTATATATTGTTTAATCAATAATCGTACATACATTGACAAAATTATCCCCGTTAAATACATGTATATTCTTTGCTTTACTAAATTAACCATCAAACGGCGATATGTTGTTGCTTTACCGCGACTTTAACTTAGGGTTTATATTCGTGTTATTTAGTATGTTTTGTTTCGTTAGTTTTCAAAACAAAACATGCTGGGATAAATAGAATACTAGGCACGTTTAAGTGTTAAATAAAAAGTAATTGTATCTGCCCTGCATGGAAACATGTTGTTTTTTTAAGTCTCACTAGATAAACGTATCATTACTAAACACTGACCTAGTAATCTCTGTATAGACAACAATTTCGCAGAAACGTTCATTTTATTGGCAGCCAAGAACCACATGTAAGTGTTAGACTTACCGTCGCAATGCAAGCCTGTTCCGTCAGATTCATAGCCATCTAAGCAAGTACATACATGTATATCAGCGGCACATTTTGCGTTGCTGATTTTGACACACAGATTGGTGTTCTCTGAACAGTCGTCTTTAAGTTTACCTGTAAACAAATTCCTGAGAATATATGGCATTTGTACATTTCAAAAGACTGAAACATAATCTCTTTCACTGGATTTGTATATATTACCGTTGCATCGAAGTTCGATTTTGTTCTCGTTGTATATATTACCGTTTCACCGAATTTCAATTTTGTTCTCGTTGTCATTTAGTCTGTTATATCTATTCCTTACGAGTAATGAAATGAGTGTGTGATGTTTGTTAATTATCAATTTATTGTTTGATCTATACAAATTAGCATTCCTCACATCAAATGTGAATCGTAATAGCACGCGAAATAGAGCATCACTTATAACCCGACACTTACACAATTCGTGATGAAATGGCTTATTTAAAAAATCAAATTTGCACAACAATTACATTAATGACATAAGCGGCCACCTGTAAACTTCTATTCTATTCAATACTCATTTTATGATGAAACCAACGAAATTAAAACAACCACTCGAAAACACAAATTCGCAACATGCTGTCAGCCATCTCAATGAATTACAGGAGGCACATGACCACAAATGGAGGAATATTAGTCAGTATTTCATATGAAAATACGTAACATCTATTAGACATAGGTGTCAGCTCATTTAGCATCAAGTTCATCTGTCATTTGCAACAGATTTGCGTATGCAGTAGATTCTCACGAATTTGGGATCCGATACATTTGAAATTGACAAATGTTTCCGTGTGTTGTTTGCACGTGTCAATAGCAATCGATATTATAGAAGTAGACACGCTATATAAAGCTTTTTCTCAGATGAAAGTTCAAACGCTAACAAAATACTTTAATATTGGTCAAAATTATCATCGCAGCATTATGCGAATCTTTATTTTTGACTTCTTGTTTTTATTGTTTGGCTTTTCGGAAATGGTGTTTGACATGCATTCAAAGTTTACAGACGGACACGTATATCATTGAATAAATCGTTGGTAATATTTTCTTAAAAAATAATCATTTTATAACGAATTGTGTTAGTGTCGGGTTATCAATGTTGTTCAGTGCATTACGCACACAATACAACCTATTGTCACAACGAATGAAAACGAATGAAACAGTCCGTGTGTATCTGATTCGTATCGGTTGCCAAACATTGTATACTCATTTATTTCCGCTTCGTAATATGCCCTGCAATAGTATGGATTCTTTGTAAATATGTACAAAAATGTATTAACGTAAACATGCAGGCGAGTAAAATGTATTCATTTTGAAACAACACAGAATACGTTTTAGAATACCATACCCCGTTCGCATGTAGGCTCTGTAGAACTCCACCTTGCAGGCACTGAAGTTCCATCGCATATTCTTTCATCACTACCGTCCAAGCGGAATCCTTCTTTGCAGGTATACTTAGCTTTCTGATTAACAATCGTGTCATCATATGTAACGTTGCCATTTGCTGGCTTAGGCAAGTCACCGCAGTCTGATGAAGAAAATGCACAACTTGTGTGAGGTTGGTTTATGTTTATTACAAAACCAAATACGAGACTAGTAAGGAAATAATGTTGTTAAACTACTCAATAAACAACAATTTGGAGTTATGATGCGGAGGAATTGATCCACAACGGTGTTAGCCCGAGTGATTTAATAGCCACGCATCTGAACAAAAGAGTTGTTGATTAAACAATAAACAACGATAATGCGAAAATTATTTCGATTCTAACATGACTTAACATATAGTTTTGCAATTGTAATGAGAACTACATTTTATTATGCTCCGCTAAGAACCGGGACTACTTTTGCGTTGTATATTTGGTAGTTTGATAAAGACAATTTAGTTCTTTGTCCATAGGAAAATTAGCGACTATCATCAGTATCATGCTATGATAGTAGTTTAAACACTTGCTTGAGAAGTGTCTCTTTATATAGGCACTTCATACCAAACCTACTTATTATATAATATACCATTTAATCATACTCGAAGACTAATAAGCAACGTTTCACATATAAGTTAATTGCCATTTGTGTAATATAATAAACACAAATTATAATATGACAAAAAGAGAGCACTTCTGACTATATATTAGAAATGATGGTTTATATATGAAAAAAAAATCAATTGAATTCGATAAAATTGTGTTTAACATTTTCCGTTCATATTTTAATATATTCATATTGCATAGGCATCTTAATAGGGAATACGTATGCATTCGTTATCGTATGAACACCATGCTAGTAATACTAAGATTTCCTATACTGTTAAATGTTAAACTTTCTTACATTTATTGTTAAAGTGTGTATGTACGATCTTACAACAGATATAGTGGCATAAATACAATAAAAAAATAATGTGAATTAACATATATTTCTATTTAAAATGGAGTAAAAGTTACGAACAAACAATGCCTTTAAACGCACGATACCGGTAAGCTAGTTTTTAATACCGGTAAGATACTTTTCAATCACAAAATACCTTTTGTTTGGTTTAGGTTACACAACACTAATACATTATTCAAAAGTCAACGCACTAGTACTTGTTGATTTATTCTATATTGAAGTGTTTCCTTCGCCTTTTGTATGTTTTTCTGTTTACCTCGAAGTTTTATTGTCACTTGCGTCTGCTTATTTTGAAAATAGTTGGCATGAAATATGGTATATACACACTTTAACGTTTGATTAAATAAATGTTTTACTAATTAATATACATACAAATTTATTTCCAGTTCTACTTATATAACCCTGACCGATTTGTTTACTTTTACTTGGAGTATCTATTTGCTCTGCATGTTGATCGTCTAATTTTTGGGGCTTTTACTCGTATATCACAATTGACAATGATGAATTGATTTAGATCTGCAATAAGAAAACATACATTTTTTATTGATATTAAAACGTCATTCTATCTAAGACAATTAATGCCCAGGCAAAGCAAAAGAGCTTAGATACGCCCCCATGTAAGTGCTATCAAGTACATATATTACACGTCACTTGTGTTGTGACGTCATTTGTGGTTTGTTTTGCATTTTTCTCGCCGAGTCAAAAGTTTGATACATTGCTATGGTATGGATTTAATATAAGATTTTCCGTGAAAAAGTATACAGATGTGTGACATTTTCGGACTAAAGGCATTTAATTCTCCATCTGCTGTGTTAATAACCACACAGGAGTATCCAGGATCTGTTAAACTTTCAGCCTAGGAATTATAGGATGTAAAAGTGGTAGAACTCTACTGTAGCCTCGACGTATTCATGATATGGACATAGTCTTACTAGCAAAGCAACTTTTATATTTTATGCATTAATAATGTTTGGTGCTTGTTGGCTAAATCAACCGAAATAGAAGTTCCTCTTGATGGCACATGCATTTTTCCTTCTGTTTAGTTACTTTTTTAGTTTTGTAGCGATATTATTTATTCAGGTTTGCTGCGGTTTCCACCCAGATCTCTGTGTTGAATTCCAGAGCCTTCATGCCACGCTTGCAGACATCTTTATATCTCAGCTAGTGGCGGCCGTTCGGTCTTTTGCCAGATTGAAATTCACCATAGAATTCGATCGTCTTCCTTACTACAAACGTGGCAGCAGTCTGCGTTGTCTGAGCAGCATGTACATGGTGGGGAGGTCCGTAAGAACCTGGGCGTTGAGAACTTTGTCGTTCCAGCTGATGCCAAGGATACGGCGAAGACATCGCATTTGGAAACTGTTCAGCTTCTGCGCTTGCTTTGCATAAGTTGTCGATGATTCACTCTCGTACAGGTGAATATGCAGGCATTGTATACTTCCATCTTGGTTGAAGTGGTTAGATTGGGGTTTTCCCAGACACGAGTGGACAGTTGTCCTGGGGCTGTTGCAGCCTTGCAAATGCGTTTGTTTATTTCAGCATCTATGGACCGGTTGTCGCTGATGGTGGAACCAAGGTACATTTAGGTGAACTGGTGTACCACTTCAAATTTGTCGTTAGTGTGTAAACCTATTTATTTAAGCTCGATTGCATCGAAAGCCTTAGGCTTATTAGAGACATTCTCGAGTCCGTTTCCTGGGTAGAACCAGTACTTAGTGTCTTTGGGGGAGATCTTGAGAACGCTCCCCGGGAGGGGATCGAACCCGGGACCTCCCGATCGCTAGGCGGACACCATAGCCACTACGCCACCGCGACCTTTGTCGTTGTCGATGGTTATGACAGATGGTGTGTCCAGAAATGTCATTTCTTGCTCAAAAAGGGGTCATAACTCCACTGATGGCTGAAAAAACTACACCAAAATACCCAGGTGCACAAGTTCACATACTGATTAATATGTTAATAAAGTTCCATCACTCTAGCAATAATCAGTTTTTAGTTACACGCGACACGACCACAAATGTCATTTTTTGCTAAAATAAAGGGCCATAACTCCACTGATGACCGATAAAACAGCACCAAAATACACAGGTACACAAGTTAACATTTTGATAATATGTATATAAAGTTTCATCACTGTAGCAGTAATACTCTTTGAGTTATGTTCGAAACAAGTCCAAAAATGTCATTTTTTGCTTAAAAGGACCATAACTCCACTGATGTCTGAAAACAACTGCACCAAAATACCCAGGTGCGCAAGTTTACATGCTGATTAATATGTTTCTGATGTTTCATCACTCTAGCAAAAATACTTTTTGAGTTACACGCGACACAAGTCCAAAAATGTCATTTTTTCCTAAAAAGGGCAATAACTCCGCTGATGTCGGAAAAAAATGCACCAATGTAGTGTACGCGGTACATGTAATCACATATATAATCGAACGTTAAAACGCATCTACAATCAAACTTTGGTTCAGTATAGTTGACGCTTGTGGATTTTAGGATACATGTATGTACAATATAGGCGATAGCGCCAAATTGTAACAAATGCATTATTATTTTTAGTGAATCCATACCTCCTTCACACGTAGGTGGTGGGTGATTCCACGTTCGTCCAGTCTGGCAAGTCAAAGAAGACTCCCCCACGCGTTTGTATTTTGGATCACAGATAAAGGTTGCGACGCTGCCAACTATGGTATCCGTATAGGTGACTTTGCCATTCGTTGGAGCAGGCAGATCGCCGCAATCTGATATATTGTTGAAGGGAATAACATGTTCGTTCTTCTTTAAAAGCATAACACTTAAACGAAATTGATGTATAATAATAATACTACTAATTATAATGATGATAATAATAATTAAACATAACTTAAAGAATTATGATTGAAAAAAAGTCAAAATTGGTAAAAAAAAGTAACTTTAAAACAGTAACACCAATTTTATACTATGCAAACTTTCAAAATCATAACAATGGTCTTCCCAATGAGACAGCTTGGCACTACGAATGAGACAGCTGGACACAACGAATGAGACAGCTTGACACTACGAATGAGACAGCTTGACACTACGAAAATTAGACAGCTTGGCACTACGAATGAGACAGCTTGACACTACGAATGAGACAGCTTGACACTACGAATGAGACAGCTTGACACAACGAATGAAACAGCTTGAAACTACGAATGTGACAGATTGACACTACGAATGAGACAGCTTGAAACTACGAATGAGACAACTTGGCACTACGAATGAGACAGCTTGACACTACGAATGAGACAGCCTGATAATACGAATGAGACAGCTTGAAACTACGAATGCTACAGCTTGACATTACAAATGAGACAGCTTGTCACTACGAATGAGACAGCTTGACATTACGAATAAGACAGCTTGAAACTACGAATGGGACAGGTTGACACTACGAATGAGACAGCTTGCCACTACGAATGAGACAGCTTGACACTACGAATGAGACAGTTTGGCACTACGAATGAGACAGCATGACACTACGAATGAGACAGCTTGACACTACGAATGAGACATTTTGGCTCTACGAATAAGACAGCTTAACACTATGAATGAGACAGCTTGACACTACTAATGAGACAGCTTGAAACTACGAATGCGACAGCTTGACACTACGAATGAGACAGCTTGAAACTACGAATGAGACAGCTTGAAACTACGAATGAGGCAGCTTGACACTATGAATGAGACAGCTTGACACTACGAATGAGACAGCCTGACACTACGAATGCGACTGCTTGACACTACGATTGAGACAGCTTGATACTACGAATGAACTGAAATAAATGAATAATTTTAGAACGCTTCTTATTATATAATTGTAATGGTTTAACTAATTATGCTACTCGTTCTACAAAAGAACGAAATGTATTGACATGATTACGCACATTCACAACTTGTGCGACTTACGAGTTACAGATGTAATTTCGTACTAAAGCCTATATATATTTTCTACTTGTCTTTTCTCTCCTGTGGTGCACTCTTCAAGAATAAATGAAGCATTACAAAATGTCGTGTCTATGATTGCTGAACATGAAAAGCCCATCATCTATTATAATGAATGCGAAATTTGAAATAAATAGTTTTAAAATAATATATTTTTATAAAAATACAAAAATGAAATAATCGATTCCATTTGATTAACGTAATAAAAACGAAAGTTATACGTCTATTAATAGTTATCGACAATGACATATATAGAGAGAATATGTCATAATGTAAAACGTTTCCCCTAGACGCTTTAACCGTTTAAAATATTCGCCGCTACTTGGCAAGTTCTGGCGACATAAGAAGACAGAAGTAGACATCACTGCGACAAAGAACGACAAGATCTACACGACACCGGGCGAGTTGTGGCGAGAATTTTCGCCACAGTGTGACAGGGCTATTCTATATTTTGACAAATGAGAGAACATCTCGGAACTGAATACGAATTTTTTAATAAGGACGTTCATAAAGTACATTCGTTTGTTTTTTTTCCAATATTATGGTATAAACATATTCACGTATTACTCAAATCATCATAGATGATATGTCGAACTGAACTTATTATAAATAAAGAAAATACAATAATTTCCATTTATTTTAATTTGGTGAGTTATAACTTTTGTTGAGTGTATATTTTAAAACGAGAGACAAGAATCCACATATTAAACACAATGGGTATTTAACCTTCATAGCAGGTCGGTGCGGGTACGCTCCACCCTGTCCCAGTCTCGCACGTTCTAGTAGCGGTCTGTCCGATTGCCAACTTGTAGTTCGTATTACACGTGTACGTTGCCACAGTGCCAGTTGTTGCAGGTCCAGCTGGCGTTACGGCGCCATTAGGTACGGTGAGTGCTGGGCATTCTGCAACATTGAAATGACACATGTATTTTTCGGCGAAGCTGTCTAAGATCACTTTTGACCTAGATTTCTTGCGATAATTATGCAGCAAGAAAACTGAATGCCAATAGAATTGGGCACATTTTCTAATTTTAGGGAATGCAAACTTCAAACAATGGTTTAACGTATACCAATAACTTGCATCATTTTGGGGATTAAACATTTACATAATTGTTTACATATGCGGTTTAATTATAGTTATAAACATATCTTCGACATACACTCTAGAAATTAACAAAATTATGAACAATTTTACTCATGGTATGTCATGATTATAATGTTATATTCATTCACATAATGAAATAACTATATTGTTTAGCCTACATAATCGGCGCGCTCTATAAATAGCAATACCAATGCTATAGTTCACGGGGACGACAGTCGGTCACAACGTACAACAATGTTGCCTGTTGAGCTCGCAAGCACAAACTATAAAGTGTTAAATTTCTGGTATTATTTTGATAATTAAGCAAAACAAATATTAGCCAATTTGATTTTTTACATAAGCGGTTTAATTAAAGTAATAAACATATCTTCGACATACACTATAGAAATGAACATAATTATGAACAATTTTACACATTGTATGTCATGATCAAAATGTTATATTCATTCACATAATGAAATAACTATATTGTTTAGCCTACATAATCGGCGCGCTCTATAAATAGCAATTACAAAGCTACAATTCACGGGGACGACAGTCGGTCAAAAAGTACAATGTTGCCTGTTGAGCTCGCAAGCACAAACTATAAAGTGTTAAATTTCTGGTATTATTTTGATAATTAAGCAAAACAAATATTAGCAAATTTGATTTTTTACATAAGCGGTTTAATTAAAGTAATAAACATATCTTCGACATACACTATAGAAATGAACATAATTATGAACAATTTTACACATTGTATGTCATGATCAAAATGTTATATTCATTCACATAATGAAATAACTATATTGTTTAGCCTACATAATCGGCGCACTCTATAAATAGCAATTACAAAGCTACAATTCACGGGGACGACAGTTGGTCAAAAAGTACAATGTTGCCTGTTGAGCTCGCAAGAACAAACTATAAAGTGTTAAATTTCTGGTATTTTCTGATAAATAAGCAAAAAAAATAAATAGCAAATTTGATTGAGCTTATATTTTTTATTATTTTATCATTGTGTAAAAATATTATTGTACGCTGTAACCGACTGTCGTCCCAATGAATTAATTCTAGCAGGTACAACTCCAGCAGGAGAATCATTCTAAAAATAGTGCGCGGTAAAGCTGTGTTAATACACACGCATCGATTTGCGTCTGGAGAATCCTAAACCCGAGAATTGCAATAAATGGGGAATTCATAAACTTACTGCTCATTCATGTATCAACTTGTATTTAGCTTATTCATGTATCACTGGTGCAAACATGAGGCGGTATATAATCGGTTTATTCACGGTACAGATATTAATAATTATTGAGTTTATCTCAAATTAATTTTGGGGGCCAATACGTTTTCTTATAGTGTCCGAAAAATATAATGTCCGAGAAGTTTCCTTAGTAGGTACCGAAAAATCTGGGGTCCGATAAGTCTCCTTAGTAGGGAACGAAAAATATGGTGTCCTTGAAGTCACAGCTTTGTCCTCTTGAATTATATTTAGGGCAAAAATGACATCTCAATATTAATTTCTACGCCTATTGTCTTTTTTAAAGACATTTCTTGTTTATTCTGACATGACACTCGCTTATTTCTCTATAGAAAAAGAAAAAAATTATCGTTGTTTAACTACCCCCAAACGCAAAAAAATCCCGATTATGAGCGGAGCATAGTAAAATTAGTTCCAATTACAATTGTAAAAATATATGTCAAATCATGTTAGAATCGAAATAATTTTTGATTATCGTTGTTTATTGGCCAATAAAATTTGTGATTTGTGGCTATTAAACAATTCGGGCTAACGCCCTAGTTGTTTAATTCCTGTACATCAGAACTTCAAATCGTTGTTTATTGGCCGATAAAAAACGATAATCGAACATTATTTCTTAATTATACTATACATGTACTTACTACACATGTCTACATATCAAACTCTCCATTCACATTCGCAGTTTTAGCGTTGCACTTATTAATGTACATGTACCGAATGTAGTGGTTGATTTGTCTATTATTTTTACATAGTAAGATAAGTTCTCATTTTGTTAGTGTAATATATATACACATATGTCTCAATATCGAGATTACCTTGGACACTGTCAATTTCATAGCACAACTTAGAAATGAAGTCTTAAACAATTCGTTGGCATGTCTTCTTTAATAAAATTGATTGCTATAATATATGTATAATATATGTAGTCGCAGTGAACAAACTATATGCACCATAAATATAAATCAAATTAAATTAAAAAACAACAACAATAACTATATACGAATTATATAATCGTGTATGTACCGTAACACGTGCCAACACTGGTTCAGCAAAATCAGCGCTGCTCTTTTCTAAATATCAAAACTTTCATTTCTTTTGGTGTTATTTTAAGAACATCGTTGGTTGATACAAATAAAAACAGGTTGCTGCCTAGCCGTAAGTAATTGTTCAGGTTCGAGGCAAATAAATGTACGTACTGCATGTTGGTGGTGATCCGTCCCACCCGGTTGACGTGCAGGTTCTGGTTGCATTCCCAACCGGGACGAAGCTCGTATTGCATGTATAGGTCGCGATGTGGCCAATGGAGAACGTCCCAGAAAAGGCGTCCACGTTTCCATGAGGTATGGTAGTATTTATAGCAGCGCACTCTGAAAAACACACGTTGTCATTAATTATTACTTTATCCTGAAACGTTGAAAGATAAATTGCACGGGCTGATTTCACGTGTTGCTGTTGACTTTTTACACAATTATAGTTTTATTTAAAAAAAGCACGCAGTTTAATTAATTTTAATTAGACCTGTTCACAGATTTTTTTTTAAATATAACATTAAATGTCTAAATTGGAAAACCTAAAGCACCTGAACTAAAGAACTAAACTTATAACACGAATAACATAAACACTGGGGATTGAAGCAACAACCTCGGGATCAAAATTTTGACGCACAAACCGCTCGGTAAATCTGATTTATGTGATTTTATTCTATGTAAGTTATTCTCGTGTTTTCTACAATTTTAAAGAAAACCACTAAAAGTATTTAATTGTTTCGCGTAGCAAACGCTTTATAATATTAACTTTTTCAACTGACTTTTTCAAATATTTCTATGTTAGAAGTGCTCTTTTATATACAGTTTTATTATATTATTATATTTTTAGAATATGTGACAAAAATGTTGAAAATTGTCAATTCGTGAATTTGTGAACAGGTCCTTTTAAATATCAAGTAAGAAGTAAAACGGCAAGTGTAATCGATTTTATCACTCAATAATATAAATAACCTTTCCACTAACACAATTTCGACACACAGTGAGATACTGAAAACGGGAAATATCTAAGCCACCAAATGAACACATATACAATGTAGTTTCCTTAATATAGCCGTATTGTGTTTGTTTGTTTAGGGGTTTTCCCGCTTTCCTTTATATTGAATTTATAGTAACAAAATGTATGTATTTGTTCCCTATAGGCTAGACATACTAGTATATTGTTCTGTACTTATCGAATGACTTAAGACTTATAATTTTCTTACTTCAATGAAAATAATTTACATTTGAATCAAGCCTCGAGTCCTGATGTAAAATAAAACTAATCTTAACAAACTGTATTGTTTACTTTAAAACACCCTCACTTGTATAACTGTTTTAAACTAGATAAATACTTATATATTTAGAATATTTAAATGATATATTTTACATGTCACATGCCATGAATGTTTTCTATTTCTGTTTGTATAACGATAAGCTTGTAAAACTTAAGTAAATACATATTCTTTTATGTGCTGTTCTGTTTTGTTAAGTGTTATGCGGATTGCAAAAATATGGCACAACATAAAAGAATGTGCTGATGTAATATGAGCACGTGCACGTGATTCAAATCCGCATATTTGTTACGTACATCTTAATGAAAACAATTATATCCCACATACAATATGTCCGTGAAATGTTTAACGTATGAATAGTATTACACATATTAACGTAATTATAAACTGTTCCAATAAAACACCATGTAACCATTAAACTCACAGTCAGCATTGTGTGAAAATCGTCTGAGTCAAATAGACAAACAAACACCTGATATTGGTTTTCAGCTTCCTATTTATATGTTATTAAACAACATAAAAATAGAAACGAGGCGTGTCGTTGGAAAACCGGGCTTAATGCATGTGCGTAAAGTTTCGTCCCGGATTAGCCTGTGCAGTCCGCACAAGCTAATCCAGGACGGCACTTTCTGCCTACAGTGGATTTATGTTTAAAAGAGACTTCCTTGAAACAGAAAATACCATAAAACCGGAAAGTGCCGTCCTAAGTTAGCCTGTGCGGACTGCAACGACTGATCCGGGACGACACTTTACACACTTGCATTAAGCCCGGTTTTCCCATGACACGTCTCATTTACAATATTACATTCGCTGTTTGAAAGTGATATAATATTGATACTCGTGTCAATCATATCAGTTTGCTCTGGACACAATTTTAGTCGAGACATGGTTCTAAGTTCGAAATCTAAAGATAATTCATTACAAGTAACAAATGGCCCCGATACTTTTACGCACGCCAGTTATTGGCCGATAAACAACGATAAATCGAACATTATTTCTTAATTACATTCGCTGTTTGAAATCGATATAATATTGATACTCGTGTCAATCATATCAGTTTGCTCTGGACACAATTTTAGTCGACACATGATTCTATATTCGAAATTTAAAAATAATTCATTACAAGTAACAAAAAGCCCTGATTATTTTTACAACTGATAGACTGGTAAGTGCAAACTTTGGCATAAAACTATAATATTTAGCAAATAAAGATTCATAAACGTGCATACTACACTCGGGAATCAATCCATCCCAACCAGTTCCGGATTGGCATTCCCTTTGTGCGTCACCCTCGAGTGTTAACCCTGTATTGCAGCTAAATGTTGTAGAGCCACCGACGGCAGTAACAGTGGTACTGGCGATCCCTGACGATCCTCCTGTGATATCCGGTAACTTTTCACATCCTGAAAAGCATAATTGCAATACGTAATAACCCAGTATACACTATTATTGATTGTTGAAATTTTTGGGAAGACTAACGATTAAAAAAATATATACAATACAAGACATATCTTTAAAAAAGAAATTCGGCGTCTATGGTAATAAAAATTATTGTGAAAATAAGAAATGCAGATTGAATTTTCTACATAAATAAATTTAAAACTGACAAATGTTTTACTTGGCTGTGTTTTGTTTTCCTGTATGAGTTACTTATCGGTCGCATGATTTTATATGTAATTTCACGTTAGATTTTATTTTGGTAACATTTAAAATAGGTCTGCCCTTCAGTTTCTTAAGCATTAAAACAGTATTTAACAGTAAAAAGATTTATCCAGTGCTCGGTCTGTCTGTCTGACTCTATATCGTCCATTGAAAACCAGAAGGGCTATCGGCCTTCTTTGCACATACGCTGATGACACCTTTCTGTCTGACTCTATATCGTCCATTGAAAGCCAGAAGGGCTATCGGCCTTCCTTGCACATACGCTGATGACACCTTTCTGTCTGACTCTATATCGTCCATTGAAAGCCAGAAGGGCTATCGGCCTTCCTTGCACATACGCTGATGACACCTTTCTGTCTGACTCTATATCGTCCATTGAAAACCAGAAGGGCTATCGGCCTTCTTTGCACATACGCTGATGACACCTTTCTGTCTGACTCTTTATCGTCCATTGAAAGCCAGAAGGGCTATCGGCCTTCCTTGCACATACGCTGATGACACCTTTCTGTCTGACTCTATATCGTCCATTGAAAACCAGAAGGGCTATCGGCCTTCTTTGCACATACGCTGATGACACCTTTCTGTCTGACTCTATATCGTCCATTGAAAGCCAGAAGGGCTATCGGCCTTCCTTGCACATACGCTGATGACACCTTTCTGTCTGACTCTATATAGTCCATTGAAAGCCAGAGGGGCTATCGGCCTTCCTTGCACATACGCTGATGACACCTTTCTGTCTGACTCTATATCGTCCATTGAAAACCAGAAGGGCTATCGGCCTTCTTTGCACATACGCTGATGACACCTTTCTGTCTGACTCTATATCGTCCATTGAAAGCCAGAAGGGCTATCGGCCTTCCTTGCACATACGCTGATGACACCTTTCTGTCTGACTCTATATCGTCCATTGAAAACCAGAAGGGCTATCGGCCTTCCTTGCACATACGCTGATGACACCTTCCGGGGCTATCGGCCTTCTTTGCACATACGCTGATGACACCTTCCGGGGCTATCGGCCTTCTTTGCACATACGCTGATGACACCTTCCGGCTTTCAAGGAACGATATGCAACAGCACGGGCAAGAAACTCGGCACAATTGTCGTTGTTGGCATATTATTTGAGCCATACATATTATATAACTTTTTTTTATTGAATGCGTGTGCATTCTTCGGATAGAAATGTAATTCATTTAATGCTACCAGTTGGGGAGTCTTCTTTCTTGACCTATGTTGTGCGAATATTTTCAAATTAGTCCATGCAATATTAGAATATATTCATTCGGGGCTACTGACGAGACATTTTCCCAACATTTGACTGGATATGGAGAAAGGGTTAGACAACTACACAGAATAATAAAAAAATATTAATTTGACCAAAAATCACTAATACAATTCTGCAAACATAAATCTCATTGCGGATCTGGTTTAACGCATCGCATACTCAGTAATATATTTTGTGAAAAATAGCTGATACTATAAAAACTATATTTTTCTACATTATGTATACTACATACAATTTATAAACTATATTTTACAAATAATCTATCCGCCACTTACCACACGTGGGTGCCGTGCCGTCCCATCCAGTTGACGTGCACGTGCGTGTGGTAGCAGTTTCAATAATTTCAAAACTGGTGTTACACTGGTACGTGACGTGACCATTAATTGCAACGGTTCCCGTGGAAGGGTTTAATGACCCATAAGTGGGAGGCGTTGGCAATTTGCATTCTGTACAGGTAGAAAATAACAGATTGCCTGTTGACAAATATTGGAAATAAACGTTCAATAGAGTTAGTAGAGAGTAAATTCAGTCCCTTACTTGTTTATATAATGTGTGTTTATTTCAAAGCGTATCGTTTTGGCACAAAGGTATTGTGTATGGAGTACGATTAGGGTCTTTATTATCTTAGACAGCATCATGCTCATAGAAACAAGCATCGTGCTCGTTAGGTTGTGCATCATGCTCAATGAACGAGAATGATTCTCAGTAAACGAGCATCTTGCTCTTTCGGCTAAGCATCATGCTCATAGAAACGAGCATCGTGCTCGTTAGGTTGTGCATCATGCTCAATGAACGAGAATGATTCTCAGTAAACGAGCATCTTGCTCTTTCGGCTAAGCATCATGCTCATAAGATCGAGCATCATGCTCGTCAATTCGAGCGTGACGCTTATTTTTGGAGCATCATGCTGGGTTAGGCAATAAAGACCCTCTTCGTGGGATTATATTTGTATGGCTTGTTTTAATATGCGTCTTTATGGGAAATACCGTCGATATACCCCTTTAAAAAAATTGAGAAGCCTGCAATACCACACGTGGGCGCATTTTCACTCCAGCCCGTGCCCGATGTACACGTCCTTTCAGTGACACCCCTTAATGTGAAGCCAGTCAAACACGAATAGGTGGCTTTATCGCCTATCTTTGTTCCTGGTACGTTGACCGATCCTCCGGGGAGATTGGGTGTTTCGCAATCTGATGGAAACAACGCATACGTATCATTTAAACAATAAGTATTGGCTGACTGCATTTTATTGTATCTTAATTTGTAAAACAAAATCGAAATCACATTTACGCATTGAGCAAATTAAATTTTATTCGATGTTGGCGTAAATATATAATACACGTATTACATTAATAATGTTACGTACATGTGCGAGTATTATAATGAGTCACTATTACAAAGTGAATGTCTGTTGATATATATCAGTATATTTCTACGTGGCATTCAACAAATTGTTCATGCATAATTAAATTAAATAACACAAAACGATAAAAGGTATCGATGTTTTAGTGGAAACTGGATAGTCTGTATTTTGTTTAGAGTTTTCTTATTATATTACGAAAATATCCGCTAAATGTGCTTCTCAGTTTCAAGAATAAAACCACTTACCACAAGTTGGTGGAGCGGTGTCCCACGAATTGCCGTCTTCACATGTGCTGGTATCGTTGTGTGACAAAACAAAGTTGTCATTGCATTTGAAAGAAGCACTGGAGCCGGCGAGACTCTCAGCGGTCGTTGTAACGGTGCCGTCGTTTATTGTAAGTGCGCCACAATCTGTAGTGAAATAATACACATACATTTTTTTAAAAGTTTGCATATTATAAAATGTTGTTTCATATTAACTGCTGGAACAAATCCTAGTTGGATTTACACCAGAATGGGTCTCAGGCCATAGGACAGGAATGCAGAACACGTTAAGTGTATATTATTTAATCCCCATAAGATCGTTTTCTTAAATGGACTATGTTATCAATTCTATACAATCTGAACCTGTTAACAAAAACTGAACGCAATGTCGTAAAAAGTAATGAATATTAAGTTAAGGTTAAGTTTTTACTTAAAATGTTTCCAAAATATTGTCACTAGTGAAATGAAAAACAACATCAACACAACAGCATGTAACAAATTAAACAAAAATTACATAAACTGCAAAACAAACAAACAAGTCATATCATTTGTACTAAAGCAGAATTAGAGGACAGAATGTTCATTATTTGCACCGTATGTCATGAAATTGAAATTTGTTTCCTGAAATGAGCTGTGATTTAGTGTTTTAGCATGTATGTTAAATAGTGTTAAGTGTGATATACTAGTAGTAGAAAATTTTAAATCAAAAGTGAATAGTAAAAAACGGTGATTTAAAAAACGGTAACATTACTTTAGCAAGAACTATTATAATGAATGAAACATTATATTTAGATCGCGACGGAACTTTTCGGCACATCAATACTAGAAAAGTAGCTACATTAAGAGTCTCTGTGCTCGAGGAGTGACTTGACAACTAACCTGACCTGATGTAATAAAACAATAAAACACAATTTCTAAGATTCATGTAATGCTCGGTGTGCACTTCCGTCGATTTTACATAATTATTAAGCATTATTATTAGCGTGTGCCTAATTTACATGTACAGTGTTGATAAGTACGGCCGGGTACCATACTAGTGGTTGCATATACATATACAAGCAGCGTCAGTGTACAGTACAGTTGTTTGCGGGATTGTGAGTCTAAATGATAATATGCATAAGTATGTATTTCTTCTGATATCTAGAAGATAGGGTCTTCTTGTTTTTCACATACATGGACATTATGCATATGTATTTAATATGAAGGTTATATCTGTCAGAAGGTGCGTTGCAAACATATGGGTGCGATACTGCGCAACAGTTTGTGCGCAGCAAAAATATGGGTGCGAGACTGCGCAACAGTTTGTGCGCAACAAAAATATGGGTGCGAGACTGCGCAACAGTTTGTGCGCAACAAAAATATGGGTGCGAGACTGCGCAACAGTTTGTGCGCAACAAAAATAGGGTGCGAGACTGCGCAACAGTTTGTGCGCAACAAAAATATGGGTGCGAGACTGCGCAACATTTTGTCCTGGAGTAAGAACGAGACATTTGTCAAATCATTTTCTTCAGATTTCGATAAACATATGGACACGGAATTTTAAGAAAGTATGAGGGCGAGAAATATTCAATTCTCGCGTTAGTAAGTTATGTCTGCGAGCGAATATGCCACACGTATTTTGTATTCGTAATCGTATGTAGCCGAAATGACCTTGTAGCAACAGGATTCCATAGATTGGCATTATGTTCTGTAACCTTATTGCAAACATGACGACATATAGCGTAAACCCCATTCAAACAATGCACATGCTAGCTACATGATCCGTAGAACAGTGGTAAAACATTTTAAAAAACAAAACAAAAACAATAATAAACATGTATTTATGGAAAAACATGTATATTGATATTAACAGGTGACTTACCAAACAGACACTGTGTTTGAGTTGCGTTTAAGCCATAGCCAGTGTCACAGGTGCAATTATTAGTGCCACCGATATCGCAGATACTCTTGGCGTCAAGTGCAGTGCAGGTATCATTAGTCGTACAGTCTTAAATACAACAATAAAACGATATATTCAGGCCAATGCACAATTGCCTTCAATTCACACAGGAAGCATTTTGATATTTGGTGTTGCCCTATTGTTTGTCAATAGTGGCGTGCATAACAAAATTAGCCAACAATAACACTAGCATTTACAAAAGAATCATAATTATTACCTTAGTAAACATGTATTTAAAACATGTCTTTATATAATTATAACTATATTATTATAATTGTAACCTTAAAATATATTACTTAATATAAATGCTAAACTGCAACACAAACATGTTAATTAAGAAACTGGAAATAAAAAAAAACTATTTGTAAATAGTACATGTATATTACTTGTTTCTGGTATTTTCTGGGCAAACGCTTGGGAACTCTGTAAGCCAATAATCCAAACGAATGCGAAAACAGTTAATTTGTCCATCATTCTGCTAGTCACATTTGTAAGCGTTAAATGTCGCGAGACTTAACATAATGATATTCAAATACTTGGCTTTAGATTGTAGTAAAGAAGGTACCATTGTTTTACTGTACAGCGTACTGTACCAGCGCTTTAAAGCAGCTCAGTCTTAAGTCGTCAGGTATTTTTCATACGTTAGAAGACTAAACTATATTATTAATATAAATGTACATGAATAGAGATCTATGCTTTCAAAAATATTTTAAAAATAAAACTAATTTAGTATGACGTAGTTGTACAAAGTACAAAATGCTTGTTTTAAATATCGTCAATGGCTATCAAACTGAATGCTACATGTTTAGTTTTATAATTTGTTTAGACACAAATGTAAACGCTTTCTATACAGTACAGCACGTTTTCCGTAGTAATTCTGTTGTTGTCGTGCAGCAAACCGAGTTAAAACATCGATTTGGTTACATGTGAAGTGAGTGATTGTGTTGATAATTAGAGAATAATATACGAGTGTTGGATAAATGTACATCGTTGCTATGAACAGACAGTAGATAATTTGGAAAAGCTCGACTGTATCATTCCGCTTGCACTTCGACGAGAAGACAGTAGTCCATGATGTAATCGAGTTTGTATTGGATAAACAAGCGTTTTAGCAAGGTTATTTATTGTATTTTTTAAAGCAATGCACACATAATTTGTTTTTCAAATAATTGTTGATAATAACAAATTTGTGGCACTGGAGTTACTGTCACTCTTGATCTTTTTTCGATCTATAAATAGCGATCGGATTAACATGATCTAAATATATCGACAGTTAAAGCTCAGGTTTATATGATGGGTTGTTATTTTATCGATTTACGTTTAGTAATAAGATAAAATATACAATCTGAAATTATTCGGAGAGGGCAGAACTCCACTAACTAATGACACTAATGAGCTATACAGCACAGTGCGGCAAATAGTACAATAATACAGAACCCATTGATGAAAAGGTGATCAGGATCACCTCCAAAATATAATCATTTGTTAACTGACATTTCGAGATAATGCAAGTCTATTCGTATAACGTGTTGCGTACAGTTGACATAAAAGCAGATAGACCAGCGCCGGCGAATATAACTTTCGTGCATGGCTGTTCTTCATATTCATTTCAAGGATCAACTTTAGTTCTACATTGCAACAATTAGACAAAAGCCACCAGCAAAGGGCAGAATAACTATTATAAAACGTTTTGATACAGAACAGAATAACGAGTCTATTTAAATATTGTATTTAATTGACAGTCAACAACAACATGTTTGTACTTTCGTCGTGTGGTGTTAAAATAAAGGACCCTCATTATGTTTAACATTCTGTATATGAAAGTACAACTTTAATAAGAATGTGTCTCCTAGTTTAAAACTTGCTACCAATCTTTTGCATAACAGTATTGTCTTCACATTTTTTCATGACAGCCAATAATATTGTTCACACTAAATAATAATTTATTGTCGGGCAATTATTGATTGATTGTATTAAGTATTCAAACGGACGTACTCGTTCGTTGATTACATCTATTGGTATCATTGATTGTAGCGCCCTGCCGTACACCTAATTTTGTTTGATAATTAAATTACAAAAGAGGGTTTACATACCGAAATTGCTGCCAATATTATTGTTCACTGTAAGAATCAAACGGCTTACAAAGTTTGAAAACATGTTGAATATCTACTTACGTGTATGAACAATACTCCACCATTGTTGCTTATCCTATGGCTAATAATTTATACATAGCATCTTATTCATTTGTATGTGTGCACCATAAATCGTCGCTACAAATGATTAATTATATTTCCGTAAAAATTTGTATCAAATAATGACTGAAAATACTTATCCATCTTTGTAACAGCACATACTTGCGTTTGATGGTGTGTATGATGATAGTTCCCTTCTAGTTGCATGTAGTCAGATTATGGCCCAATAACTAACAATAGATTATCCATTACGACTACATGTGTATTATGTGCAGAAATTCACATCGTTTTATTTCTGTCATTTGTGGGTTATAACCTACAGTTTTTAATAATAACTCAGATATAGAACCACTTCAGGACCGCCTCTTCCACCAACAACAATAACAACATCAACGCAAAATACTGCTACTGTTAATGCTGTTGCTACTGCTATTGCAACGACAACAACAACCACCACCACCACCACCACCACCACCACCACCACCACCACCACCACCACCACCACCACCACCACCACCACCACTACTACTACTACTACTTCTACTACTACTACTACAACTACTACTACTTCTACTATTATTACTACTTATACTAGTTATACCACTACCACCATCACCACCACCACTACCACTACCTCTAATACTACAGCTAATACAACTACTACTACTACTACTACTACTACTACTACTACTACTACTACTACTACTACTACTACTACTACAACAACTACTACTACTAGTATTACTTTTGCTTCGGCTACTACTACTGCTGCTACTACTACTACAACTTTTTTCAACTATTTCTTCTACCACTGCTACTACTACTACAACAACTTCTTCAATTTGTTCAACTATCGTTCAAATCTCGCTTCGTCGCATCCTATCGATCAGCAACACAACGATAACTATTGTCCAAATCTCGCTTTGTCGCATCCTCGCGGCCTGGCACACGGCGATAATAATCGTCCAAGTCTCGCATTGTCGCCCCCTTTTTTTGTCTTGACATTGTCATAAATATTATAAATATGATTAGCGTTAACTCTTGCTTAACTGTCCGATTCGAAAAACACGTGCTGCCGTGAACTGCGTGTTGTATTTATAGTCCAAGAGCCAAGGGCCATTTATTTAAAATTCGCGCTCCAAGCTAAAGATGGTTTTAAATGAAAGGTATACATATACTGAATTCAGAAACCAATTTCTTTAAAAAATCCTCTTTTACAATGGCCGCAATCCAAGATGGCCGCCAAGATGGCTGGCCAAATATTTCATATTACCCCATGTTCGCTAAAACCCTATTATTTAGCTGTTATTATATCACTTTTGAATATTTTTTTTAACCAAACTAACGGAAGTGAAGTTATATTCGATGTTTGTAACATTCAATATATTTCCTCAAAACGGTTGAAAAAAAAGATATACGAAAAAATGGGGAAAAAGCACCCTATTTGGGTGTTGTCTTTTTTTTCAAAGATCTGCCTTTCAGTTATTGTACACTCTTAAAAAAAAAGCTAAATGTAATAAAAATCATTTTAAACAATCACCAAATCTATGTTTTATAAAAGTAAACTAAATTTTCTCAACAGGATGCTCCTAAAGTATCATAATACTGTTGCTAAAAGTGGGTGGGGTAAATTGACCCCGGAATTTTAAAAACGACATTGTTTTAATTCTTTGATGAATTGTTATTAAAATGTGTTTCATAAAATATATATAATTAATTTTAAATCAAACTAACACAATTAATATGTTATATTGATATTAGTAATATTCGATGTGTTTCTTTAGCTACTGCTGGTGCGTGTTTTTTACAAAGACAATGAGAAAAAGGCCTTAACTTGTTGTTTTAGGTCTAAATGTGGCATTCCATTGTTGAAAAGTTATTAATGTTATAAATATCATTTTTGAACTTGTAATGTTGCTAATGGCCATCTTTCATTATGTGTTTTGTAAATGGCCAAAGGCATTGCTCATGCCGATTTGCCAAATAAACCAGTAATAAACCAGTAATTTTTAACAATAACCATGTCTATGTTTTATACAATTAAGCTAGACTTGTTGAACAGGATACTCATCAATTACCATACTTTTGCTAAAAGTGGGTGGGGTAAATTGACCTCAGAATTAAAAAAACGACCTTATTTTCATTCTTAGTTGAGTTGTTATCAGCTGTGTTAAAACAATTTAAGCATAATTTGTTTTTAATCAAACTAATAAAAGTAATGTTATATATTATATTTGTAACGTTTAATGTGTTTTTAAGGGACTATGTCATTGATTAGGGCCTCAAGGGGGGCAATTTCTTTAAAACATCATGATTTAAAAAAAAATTATTTCCGGCATATAATAGCGGTTTAAACATGGTATATTTATTTCGGAAAGAATGTGCGCATTCTGAGATAAAAATCAATTTATAATATGGGTCGTGTTTGTTTGGATATTTTTCTGTTTACATTTTGACGTCAGAATTGTGAATATGTTGTATAGCCATGGTTTACACACGACTCCTTACCAAGCATGTTAGCGCAGTTGGTAAAACCGCTGTCTACTGACATTACTTCGTATGGCTTCTAAGTTTTGATTTAAAATCCCGCTTGGGGTATTAATTTTTCAGACTTTTTTTGCTATTCTATTTTTATTAAATAACTCATTGTGTATTATGTCATTATTTAGATATTTATAACATATTTCTCAGTATAACGCATTTCTATCATATATCGATAATAGTTAAATAAGACGACCTTTTTTCGGTGACATAGTCCCTTTAATAACTGTTGCTAAACATGTGTAAAAATTAAGGAAAAAAGCACATACACTGTTTATGTTCCCAAATTTAAAACAGATTATGAATGTAATCTAATATTTTTAGATCGTAAATGCATCTACGTTATATACATACCAATTAAATAACATTTGTTCGACAGTTTTGCCGGGTTGCAAAATTACCATACTCGAGATACGTGTGGGTTGGCTAAATTGACCCATGACATTACAAATAATTTTTGTAACAATCTTCTTATAACTGTTTTATTCAATAGTAATGGATCGAATGAACTTATAAGTTTACCACAATTTAAAGTGTCTTTTAATGAGAGTTTTCATTTTTGTAACGTTTATTAAACAACTTTCTATAAATAACATACATTTGGTCTTGTGACCTGTGTTTCATTCACTCCATGATAAGTTGATAGACTTCACCTCGGCATCTAGAGTCCTTCTCCAAGTGGTCACTGGGCGACCCTTCCGATTATCTGTTGATGTTTGTTTGATCTCTCCGAATTGTGTGGCTAATCCACCTCCATTTCCTCTCGTTGATGGTAGCAATGATTGGCTTTTGCTTGGTCCTTCTCTTGAGCTCCTGGTTTGAAATTATTTCTGGCCGTCTGACTCCGAATATTGTTCAAAGACATCGGTTGATGAAAACCTGCAGCTTGTGGTCTAGTGCTTTGTGTGCTTTAACGTCCCCAATCCATACAACAGTACGGCCTTCACATTCGAATTTATTCACATGGTCTTAAGAGAGTTGATGGCGTACTGTGCTTTGCCAATTCTTACTTTTTACATCTACATTAGTACCCTCTGTCTTGTTCACGATTCTGCCAAGGTATGCAATGCTATCAACAATCTCCAATGATTGGTCCTCCAGAAGATGTATGGGTGTCGTATTGAGAGGTGCTCCCTTTGTTTTCCTGGTGTAGATATGAAGCCCTGAATCTCTGGCTATTGTGGCGAGAACCTTGGTCTTCTCTTGAATGTCCTTGTGCATGTGGGACCGGAGGTCCAGGTTTTCTAGCTGTTTTTGGTAAGTGTCCACTGTATGCCTCTTTACAGGCGAGAAGATCAGAGGTTAAATCAAACAGCCGTATTTCAAGACATTTGTTACTTCAAAAGATGGGGAAAGTTCAGAATTGTGTACTACGTTAGAAGTGGTATTCTCGTGGAGGCTGAGAAGTTTATTGATAATTTGGTCTTTAGTGCCATAAAACGTCAATATCTTCCACATTCTTGCTCGATCAACCATATTGAAATTTGTCTATGAAGTTTATGTATAGCATAACCCTTGTAAGCACTTTGCTTTTCAGTGACAGCAGATGGATGCCACTCCATTTCGGCAATCCCCAGGATCCCCCTTTTGTGGCAGCTTGAAGAAAAGTCCTCTACCGCACTCAGTTGGTACCTCTTCGTGCTCTCATATGTCACTGATAAGCTCAAATAGGATGTCTGCAAAAGTTGTTGCACCTGCTTTCAAGGCTTCTAGTGGGATGTTATCTAGATCAGGAGCTATGCTGTTCTTAAGTTTTTGCACTGCTTTAAATAACTTCCTTAGTGATGGGTCCTGTGTTGATTGCAAGGTCTGCTCTTGCTTCTATGTCTGGAGGATGTCCAACTGGTGTGCCATTCAGAAGCATTTTGAAGTGCTCGCTCCATCTCTACAGTTGGTCCTGGGGCTTCGTCACCTTTAGGGAGTTGACTTGTTTTTATTAGCTTTTACCTGTTCCTGACAGCTTTCTGGAGATGTCGTATCATGTCGCCTACTTTTGCCGCTTCTTGTGCTTGCATAGCAATCTGGTCCTCTTGTTCACTTTTATCAACCCTGGCACTTTTCTTTATTTTTATTTTTTTCTTGTAATCTGCTTACATGGTCTGCTTTATTGCTCTGGTTTTGGCTTGTAGCAGCATATGTCGAATGTCTCTCTTCATTTCTATCATGTAAATGGTATCTTCTGACAGCCAACTCTTGTATGTCTTTTTCCAGTACCCAAGAACTTTTTCTCGGTGCTCCTAAATGTTTCATTGGTTCTTTCCAATTTCTCTAATATCGTGTCTTCTCCTAGTTTGGCAACAACTTGGGACTTAAAAGTTACTGTAATTGCAGTCTTGACATATAGCTCTGTCCATTAACTTGGGGGGTGTTGAAACGTGGCTGCCGTTTAAGACCGGTTTTCCTCACTCAGGCGATCTTCACCATGAGTTATGCTTTCACCAGTTCATGGTTGCAATCCACATCTACCACTCTATGCGCTCTGACATAAGCTAGTGTTTTTCTCTAGCGTTTTGATATTGCTATTTGGTCTATCTGATTTGCAGTAACCATATCAGGTGATCTCCATGTCTTTCTATGGATGCGAGAAGGTGGTGCCTCCTATGACAAGATCATTGTTGGCACAGAAGTTCACATAAAGTTCACTGTTCTCATTCACTGCGCCCAAGCCTTCCATTCCCATTACAAGTTTTGTTCCAGTGTTGTCGAAGCCCACATTGGCATTCTTATTTCCTCTGACAATTGCAATATCGGAGCTCGCTGTAGTACCCCTTGGAGTGGCCCATAGAAATCATCTTTCATCTATTGTTCTGCTTGGTTTGTAGTGGCATAACATTTAATCAGGAAAACCTGGAATTTAGACCTGTAGTTTGTTGTTACATTCCCCTTTCACCGATTGGTTCCCATTCACTCAGACACTTGTTTGCCACTCTGCTAAGCATGAACCCCACTCCATGATGGCATCCCCTCTTCCTCTGGTAGACCAGAATACAATACTGTATGCCCAGTAGACAATATAAGCTTTCCTGCAGATGTCAATCACCTCAATCTCATATCGATACCTATCCATCTCTCTAACTAGCTTTTTCCAGTCTCAATGAGTGTTCTCACATTCCAGTTGCCGATCCGTAAAGAGTTCTTCGGGGAGAATAAAGTATACAGGTAAGTCCGCTTTGAGCGCTCTTCCGTGTCATGGCAGTATAATGGCTTCCTAGTTTACATTACTCAATGTATGTTTAGTAGCATAAAGCGTTTTATCATATGATACTTTAAAGGCAGCAATCGTTGAATAAGACATGTTTTGATTATTTGTTTTCGAATTGTGTTTCAAATGTGATTTAATTGTCGCAGCACACTACTAACTATCAATACTTACAAACCGGTGATATATAATTATTTGTATGTCAAATGAAAATTAAAACTGTTATGTCAGTGTAAACATGCTCTAAACACCCTTAAGTTTTATATTGAATGAAATAAAGACACCATTTCAATGTATGTTGATTATACAAGATATGTTGAATACAAGTTACACACATGAATATTCTCATTAAAAGGCACTTTGAATTATGGTAAACTGATACCAGTAAGTTGAATATATACTATTGAAGTGGGTTGTTTAAATAATCATGCTATTTGCTATTTCATAGGGTTAATTTAGCCAAATCATGTGTATCAGCAGTATGGTAATTTAGCAACCTGTCGAACAAATGTAGTTTAATTGTTATCTATAAAACATTGATGTATTTATTGTTAAATATTTTATAACATTAACCATTTTTATAAGAATTTGCAACAATACGAAGCTACATAATTATGTTTAAAATAAATAAATTAATAAAATATCTGCTTTGTTCTTCAATTTACACACATTTTTGACAACAGTGATTATATACCACATTAAATTTTTTTAATTATATAATATAAAATTACCTTCATTTATTTGAGTGAAAAACAAATGTATTATTGTTTATTTTTTCTTTACTTTGTTTAAACACTTTTACAACTAACAATTCAAATAAGAATAAATAATAATGTCATTTTCGAAATGTTGGGGTCAATTTACCCCACCCACTTTTACGAAAATAAAGGTAATTTGAGTATCCTGTTGAACAAATGAAGCTTAATTGTGTAATTTATAGATATGGTTATTGTTGAAAAGGATATTTATTACATTAATCACCTTTTTTAAGAATTTGCAACAAGTGAAAGACACATAAGCACCTAAAACAACAAATCAATGCATTTGTTCTCATTTTCTTTGTAAAAAACACGTACCAGCAGTAGTTAAAGAAACACATCGAATATTACAAATATAAAAAAAAACATCAATTTTGTTAGTTTGATTTTAAAATATTATATTAAAATTATATTAAACACTTTTTTTTGACAATTCATCAAAGAATTGAAACAATGTCGTTTTTAGAATTCAGGGGACAATTTACCCCACCCACCTTTAGCAAAGTATGATATTAATTTAGCGGCCATCTTGACGTCCATCTTGGATTGCCGGCCATTGTAAAAGAGGATTTTTTTAAGAAATTGGTTTTTCAAATATGTATATGTATACCTTTCATTTAAAATCAATTTAAGCTTGGGGTGGGAATTTTAAATAAATGGCCCTTGGCTCTTGGACTATTAATAGCATGTAAAGTTAAAAGGTCATCCAGCATGCGCACTGACGCTACAAAACAAACACATTCCCACTAAATCGAGGTTTGTATTCTGTGTCAATGTCATTTACAATTTCAGCACATATTCATTTTTAGACAATACCAACTACGTATAATAAATGTTTTACAGTCCAAAAAGTCATGTTATACATTTGAAGGACCATATTTTTCACAATCATATTTTTCACACGTGTGAAAAGCAGGATATAATTTTTGACAAGTGTAAAAAAAGGATCTCATTCTTTACACATCGCAATCTTATTCTTCTCATTATCTGTGAAATTTGTAATCGAGTCCAGTTTTTGATATGCACTCAAATCATACTCTTTACACATGAAAAGAAGGTGTTCAAATTTAAAAAAAAGTGAATTTGTTATATTATAATCCTATTTTTCACACTGTATGTGCTCGGAAAAACGGGGTGATTTACGGTACGGTACGGTATGCATGGTATTGTACAATATGGTACGGCACGGTACCGGACGCTTAAGTAAGGTACGGTTTGGCATGGTAAGGCATGGCTTGGCATGGCATGGTATGTATGGTATGGTTTCTAATGCTATGGTATGGACAAGTATGGTACGGTACGGTACGGTACGGTTAGTTAGGTACGGTTAGGAATGGTTAGGTAAGGTACGATACGGGAGGTACGATGCGCTTGCTACGCTACTGTTCTGTCCAAACGTACGTACCATCATGTGCGGAGGATCTAATATGGTCATTATATTACGGTCCGTGTTTACGCATATTCTAGTTTGCATTGTTATTTTGGTTTTAATAATCCAAAATAGGACGTTTGTTTGTACGTACGTTCGGATGCGTGCATCGGTAAATCCCAAGAAAAAGGTGTACGTTCGTATATACGTACGCGAGTTTGTATTTCTATCTCATAATTAGACCGTTTAAACTTATTGACTAACGATTAAGTGCATGCATACATTAGTAGCTCCTAAATAGGGCTTCGTTTCTCCTAGTGATGACAATACTGATGACGTTAACAATAATGATAATAATGGTGCTGACGAGAATAAGTATGATGAGGATGATTATAATGATGATGATGACGATGATGATGATGATAAGGATGATGATGCGGATGACGATGGTGCCGATGATGGGTGATGATGTAATAATGATAATGATGATGACGATGACGACAACGACGACGGTGATGATAATGGTGAACTGGATGACGATGGTGACGATGATGGGGACGGTGATGATGATGATGATGATAACGGCGACGACGACGATGATTGTGACGATGATGGTGATGATGATGATCATACTCATGATCAGGATAATGATGGAGCGATAACGACGACGACGACGACGACGATGACGATGATGATGATGATGATGATGATGATGACTGTATAATTGTGCTCCAAATAATGATTTTATAGAGTGTCGCGATACAATTCACCATAAAATATGTTAAAAATGTGATCCGTACCCATACCCGGTTTTTGGCCAATCACTTTCTTCACATTTATAAATGTGAAAAACGAAATCCTATTATTCACAGGCGTGTGCAAAATATGTTTGAGAAAATACGATCCTACATAGGTTGACTATGGCAATATACTCCCATTCTACATAAAATAATTCAAAGCGGTCTCTGGGCTTTGAACACAACCAACTATGCATTTTTAATTTTAATATCGATTTGTCCAATTGACAAAATATGCGGCTAGAGTTTGAAAATAATGTAACAATAACAGTAAACAACTGCACAACATACAAAAGAAATAAAAACTAAATAAATCAAAAGCAACTCGAATAGAAACCATACTAAAATTGGTATAGTTAACAATAATTTTCACCAGAGATACTATTATTACTTGACACAAAAATAACAGCCAACCGAAATGTTTTCTAAAATAAAATAAGTTCTTTTCATATCATATTTATAAACATTGTATGTGTGTTTGATGTTAAAATGGTTGTATTTATGGATTTGTGCTTTCAAATCCGTACAAGACTGTTAACAAATATAACTTTATTAGCGAACAAATATTGAAGATTGCTGTAGATACATAACTTTCGTGTATAAGCCAAAAAATGGTTGGTTTCCGCTTACACCTCCAAAAAATGGTTGGTTTCCGCTTACACCTCCAAAAAATGGATGGTTTCCGCTTACATCTCCAAAAAATTGATGGTTTCCGCTTACACCTCCAAAAAATGAATGGTTTCCGCTTACACCTCCAAAAAATGGATGGTTTCCGCTTACACCTCCAAAAATGGATGGTTTCCGCTTACATCTCCAAAAAATGGTTGGTTTCCGCTTACATCTCCAAGAAATGGTTGGTTTCCGCTTACATCTCCAAAAAAGTCTAGGAGGGCAGGTATAATATAACCTTTTATTTGCTTAACTTTTTGTTTCTTCTCCGCATATTCACCACACAGTTTAAGTATATTGGAATGCATGTAAACGTTGTTTTCCAATGAATGTAACATGGACAGTCTGTTCATTTGTGGGATTACACGCGGATATATCTTCAAAATAAGAGGTAGGGAAAATCCGATTGTCCTTGTAGATGTATGATAAGATTACACAGAGCTTTCTTCAGCGGAAGAGTTGAATGACAGATCGTGCTCGTCACTTGTTTCCGTCTGGTATCCGCCATTTCGTATGTTACCCGTCTACAAACAACAGAAAATGCAACTAAAATGTCCTTCTTTATAAGGAAAAAATATCTAAAATGTAAAATTCACCATAAATTTACCTTAAATAGATGCGGATAAAATTGTTACACAACCTAGTACTGTTTTCTTTTTTAATGTTATCTAAAATACTAGACGCATTTATATATTTTAAAATATTTGACATGTCGATTGATTCAAATACTGTGCTGTACACATTGCATTAACGATCGATTTTTTTAGTATACCATGGTATGTCGGTATGAAATAGTTCAATACAATATATTAACAGTAAATAAACATATTTCTACAATACCAACCGATGGTATATAATGTTCTATTGTGTTGACGTATTCTCTGTTATTCTATTCATATCATTTTAATGGCTTGATTTATTGCATATTTGTGCGTACGATATTTCATTTGGAGAAACTCACAGAAAAAAGTTTGTGATATGTCCGTATAATCGCTATTAAAGATTCCAATAGATACAATATACGATAGTTGGTACATACCGGAAATGGATGCATGGCCTGCTCTGCGTTCGCCTGGCGGGCAATGTAGACGTCATCGTCCGTTGACCTCTCCTCCACTTCCGGTTCGTATTTACGGTCCCTCTTGAAGATGTTCTTCCACGCGGAGCTGGGTTTGTCGAACACGGAGAGGGACACAACCTTGGAAGCCGGGTTATGTTGCGGAGGTGGGTGGGGGATCGCTGGATCGTCGTCTGGCTTTACCACGGATTCTTTTGGCTTCTGTCCGTATATCTGTTCAGTGATCAATACAACGTTTTGGTCTATGAGTTGTGCGAAAACTATTTTCAGAAAAAAATACACGTACGGAAATATATACTAGACCCTTATGTTTTTTATTTTATTTTACGATAAGTCGATAAAGACAATTACAATGAGAAGGCTACATTTTTGTTTGTCAAATATGAATTAATATTATGTACCGGTAATCTCTCTTTTATTAACTAAACATGCATATGATATTTAAAGCTACTATATACATGCATTTAACATGTATATGATCTTATACGCTATTGTTAAAGGGTTAATTTTCATACAACAAACTCCACAAGTTTTACCACGCGCTTTTGCGCAAACTAGGTCAACACTAGGTTATCAGATGTGGTATCTGAATGGAATAGCTGGATACAATTTCAGCTAAATATTGCTGAATTTGACTATGGTGGACCTTTATTGAATTTTGTATTATGCATTTGCATGTACATATTGCTTTCCATAAAGTCAGGAAAACGGTTGATTTTAGATTTGATTTTCTTCTCATGCAACTTATATTTTCATTACTATAAAACACTTTTGAATATTCAAAGGGCAATACAAACCGAAAACGCGTGTGGTTTTACCATCGGGTCATCGCCAAAGTCTTCAAACTCACTGGCGTTATCAACTTTCTCCTTGGATATATCATCGAACTTGATCTGAAATATTACAACATAGTGACACTTGTACTAAATAGGCGGAATAGCGGAACAGGATTGACATATTGAACCAATATTTACAATTACAGAATGTAAAGCTCAAGGTACACCTTTCTTTCAGTCTAAAGCCCTCACCTCTGGTTTCTTTTGGAACTTGTAGATGAGAAAGTAAACGAGGACGAAGATGTCCACGAGAACGATCAATAACAGTAGACTGCCCAGTACCAGGACAATTTCGGGGAATAACGCTGAAACACAAAGAGACCATGTTGTTAATCGATTAAACCATCAACTAAATATACTCGTCTAAGCGACCAACCGAGCGAGAAAATGACCAACAGAACGACTCGTCAATAATTGATTGATTGATTGATTGAGTAAGTGAGTGAGTGAGTGATGGAGTGAGTGAGTGGTGGAGTGAGTTATGGAGTACGTGATGAAGTGAGTGATGAAGTTAGTGATGGGGTGAGTGATGGAGTGGGTGCGTGAGGGAGTGAGTGAGGGAGGTAGGGATGGAGCGAGCGAGCCTGCCAGCCAGCCAGCCAGCCAGCCAGCAAGCCAGCCAGCCAGTTAATTAATCTACCTAATAAACAATAATCATTATACTTATCAGTGAAGCTTTCATATTAATAAGTGAATAAGTCGATAACAGACTGGCTTACAAAAGGAGTGACGAACTGATTGACCGGTCTGCCCAAAGGTTAAAAATCTAATTAACAGACAAAACGCCCACATTACCAAAGCCGCATGTCGGTTCCAGGCCGCTCCATCTGCCCGTGTATTCGCAACTCCGGATTGAGTCCCCAGCTAGCGCGTAGTTGTTGTGGCACACGTAAATGGCGCTGGCTCCTTCCCATCTACCGTCTGACATGTCAACGTAACCGTTCTCGATTGCCGGTAACGTCTCACATTCTGCAAAGTTACAAACGTACATTCATGTACATGATCAAACATAAGTCGATATATATCATACAAAACATGGACATGCCGAAATCTATTGTGAGATTTTTCGTCTTAATATCTACGAATCCAATACGAATCCAAAATGAACTATGATTGCAATAATATTTTAAAGCGAACATTCGATTTATTATTTGCTGAATACTCTGAAATACTTAAAAGCGAAATTTAAATAACATACTTTGACTGAACATAACTTAATGGATTTTGATTTGATAAAGTTTGAATTTATATTGGCCGACGCAATCTTTATCATCGGGTTAAGTTTATTATCGTACAACATTCATTCTAACATGACACTCGCTAATTTTTCTATAGACAAAGAACAAAATTATTGTTGTTAAACTACCCATAAACAACGCAAAAAGAAGTCCCGATTCTGAGCGGAGCCTATTTAAAAGTAGTTTCAATTACACTTGCAAAAATATATATCAAATCATGTTAGAATCGAAATAATTTTTTCATTATCATATTTTATCGGCCAGTAAACAGCTCCTTGTCGTTCTGATGCGTGGCTATTAAACAACTCGGGCTAACGTCCTCGTGGTTTAATTCCTATGCATCCGAACTACAAATCGTTCTTTATTTGCCGATAAACAACGATAAATCAAAAATTCTTTCTTAATTTGCATCTCACCAACAGCGCATGTCGGCTCTACGCCGGTCCACGTGGAGTCATCCTCGCACACTCGGAACTCCTCTCCTTTCAACGTATATCCAGGCTTGCAGTAGTACCGGATCCGGTTGCCGGCGACAATGCCGTCGGAGGTGTTCACGTAACCGTTCAGGGGATTCAACGGGAACGGGCAGCCTGAAATAGCGTGTGGATAATAAAACACAATCGAGGATTGAGCGTAAAACTGTTGTATCCGCATAACATTTCTATATTACATACAGTAGTTTTATGCTCAACCATCGAAATGCTGAAAGCAAATACCGGTTTATTATATGCAATATATTGTTTATTGCAGTAATTCTGACTTCATGGTGGTGCCTTATTGTCAGATTTTAAAGCGCACGTGGATTCGCACAAATACCGAGAGTATTCGACTCGTTAATACAAGACGTACGAATATATATAAGTTAACGGGGTAGTTTTCACAGTTTTTGGCTGTGAAACACTATTTTATAAACTGACTTTTTCATGTTTGAAAAGCATATTGCTTGTGAAAAGTTAAACATTTGACGAATATCTGTTATTTTTCGATAACTGTTTCTACCTGATAGACATACACTAGTAATGTTTTACTTAAAAACGCATACTTAATATCTAAATAAGCAAAACAGCATAGCATATGACAAGTCTTGATAGACTCTACAACTTCTTGTTTAAAAATTCCATTTGTAGAGATATGCTTTTCCAACCCCAAACTGTGAAACCGTGACTTGAACATATAGTAATATATCAAATATAAGTATTAATTGCAAATTTATGAACGAGTCAATGCCTAGAAAACGATTGGATGAATAATGCAAGGCCTTTTGCTGTTTTATTTCCAACTGTTCAGATTATCATTGTTCATTTAAAGTGTCACTGTGTTTATACCCGAGATAAAGCATTATGCTCTGTGTTTTATTTCCGACAAATCCCGTGATTCCTTTTCAAATTTAATTGCAAATAGGACAACGTTACTATTACCATTGAGATTATGTACTAGATTATACTAAAGTATACACGTACGTGTCCACGCCTTTTGTAATCGGCATAAATAACGCAGATACATAAAATAAAACCAATAACCGTTCTTACCAAACGAGCACTTGGGTTCGACGCCGCTCCAGCGTCCGTTTGACTGGCACGTGCGGACAGACTGCCCGTGCAGAGCATATCCGGCGTCGCACGAGTACACGGCGATCTGACCGGCTGACGGAACTTCCGGGTGGACCACCGAGCCGTACGGGAACGAAGTTGCTTCCGGGAGGTGACTGCATACTGTGAGATTAGAAACATATTGTAATAGGCATTTCAGGACACATACCAATTTAGAGGCTGCAAAAAAATGAATCGCCTAAATTTATAGTATAATCACACCTCGACCATGTGACATGAGTTTTGCTAATGATTCTAATTTCTTTTATGTTTTTCGCGTTCTTGTTCTGTCAATGTTTGTTCTATCCATGTTTGTATAAATCATCTACCACAATTAAGTCAACCGTCAATAACAGACATCACCTTTAAGACAAGCGTCCGTCTGTACGTCGTACAACTCCCCGCTCACTGCACACAGACACTTGTTCTCCCCGTTGTCTGCTCTACATGTAGCCTGGTCTGTGCCACATTGTGAAGTGGTCACGCAGACATCTCCGTAACCAATAGTAACTGAAATATATCATTGCAAATGATGCGTTGAATCACGTTGGTAAAGGGTGTATATATACTATAATGAAGTCGTGTCTTGGGAAACTCGGGCTTTTATGCATAGATAATGCGTAAAGTGTCGTCCCAGATAATCCAGGACAAAACTTTCCGCTTTTATGGTATTTTCTGTTTCAAGGGAGTCTCTTTTAAAGATAAATCCAATGTAGGCGGAAAGTGCCGTCCCCGACCAGCCTGTGCGAACTGCACAGGCTGATCCGGGACGACACATTTCGCTAGTGCATTAAGCCAAGGTGTCCCACGACATGCCTCTATTATACCTTAACCAACATAAAATCTGAGGTTTGCATCAAGTAGAAAGAATTCGGAGACAGTAAACCTCCCCAAAAATGTATTGGCATTCAAATACTGCGACTAAATTTAGTATTTTACTCTAATTACTCCATACAACTATATAATAGACATGCTTCAAATGATCGCACTTATTATGCGCCATATATATGTATTGTTTATTACTATGGTCCGATAACTTATGTGTGTATTTTGTTCAAATTTCATGTTTCACGAAATTTAGGGAACAAACTTAATACTCTTACCATCCGAAACGACGTGGTGTTAATCCAAGTAAACCATATTTCCGAGAGTTTTCTTTGTTTTTCGGTATTCAATAACTGTGATATCAGAACGGTTACTGGTGGGCGGAGCCTAATATAAAAGCTTACCGTGAAATAAGTAGCGTGCACTATATTGGAATTTAGCTGTTATATATACGCACGCTTCTTATTGCAATGTAAGCTTGCACATTTGCTTCGCATCACGTAACCTTGCGACAGCGCTAAATTTAGAACGACACAGATGCCAAGCATGTCAGACATCGCGTGACGTCTTTGAACTGCCTATGGGATCGGTATCGGGCTCGTTAAATAACTAACATATTTCGGTCACAGTATGCTACAACTATTACATAACGTACCTATGTAACATATAGGAGGTTTGGACCACACGCCGCTGGTCTGACACTGGATGGTGGCACTTCCGCTGATGACATAACCACTGCTGCACGTGTAGATCGCCTTATCTCCTACCAACGTCCTGGTGGGTATGTCCACTGTACTGTGGGCCACCACCGGCGGGGTTGCGCAATCTATGTAACGATTTAACGGAAGCGCAATATTTACATATAAATGTTGCTTTGTGTGTGTGACAATTAAGCATTATTTTGTGACCTCTTTTTTTTGTTACATAATACCAATTTTGTTAAACTGCTGGAAACGTGAATATTTCTCTTTAACTACTTGTAAAGTATATTATAGATTTGTCTAAATATGTAGGGAGAATAAAAGCATATACCAAATGAGTAATGTTATTGTGTAAACAGTTGAATGATTTAAGTCTTACACAATACTTTACAACTCCCCGGTATACATGCCTAGATTTTATAATCTCTGTATTTTGTATGTTTCTTAGTTTAAGACTTACCTAAGTTACAAACCGGAAGCGGTCCCCAGAATCCGGAAGTCATACATGTGACGGCAGCTGATCCGACCAGCCCGTATCCCTGGTCACACTCGTAGGTTGCAATGGAGTGGACATTGGTAGACGTGTATGTGAAGAAACCATTCGCTAGAGCTTTGGGAGTTCCGCAGTCTAAAATAGGGATTCAACATTTAACTCTAAAAGCATAGGCTCTCACATATAGCAGTGTAAAACAACACTGATGCCATCATCCGAAATGTAACGTTAATGTACCGGTATGTGACGCGTAAGAAGTTGTCCAACAATAACGTTTACATGACGAGATCGTTCTCGTTATTTTGGTGGAGTCTTGTCCTTTGGAGGTGGAGACTCGAGTACACAGAACCCCCGAAATATTCCACCTCATTTAATGATTCAGTTTGAACGCCTATTTCCAGCGCGCACTTACCATGTAGTTGGCATGACGGCTGAATGTCATCCCGCGCGCACTTACCCAGTAATAGGCAAGACGGCTGAATGTCACTCCAGTTGCCTTTGTGGAGGCATACCCGACTGGCCACGCCCACCAGTCTGTACCCGTTGACAATGTCGCACGTGTAGATCGCGGAGGAACCGTACGCGGTGCTGGGCGAGTAGGTTACCGTGCCGTGTGGTACCTGAGGCACGGGGCCACAGTCTGGAAAACAAATATAACGCAATAATATGCATAACAGTCCACGTGTCGACTAATCCTGAACGGGCCGAAATAACCGATGGAGCGCATACATTTGGGGATATTGATTGTTAGTGCTTCGTAGCCTCCAATGTAAAAGTAGGTCACGCTATTCAGTCTCTCGAAATCGCCCTACTAAAGACCGTTGGCCTCCGCCAACAGTCTAATAACATAACTGTGTGTGCGTTGAGCATACAACAGTAGGCCCGTATTCACCAACCCATTCTTAGACTCAGAAAATAATCTTCAAACTGATCTGTTCTAAGAATGCTGTTCCGGCTAGCTCAGTTGGTAGAGCGCTGGACTGTCAATCCGGGGATCGCGAGTTCGAGCCCCAGCCCGGCCACATGAGTTATGTGTGGGGATTAGTCATGAAATTCTCCACCTACCTCTGATTCCAGTAGGGCAGTTGTCAGTTACTGGCAAAAGTATGTGCACTTAGTACTGGTAAACCGCTTAGATCGGCTAAGCTTGCCCAGGAACAGTGTGAGTAGGTAAACTGACCGCCGTGATATGACTGAAATACTGTTAAAAACGTCAAAAAATCCAATCAAACAAAAACAAATAAAAGCTGTTATTGTAGAACTGGTTTTATTCGTGCGGTTTTTTTTTTTCGCTAATTTTCGCGATTTTATTTTCTAGCGAATTTAAAAACATTTAAATGTGTGACAAACCTGAAAAATCGTGGAAATGTGTGAAAATAACCTATTGTTACTGCGCGTTGTCGATTTTCACGCTTAGCCGTAAAAAAAAACACTTGCCACGCTAGTTTAAAGATTAACGTGTCAATGTATAATCAATTAATCATATATAGGATTAGTTGATCCGGTAAAAAACATTATTGTTATTTGATGGTAGGATTATGGTAGCATTACGCTAGTGGCAGTCGATACTAATTTTCCTATACTATGGTCAATCTATTTTTAGTTTTGAATTCGCGTCGTGACGAAGACGCGAATTCAAGAACACGCGAATGAAACCAATGTATCATTTTGGGAGAAAAACGCGAAAATTAGTCCTCGATTATTTTCACCAGCGCAAATTACACTATTCTGTATTGAGATTAATGACATAAGCGAATGGTATTCGGCATATCTGCGTGCTTATAACGATTATTTTGAGTCGAAGTCTATTCTTTATTTTTAAGTCTAAGAAAGTGTTGTTAAATACGGACCCAGATATATGTAATTTTTTTTACTTATTATCGCACAAGTAGGCGCGACCCCTTTCCAGTCTCCGTTGTAGTCGCACGTGCGGTTGGCGACCCCGAGGAGCGTGTAGCCGACGTCACAGGAGTACTCCGCAACGGAACCGAACGTGTTCCCCTGAGGGGTTACCACAAATCCGTTTAAGGGATTCGATAGCGCTTCACATTCTGGAAAAAAAAAATGAAACAAATGAGGCGTGGCTTAATGCACGTTCGTAAAGTATCGTCCCGGATCAGCCTGTGCAGTCTGATCGGGGACGGCACTTTCCGCGTACGTTGGCTTTATGTTTAAAAGAGACTTTATTGAAACATAAACTAACATAAAAGCGGAAAGTGTCGTCCTGGATCAGCCTCTGCGGACTACAAAAGCTGATCCGGCACGACACTTTACGCATATGCATTAAGCCCGGGTTTCCCACGATACGCCTCAAATCATCTTTTCATTGGCCCATTCCCAGTCTGCCCAGAAACGTTCATGCCCAACCTTTTATAATTTGTTGCGAAACGTTGCTGAAAGACATACATATACACAAACAAAGGTAACAAAAGCAAAACCTCGGGAGGAGGTAACGAAGTTTTGCCGTAAGAAATACGGTACCGTTGACGGTGCACACGGGGGTTTCTCCGCTCCACTGCTCCGTTACCAGGCACGTGCGCTCTAGGTCGCCACTGGTGACGCGGTACCCGGGGTCGCAAGAGAAGTACGCAACGTCCTCAAACATGACCCCGTCGGAGAGATCAACGTCACCGTGCGCTGGAGCCAGGAGCGTACCGCAACCTAGAGAGGTCAAACACTTAAAAATGAGATTACTTTAAGTCATTGATATCGCATCTATAGATATACGAGGAGTGTCCAAACTGTTTGCGTACTGACCCTTTAATTGTCTGCTACGGCATTACATGTTCACATATCGCAAACGGTTAGAAATACGTTTGGTAAGTTTATCTTTCTGAATAACTTTGCAAATGAAACATAGACGCCATTATATAGAACATTAAATTGAATATATATAAAAATACAACTGACAATTCGGATTGTGAATCGAATATGGTCTAACGTAGTAAAATTGTAATAAGGCCAATGTCGACAAATTGATACCCCTTATACGCATAGCGATATGAACCGGCACTTTTTATACTAAAGACCGGTAAGTTTGCAACATTTCTGTGTTGAAATATCAAAGACTTAACACTCATTAAAACGTGAATATTAACACGCATTTGGATATGATCTATCGACGTTCAAAACGCGTACTAATTCTGTCGCATGTTGGTGCCTGATTGTTCCACGTTTTGTCCGCCTGGCAGGTGCGTTCGATGACCCCATTGAGGATGAAGCCCGCCTTGCACGAGTAGGAGACCACGTCCTTGTACTCGGTGCCCTGAGAGGTGTCGACTAAACTGTTGATAGGAATCGGCAGGGCTCCACAGTCTGAAGTGTTTGAAGTTGCGATTTTCAATGAATGAGACTTTTAACCAAACCACAATAGTATCTCGGCGGCTTGTACTTATATAATTTTGACATAACAAATAGTCATGGAATTAATGTTGGCGTAGGTAGTTCATATTTGTACAGAAACCTAAGAAAGCAGTCCACGAGTAGATAACAGTGTTGTGATTGTAGTTCAAATTTGAAAAATAACAATAAAAGCTAAAGGACACTTCAGCAAGATTAACATAGATCTAATACGTATAAATTAGATTAATCTAAAACTATTCAGAATTTAAAATCATGTGATTAGAATAATGATCGAGCTTAGAAGCACTTTCGGTTTAGTCGATTTCTATTTAGTTGTGTACTGAACGAAAAAGATGGCTAAGCATAATAATTACATAAACATACATAATTTTCTTCATGTGCAAGAATACGAGTACATTTATATTTATTTACATTTAGAAAGGTTAGCAATATTCTACAAACCTTTGATCTGACAAACGGGCGTGTTGGAGCTCCAGACTCCGGTATCCGAGCATTTGAGAGAGGCCACGCCCACTAGTTCATAGCCGGTGTTGCACGAGAACACAGCCATCGCGCCGTATTTGGTGCCCGTGGACACATCTGCCCGTCCGTTAGTGGGCGGGAAAAGCGAACCGCAATCTGCACGACATAAACACAACAAATGAGGCGAGTCGTGGGAAAACCGGGCTTTATTCAAGTGTGTCCCATATCAGCATTTGCATTCCGCACAAGCTGATCCGAGACGGCACTTTTCGATTTTATGGTATTTTCTGCTTCAAAAAAGTATTTTTTAAACATAAATCCACTGATGGCGGAAAGTGCCGTCCCGGATCAGCCTGTGCGGACTTTACGCACTTGCATTTAAACCCGATTTTTCCATGACATGCCTCAAATAAAAAAAACATGTGCATGTAGGTATATATAAACAGGGACCGTCTAGACACTTGACCCTTCGACGGCATTCAGCTGGACCCGTATTCACGAGCCCATTCTTACATTTAAGAATAAAGAATAGACTTAGACTCAAGTGTTTGCATGTCGATATGCATGGTACCAATGTCACTTATAGCATCAACCAGCGGGTCTTAATATAGACTGTCATAATTAGAGTTAGCAAATGAAGTAAGATTCAAATTAACGGCCTCTTGAGAACAGAACAGTTTTAATAATATTCTTTATTCTTAAGTCTTAGAATGGGCTGGTGAATACGGGCATGGTTATAATATGAATCGTTTTAATTTATAGCTACCAATAACGTATTGTGCATGACAAATACCACTTTTTATGCATCTGAGTTTATAATATATATATATATATATGTTTAATGTTTACAGTTGATGAATGATAAAGAAAGACACACAAAGATAAAGGTCTTTAAAAACACACTAGGATTCGGTAATTTCTATCTGCAGAAATGGTGAACAGTGAACAAAAACCATTATATTTACTGTACAATGTTATCTGAAGACACACCTTTGATCAGACAGACTGGTTTCGGGTTATTCCACACGGCTGTATCGATGCACGTGGTAGAGTTGTGACCAATCAAGGTATATCCGGTACTGCACGTGTACGTAGACGTGCTCCCGTACACCGTCCCGTATTGCTGATCTACCGTACCATCTTCCGGGGCGTCGAGAATGCTGCAAACTGAAAGCAACAATAAAATTTATATTATATTATATTATATTATATTATATTATATTATATTATATTATATTATATTATATTATATTATATTATATTATATTATATTATATTATATTATATTATATTATATTATATTATATTATATTATATTATATTATATTATATTATATTATTACATTACATTACATTACATTACATTACATTATATTATATTACATTTCATTACATTATATTGTATTATATTATATTACACAATGAAACCAATGAAAAGTATTATTTTAAACGTGAAACTTGACTATATCAGCATATATTAGCGAGTTGAAGAATACCCTTTCCAGTTTTTGTATGTTTTACAACGCCTACAGGCTAACATCACTTCGTATTTAAGTCTTTTAGTACAAAGCACAAGTAAGAAAATCGCCTTTATGACACAAGAAAAACATAACGTAGATAAGAACAGGAAAAAAAACACTACGTCACCCCTTAGTCTAAATGCGTGTATAACCTTACACTTTGCACATCGCTATATATTTTCAATTATACCTTAAGTATTTGGAAAAAAACCTTTTGGTTAATAAAGTGAAAACTAAAGTTTTGTTGGCAACACCCATTTATAAATCATTGCAAAAGAAAGATATATATCATATTTTTTTCACAATATTGTGTAATGTATTGATAATACAAAAACTGAATGATTGTACATTAAAATAACTTATTCCTGCAAGAACTTTCATTTCATTGATCGGCATACACATTTAACAATTCCTGCGAAGAAATATTTCTTTGCATGAAAGAAAAAATGTTACCTTTTTATACCACACTTTGGACTGGTTCCATCCCAACCCCCTTTGACCTGGCACGTTCTGGTAGAGTTGCCAGTCAGGGTTTGCTACACTTTACGAGAACGCTGCCGCTATTTTTTCCTACTTGGTTCTTACATTTGACGTTAAGAGAAAAAAGTTACCTTTAATAACTCACTTCGGACAGGTTCTATTCTATCCCTTGTTGGCCTGGCACGTTCTGGTAGAATTGCTAGTCAGGGTGTATCCAACACTGTACGATAACTCCGCCGCTATTTTGGCCTACTTAGTGCTTGCATTTGACGTTAAGAGAAAATAAGTTAACTTTAATAAAAAACTTTGGACTTTATCCATCCCATCTTCCGTTGGTCTGGCACATTATAGAGGAGTTGCCAGTCAGGGTGTATCCAACACTGTACGAGAACTCTGCCGCTATGTTATCCTACTTAGTGCATGCATTTGACGTTAAGAGAAAAAGTTACCGTTAATATCACACTTCAGACTGGTTCCATACCATCTTCTGTTGGTCTGGCACGTTCTAGAGGAGTTGCCAGTCCGGGTTTATCCTACACTGTACGAGAACTCCGCCGCTATTTTGCCCTACTGAGTTCTTGCATTTGACGTTTCGAGTAAAAGGTTACCTTTAATAACACACTTCGGACTAGTTCCATCCCATCCCCCGTTGGCCTGGCACGTTCTGGTAGAGTTTCCGGTCAGGGTGTATCCAACACTGCACGAGAACTCGGCCTTTTCCAGGTAGTTTTGATTGGGGGAATACACAACGTCACCGTTCACGGGCTTCACAATGGTTGGACAAGCTTTTCAAATAGACCCAATTTCTATCACACTATAAATAATTATTTCAATATACCTTATTCTTCTTAACTCACACAAGATGCACATGTTTGCTATGCATACAAGTGTTTATTAATAGGCCTAAATACTCAAAACGCATATTTACGACTGATTTCAAGAAAACAACCAATACCGTAACATATGAACTCGCTTAAAATATTATAGCGTGATTATGTTTCTATCCCATAAGGATAATTAATCGGTTACAGTACACAGAAAACACTTTTTCAAGTGAGTATAAAATATTTTTGGTAAATACGATCTTACAACATAAATAGTGATTAAAATTAGAATATAAATTATAAATTAGAAAAGAAACAATAATAAAATTAATTATCATATATATTTCAATTTCGGTGAAATAACACGAAGAATGATCCTTGATGAAAAACGCGTGTTTCAGAGTATAACAATTGCTATCAATTCAGGTGAAGAGGTGTAAAGTAAATGAAAATAAACATGTGCTCACTTATGATCGTGCACGTGGGTACAGCGCTACTCCACGTGCCGTTACTTGTGCACGTGACAGAGGCCGCGCCACTCCTTGCGTACCCCGTGTTGCACGTGAAGCTAGCGACTGCCGCGTAGAGAGTCCCTGCGGAGGAATCTATTGTACCGTGGTCGAGGTTGCCCAAGCTGCCGCAATCTACAAAACGCAAAAATCTTTAACATGAACTACACAGGATATATGTTATATATGTTATACACGTATTGTGATAACGATATTAATAGTAGGTCCCTTTTAAGGACAAATCCTTAAAATAAAAACGAAAAATAATACCAAGAATCCTCGAAAACAACGACAGTATGTTCTAATTATAGAAGAAGGTTAAAAACAATTGATGGGTCGTTCTCAACTTTACCTTATTGTAATTTGTGTAATTGCGACTAATTTGTAATTTAAAAGTGAATATACGTTCGCAAATATCATCAAAGGCAAATTAATCAAGTGCTGTAACTATTGGAATCGGAAATCATGTGGTTAACCATTAAAGTATCTTCCACAAAAGAACGCATGTTCATGTTTATAGAGTGTTCTTGAAGCTAGCTGAATGGAAATGTATCTGTAAACAACAGCCTGTGAGGAGTTAAAAATAGTGCAAAAATGAGCAGAAATGCATCACCCTTTTTGCTGCACACTGCTTCTGCGGTCTTCTCGAAGCCGGTCGAACACTGGCACGTTCCACTCGCGCACTCGGAGTAGAGCATGTTCGAACACACAACCGGCCGACTGCTACAATCGTCCCCCAACACAGCTAACAATGTAAGTGTCCATATACATATATGTATTTAAGTCATATTCATATAAACTAATTGTGAATAATCCTGTCAGTGTACTTGGATACAATTATCACTTGATTATAGAGTTCACACCAAAGAGCTCATTGGTCTGCGTGTGGTGCACTCACTAAAGCTAACAAATGACTAACGCTAACAACGCGTATGGGAAGAATCTTAAGTATCTTGAATCACTATTTGTAGCAGAAAAAAGATCAGGAAAAGCCTTGTATTACATCAACATCAAAAAAAATCTCGTCGGGAGGGGAAACCCGTCCCACCACTTCCTCGGCACCAATGTCTGTCAGCTTCCTACGGGCCAGATTAGAGGTAAAATTTGACAAGTTATATAACCGCATTTAATGCATATTATTTCAAGTGGGTATTTTCGTTAGATATTATTTGCAACACGTATTGGAGCTGTCTTATATGTATGAATTTAAAATGATTAAAATCAATAAAATATTAGGTTTCGTAACACCAGATTATTTTTCCTAACCATTTCTCCTAATTAGGAGATACTATCTCATTATTAGGACGCATTTTCTTCTAATTTGTATAATGTCCTAAGTAGGAGATGGTATGAGATACTATCTCTTAATTAGGGCTTAGTATCTCCTAATTAGGACTTGCTATCTCCAAATTATGATATACTATTCCTTATTAGGACTTAGTTTGATATTAGTTTGATATTTGTTTTCTTTACGAATCATGGTGTGACTCTAACAGTAACATTAATTTAAACGGATACATTTCACATAATTTTTACCGTAAATTTCAGCATAGGAGAGCTAGAAGAAATAGTGGGGGAATTGTTTTGTATTATAGAGAGCATTTAAGTGATGGAATAGAAATAATTAAAAACCATTTTGATACAATTATTTGGCTTAAACTGGATCATTTATTTCTCAACACATCAACAAATATTTACTTATATGGAGCTTATATTTGGGGTGAAGACTCACCTGTGTATAACAGTATAAATGTTGATTTATTTGATATTTTAGAAATGATTTGTTTTTGTATGATAGCCTAAGTAGTGTCTTTATCTGTGGTGATTTAATCAGTAGAGTCGGTCAAAAAAGTGATTATGTAATATATGATAAATATAATGATAGTTCTGATAGTCATGATTATGTTGTAGATAGTACTCCTGTAAGGGCCTCCATTGATAGTTCACATAACAACCACGGGATAAAATTGTTAGATTTCTTTAAAGGTTCATGTTACCGCATTGTTAACGGTCGTATAGGTAATAGTGATCAATACACATTTTTGTCGAATAATGGATGCTCAGTTATTGACTATTTATTAACAAAAGAATCCAATTTTTCCCAGATTAAGGAATTTACAATTAACTCGTTCAATGAATGTAGTGATCACGCACCACTGCAGTTTTCAATAAATTGTAACAACATCGATCGTAGCAGATTAGGTATAAATGGGATGTCACATTTCGAGAGCAGTTTCGCTCACAGATTATTTCACAATTACCTAGGTTTAACAATATTGTTAATACTACAGATTGTTTAAGTAGGGATTCTATTAATAACATGTTATTATTGTTTACAAACACTATTCGAGAAATAGCTGACCCATTATTTTCCAAAGAGTGTATTTATAAAGATGATGTTTATTTTGAAACTTATCAAAGTAGAGATAAAGACTGGTTTGACCAGGATTGTAAAGATGCCCGTGATTTGTACATGGATGCTCTTAGATTTTTTAATGCAGATAAATCGAACGTTAACAGATTATTGCTATGTGAAAAGAAAAAGTATTACAAAAATATTGTCAGAAAAAAGAAATGTAGTGATTATAAACGAAGAATGGACAATATTACAAATTTAAGAAAAAGTAAACCTAGGGAGTTTTGGGAATATTTTAAGTCAAAAACCAAGATCTAATAATATACCATTAACAGAATTTACGGATTATTTCGAGAGGATTAGCTCGAACAATTTTGGTTCGATTAATTTTGAAGCGGAAGATTTTAATTGTTTCAAAGATTTTAATCTACCTAATAAATGTTTATCCTGAACTAGATGAAGTACAAGAAATTATTAATGCCGTAAAATCATTGAAACGATTTAAAGCTTATGGAAGTGACAACCTTTTAAACGAGTATCTTATAGAATCTGTTGACACTTTATCATCTCATTTATGTGATTTATTTAACAATATATTGAATTCAGGATATTTCCCGGATCAATGGACGGAAGGTATTATTATCCCTCTTCATAAGAAAGGTTCTAAATCTGACGTTAACAATTATAGGGGAATTACACTAGTTAGTTGCCTGTCAAAACTGTTCACTACTGTTTTAAATAAACGTGTTGAAAATATTTGTATAAAACATAACATTATTTCGGATGCCCAATTCGGATTTCAAAAAGGGCGGTCCACTTCTGCAATATTTATTCTTTATTCTTTAATAAATCATTATTTATATGAAAATAAGCGTTTATATGTTATTTTTGTCGATATGATGAAATGTTTTGATACCATTTACAGAAATGCTTTATGGTTGAAAATGTTTAAATGTGGAATTCAAGGGAAAATATTAAGAATTGTGCGTGATATGTACCAAAAAGTTAAATCTTGTGTTAAGTCATTATCTTCATTTTCAGATTACTTTAGCTATGCTGTTGGTTTACGACAAGGTGAAGTTATGTCCCCTTTGTTATTTTCTTTATTTGTAGAAGATCTTGAGTTGTACTTGCAAAATAATGTTGATTCAGGTTTGCAATTAGATGATATTGTTTCAATTTTATTACTGTTTGCAGATGATATGGCCATTGTAGGCAAATCACCAGATGAAACTCTAAATCAGTTAGATAATTTATTTACTTACTGTAATACTTGGGGATTAAAGGTTAATACGGATAAAACAAAAATTATGGTGTTCCGAAAAAGAGGCGTATTATTGCCCAATGAAAAGTGGACCCACAATGGCCATGATATACAAGCTGTTAATGATTTTAACTATTTAGGTGTTGTATTTAATTATACCGGCAGTTTCAATCTAAACCTAGAAAACTTAATAGGCAAAGCTCTTAAGGCAATGAACACTTTATTTTGTAAATGTCAAGATTACGATTTAAAACCAAAAATCCAATGTCAGCTTTTTGATGCATTTGTTGGGTCTATTTTAAGTTATTCAGCAGAGGTTTGGGGTTTTACCAAGTCTAAGGAATTAGAAAGAATACATTTAAAGTTTTGTAAGCGGCTTCTTAAAGTTAGACTGAATTCCTGTAATGCATGTGTTTATGGAGAATTAGGAAGATACCCACTATATATACAGAGATATATACTAATTGTGCAATATTGGTTTAAGTTAGCCACATCTGACAATATAATACTTAAAACTGTTTATAATATTGCAGTTTCAGACTGCATGAGAGGCTGTTGTAATTGGATTTACAACGTTAAGGAACTACTAGATGATTATGGATTCAGTTATGTCTTCAGCAGTGTTCATAATATTGATGTAAATTTTTTTATACCTATTCTGAAATCTAGAATTGTTGACACATTTAAGCAAAACTGGTATCGTACATTAGAAAATAGCTCCATGTTAGATGTTTATAGAACCTTTAAGACAAACTTTGAATATGAGATTTATTTAGACTTAGTACCGAAACGTTTAAGATTTTACTTATGCAGATTAAGATTATCTGTACACCCTCTTCGTATACAAACTGGTCGATATGATAGAAATAATATTGCTAGAAATGAAAGATACTGTCTTTGTTGCAATTCCATGGATATTGAGGACGAATTTCACTTTGTTTGTATTTGTTCGTCTTTTAATGAAATACGAAAGAAATACATTAAAAAAATATTACTTCAACAAACCATCTGTATTTAAGTATGTTCAACTGCTACAATCGTGCAATAGATCAGAACTTATAAAATTATGTTTATTTGTTAAAGAATCGTTGAGTATTAGATCAAATATTATTAATCGTATAACAGAACTTACCAATTGTTCATCCTCTGTACTTATATGTTTAACTGTACATGTCACTGTATTTTGATGCCCTGTTATTTTCTGTGTATATACACGTTGACATATTTCATTGTGAACCATATGTGATGTTGACGATGTACATTGTGCAAGTCAAATAAAGTGTCTGTCTGTCTGTCTGTCTATCTCTTAATTAGGACTTAGTATCTCCTAATTAGGACGTAGCATCTCCTAATTGGGAATAACTATCTTCTAATTAGGACTTAGTATCTCCTAATTAGTACTTTGTATTTCCTAGTAAGGACTTACTATCTCCTAATTAGGACATAATATTTCCTAATTAGGACCTAGGTCTCCTAATTATGAGATATTGCAATACAAAAATAATATGGACTGTCGCACTAGGACGCTTCCATAGTTAACAGAAGCAAACTGTACTCGTATTTTACCTGGTCTGCAATTAATTCCAGTGTATCCGTCTTTACAAGCGCATTTAAAACTGTTCACGAGGTCTGTACATGTCCCTCCATTTAAACAAGGGTTCGATGCACATTCATTGATATCTGCAACGCCATTTGTAAAGGTAAGAAATGTCGACAATACGTAAATTACATGTATTCATATTTACATTTATATGATACAAATGTAATTTCTTCTTTGTTCTTTACAAACGAATTCTTAAATGCAATAAACAAAATGCATTGTTTTACCGTTTACCAGCAATATACCAAGATAGTAAGCATTCCTTTACCGAAATCCATCATAAACTACAAGTCTTTTAAACTAATTAATTATCTTTCGTTTCTTTGTATTATATGTGTGAATGAAAATGCAAATGCATATAAATTGGCCATACTCGTTTCACAGTTCTTTCCGGTAAACCCAGTGACACATGTGCAGGTGTAACTGTTCACACCATCCTGACAAGATGCTCCGTTCTGACAGGGGTTCGGCATGCACTCATTAATATCTGAAGCAACATATTGGCGGGAAAGGTTAGGTATCCAACACCCATAACGTACACGATCGTGTTTAAGATGTACATTGTACATATAGGTTTGTACAAAAATACAATCGTACTATTAAATAAATAATCTAGTGTATAGCTTCCGAAAGAATTTATAATAATAATAATAATAATAATAATAATAATAGGAATAATAATAATAATAATAATAATAATAATAATAATAATAATAATAATAGTAATAATAATAATAATAATAATAATAATAATAATAATGATAATAATAATAAAAATAATGATAATAATAATAATAATAATAATAATCTGCAACGGTTTATCATTTCTTGCGACACGAGTTTACACACCATGATATTTTCCCACGGATTTAAAATAGCATATGATATGTTGCACCGTAAATTGTAAATTTTAACCAGACATTTAAAAAGAAAACAACACATTGTCCTACTGTTTTCGCAGTTGGTGCCGTTGTATCCGGCTAGACACTGACACACGTAGGCATTCACCAGGTTCACACACGTGGCGTTATTTTGGCACAAGTTGGGAAGGCACTCGTTAATATCTGCAAAGGTTTGTTATTTACAAAACGTTGTTTGCTATTCCACTGAGGTGTCGTGGTCATTCTCATTTTAACGTGCATAGACAATACCAAAATAATATAAGGAGAAAAGGTAGTAATTTTAGAAACAATAACAATCTATTTTAAACGTAAGTCCTATTCCTAAGCGAAATATTGAGCATTAATCTTTTGTAGTTCCTTAGAAAAATAACACCAACAATAAAAACGAACACAAACTGATACCTGATTCACATGAAGGACCTGTGTAACCAGGGGCACACGTACACGTGAAGGTGTTCAGTACATTATTATTACATGTCGCTCCATGTTTACACGGTTGGCTGGTGCATTCGTTGATATCTGGATAAAATATGAATGGAACATATTCAGACCGTCATATATATGAGGCTTGTGTTGGGAACCCCAGGTTAATCCAGGACGACACTTTTCGTTTTTATGGTATTTTCTGTTTAAAGTAAGTATCTTCTAAACATAAATCCACGGGAGGTGGTTTGTGTCGTCCCGAATTAGCCTGTGCGGACTGAACAAGCTAATCCGGGACGACACCACGCATATGTATTAAGCCCGGGTTTCCCAAGACACGCCTCATATGAATACAATATTGCAAAGGGAACAATTGTGCAATTGTGCTTAATGCTGTAGTGAACAAGTGAACTGGAACGGTAGCGACTCTTTTAACTGTTGTCTGCAAGATGTTCTAGACGTTAATTAGACCAAAAAAATTGTAAAATTGTCTGTTCAGGACAACGGTTTCAAAAAGGTGAGGTACGGTATGGATTTAGTTTATTTAGCCATAGCAAAGGTACCCGGTAAAATATTCATATGTGAAGTACTTTATGTTAATTGTATCTTAAACTTAACACAAATAAATGGGCGAACAAAGAATATCATATTAAGGTATGCGCAAAAATCTTAGTCCAATGTCAGGATCACTATACGCTGATGAATTGACGTGAACGAAGGATTACCGTTGTCACAGGTCTTTCCGGTGTATCCCGGGTCACACGTGCAGAGGAAGTCGTCAATCCTGTCCTGACAGATGCCGTAGACGCACGGAACGGGGGCACAGTCGTCCATGTCTGATTAAAAAATCCATACGCTTGGAAGAAGCACGCATCACATGTTAAATGTTGAACCGATTTGGACCTTTATTAAAGTGCTAATATGACCATGTCTATTTGTATCACGCATTTTACTTTCTGCACATACAATCATAGACACCCATCAAATAGTAAATTTCACATACACATGTAATACCAACTCGCCTTTAGCATATGCAACGGACTCCAATTACGTCAGAGTTAGTTTTTAGTCTAGTATAACAATTCAAAACATATCATATAATACCGTTCACATAATCATTGCAAACGTATTAGAAAACACCTACAAAACTAAGATATATTTGTGTCTTTTCGGGTGTGTTTAATTGAATAATTTAGCTTCAAGTCGAATGTAGATATGACGCTTATTCAGAGATTGTCGAGTCAGGGTAAGACCGATAGCATGTGTCTCTGAGAAAGACAATTTGAATCCCCTCTTTTCGGGAATCATGTTTAAAATCCGTGTGACTTACACAACCTAAAATTATTTATACTTGTGCTATAGTATACTTCAGTGCTTGTCGTTAGCTACAACAGTATTTAAGTGCTTGTTGTCAGTTACAACAAATAAGCCAGAAATGACAGCAAAGGTATACAACCTACTTGTTTCACAGTTAGTGCCTGTGAAGCCAGCCAGACAAGTACAGTTGTACTTGTTGACGAGATTCGTGCATGCTCCACCGTTCTCGCATGGGCTGCTGTTACATTCATTGATCTCTGGAAAATGTTTAACACTTTAATTATCAGAGTATTCTGTTAATTACACAAACACGCAAGTGAAAACGGCGAAGAAAACATTAAATATCATAGAACGTTTATTTTGTAATATATATGGAACAACGCCGTGCATCGGTTGCCTTATTTTACTTTTAAAATAGAAGCATCCATTTAAAATTCTGGGTATAATGTCTAACACGTTACATTTGTGACCGAGCTATAAAACAATTCGATAGTACGAATGTGGGCGTTTTAATTGACGACGTGTAAGGATACATTGCAAATGTTGCGCACCATTTATTTACATGACAATGGTTAGATTTTACTTATGATTGGAAGAATGAACAAACAGGTTGATTGATACCAGATTGGCAAAACTTCCCCGTGTAGCCATCCTGGCACAGACAGCTATAGGAATCAATGCCGTCTTGGCACAAGGCTACATTCGCGCAGCTGTGGTTTACGCATTCATTCGTATCTGAATATGGAATGAGAAAGAGAACTTTATACAATTACAGTTCTGATCTTTGTAAACGAAATACACGTGTACGGTAGAACATAAATATCTCACGAGGTCCATACTGTATTTAAACAACCATTGATGTGTATGATACAACTAATCACATGCTCACAACTGCTAACTGGTCGCTGCTTATGTAATCGTTTCTTACATTTGACAATACATTACTATGAGGTCGATTACATTATTATTTCTATTTGCGTTGTGTTTATTATTTGTGCCTGATAGTCTTTTTATTGGATGGTTACCATTATACATTACATGAAGAATGAGAACAGCCACACGCTTTAGAACAGGTTGCCGTCATCAATATTTTGCACTGAGAACATGGCGATGATCCAAACGAATTTTGAAAGGAAGACCTCATTAATGACATGAACAACATGCCACTATGCATTAGTCACAAGAATGCTGTACTAACCTAGTTGACACAAATGCCCTTCCCGGCCGGGTGCGCATGCGCAGGAAAATGTATTGATTCCGTCCAGACACGTACCGTTGTTGTTACATGTTACACCTTCACAGTCATTAATATCTGCAAGAAATACACTGCTTACTGGCTTTTGATGCTATCGTTGAAACAATGTTCATTCTTTATTTTCTTTCGCCATATTTAAAGCTTATGAACGTGCATTTTATCGTATCCAATAATTAAGAGACAACATGATCAATTTTGTAATTGGTATCTAAGTCAGCATAAACGCTTTTAAATAAGTATTTTCTGTCAAGAAGTTTAAATAAATGTACTAAATAAATAATGATATGATACACTACTAATAGTGTGCGTTTTAACGGAGTATTAATTGTGTCATGTACATTAATAGTGTTATCTTCCATACATTGTTGACTCAGTAAATAAAGAATAGTAGACCTTTCACCAACATTCCGCATGATAGGAGTATATGCATCCGGTATTCGTTATTATAGTACCATGCAAAGAATATATTGTACTTCAATAAATACAGATGTTTAGCACAAGGTTTTACCACTAGTAACCTACTTGTTTCGCATTTGGTGCCCGTGTAGCCAGACACACAGTTGCATACGTAGGATGCCACCTGGTCCACGCACGTGCCACCGTTCTTACACACGATACCCGCACAATCATCAATATCTGAAAGCGATGTATCGAACATATTCATAAATCACACACGATTACATGATTTTAATACGAAACAACTTTGTATATGTGAATAACACACGTTTTGTTAAATGAGTTTTAACTAGACGGTGAATATTACATAAATAACACATATGACTTTTTAAGTGTTTATATTATTACCCTCTCACCCATGTGCTATTTATTTTATTATACCGACGTATCCGTAAAACACCTTGAAATGATCATTTTTTTCACCATTACTTTAATGTAGACTCTAGTAATACATGCTACGTAAGCTTGACATTACCATTTTACAATACAATAGTTATCTCGTTAAAAATGAATAATCAGCCTTCCGTACTTTCCAATGCTTCGCAGACATGACCTTTAACCTTTTACCGGCATGACCATTGACTGTGTAGCCTACACCATACAGCCTACGGCTATATTTAGACGTTTCAGTTTTAAAGATGGCGTGATCAATAGGAAGTTTCTACAGCGCGTTAGTTTACATCGGTTATAAAAATGGCGAAATACGGGCGAATGTTATCGTGTGATTCAAAAAGGAATAATATACAGTTGATGGAAACTGTTTAAAGACGTTCGCAACAATTTCCTTCAATTTCTTTCCAACGACAGATAATCTTAAAACTTTGCACAAACATGCGTCAATGTATCCTTAAATTAAAACAGCCTTAAAAATTAGGGGTCACCGGCCTTGTTCCAGAAATATTGGGTTTTGAATACGGCACCTGTCGAAGTCCTTTTTTCAGTTTGTTTGACTACCAATGTGGGATTATATAAAGCGTTCACATTCAAACAAGGATGGAGATTTTCAAATGCATCTTTGTTAATGTTTCGTTTGGCAATATACAAGTGCAGTTTAATGATAAAATGCGCTTTATCTATAGTTAAACTTGGAACTTAATGACTTACACATATTTATATATATTGAATGAAAATAGTATATTGTAACCTTTATACAATAAAGAAATAATGAAGCAAAAGGAGAAATTAACCCAATTATTTTTGTTGCGAACGTCTTTAATGGATATTCAGATCACATACGCATAAATGTGTGACATAATATGTAAACAAACTGTGTAGTGATGACACAAACAAGTTGTATATGGACTGATATAATTACATAGGATTGTGTTGTGTCGCGTTTAAACACAGAATTAAAGAAAGCATGCATCGGTGATATCTATATTTAATTTGGACGCCAATATTGATAATCGGATACAGTGATGGAGACAAAATACGAATTTAAAGATACGTTCTGACCAGTCATGGCGTTTTCGAAAACACATCGCGTTTCTGTTTAGCACAGTTCACACGAAAAATTGAAATAAAAAAGGTTAAGCTTTGTGGACACAAAAAGGAATTGCAAATGCTTGTAGCTGGATATTACTTGTTACATGCCGTGGATCGAGGTCGTCACTTTTGAGGTAAAAGTTGCATAGTCGTTCAAAATTGTTTGTTTGTTCTACGTTTAGATCCGCGCGAGTGTAATATAAAAAAATTACCCTGTGATATTACTTTTGGACTTTGGACAAAATACACAGAGTGGTCACGTGAGTGTAATAATGCCATTTACTCGCCTGCATTTCAGTAATTATAACAACAACAACACAAAAACGACAACACTACTAATAATAATAACAACAATAGCAATAATAGTAATAATGTATTAATATGTACATTATACATTTATATAATAAAACAACAACAATACTACTACTACTACTGTTAATAATAATAATAAGAAGAAGAAGAAGGAGGAGGAGGAGAAGAAGACAAAGAAGAAGAAGAAAAAAGAAGAAAGAAGAAGCAGAAAAAGAAAAAGAAGAAGAAGAAGAAGAAATGCATATTTTGATTTGTTTCTTACCTGTTTCGCACAAACCCCCAGTGTACCCAGCGGCACAGACGCACTTGTAAGCATTCACCAAATCTACACAGGTGGCGTTGTTTTTACACCCATTGGCAAGACATTCGTTTATATCTGAGGTAGTAAAATATAATATTACAAAAAATGAAAACATGCTTGTTCTCGATGTACTAAAAGCGTTATTTATAAAACAATTATTTACAGATATGTTGATACAAAACAACATTTAACAGACATACACAATACGTTTGAGTTAAGAGATATTTATCAGTTGTGCTAAATATACTTGTGACTATAAAACATATTCACGAAATATAATTAGGTTTACTACATATTACCAAGATCAGTTGACGAACCGTCATTACCAAACATAAACAAGAAGTTGTTTACACGTGTTTTTACATACGATATTTAACCTGTGACAATAAGAACATGTTCACCTGTGGCACACAGAGGATCCATATATCCGGGTAGACAGTTGCATGTGAATGCATTCACACCATCTTGACAAGTACCCCCGTTGGAACAAGGATTTGACAAACATTCGTTTATGTCTAAGAATTAAAACAAAGAAAGCCTATCATAGCTTTTTTTTTTTTTTATAAGTAACACATATTTAGTGTACGTGCACAAACATTACAAAAAAAACGTCGATTGTTTAATCTGAAGTGCGTTTGTTAATTAAACACGTCACAGGCCAATCATGTACAGTTACAAAATATTATTTTCCACAACATACTGACAATGGTCAACAATGTGTTGCAACGTGAAACTCACCATATGACTTCTACAAAACCGACTTCACATTTTTATTGTTTCATTTCCTATATTGGACAAGATATTAAATGAAATGGAACATGTACATTACTTTGTTGACAGTGTGTTCCATTCCATCCAGCATCACACGTGCACGTGAATTTGTTGACATCATCGTTGCATGTCCCACCATGCAGACACGGGTTGGACTGGCATTCGTCGATCTCTGTAGAACATTTGGTACATGTAATCAATCAACATGTAAATAGTTATTCTTCAAAACCTGTTTCACATTTGGTGTTTTTTACAAATGCACCAAATGCACCTAAATGATGATAATATTCTTTCAATGTGTTTTGTCGTTGTAGTTATAGAGATCATTGCGCATCATTGGTACTCTAAGGATGTGATGTTGATGGACGACACAGTAACGCAAAAGGTCGACAATGTATCGCATGGGATACAATAGAACAAATGTGACATGCTTAAATAGTGAATAACGGACAATTTGACACATTTTCGCTATGTTTTCATTCAATTATTGTTACACACGTACGGCGATAATACGAATGAAAGGGCAAACATTAATGATGATGGCATCTCATTGCTCTCGTCAGGGGTATTTTTTTTATTTCGACCTATAATGTTTCGATCAAATTTTCGGCATAATATAGTACAATCCAACGCCATAACACAATATCCTACTTTGACAACGAACGACCTTAAAACCGTAAAATATATACAGAAGCGCTTATATAAACAAATGAACACCATTTGCAAACATTTCACACTAATCGCAATATCTTAGCTTATAAAGTTATCAATACTTAAATACAAACCTCATGTAATGTAACATAATATAAATGAAACAGGTTTAATTAAGGTATTGCGTCGAGGAACGTAGAATGTTTACTGTACTTAGAGCCAAAGACCATATAATATAATTCGATACATTTTGATTTGGCATTCTAATAAACGTAAATGACGTGTATTCGACTGAACACTGTTTCGTATTTATCAAAGGCATTTTATAATGTATATGTTCACAAACGCTCGGTACCAACGGAATGTACACTAACGTACACTAACGTACATGCTCGTTTTACTGCAGAGGCATCACCTGCTATCACATACAGATAACTATACGAAAAAATTTACCAAAACGTTATTATTTTACCGACTTCAATGCGTTTAATTGTATTTTGATCGGTAGGATGTCCATTAGAAACGATTTCTTCAAAGGTTTACTTTTACTAACATATTTATGGACTGCTGCTTTAATCTCCTCCTACCTCTGCAATTGTAGCCTGTGCCATCCGATTCATATCCGGAAAGGCATTTACAGAGTCCTCCTCTACATTCCGCAAAATCGATGTCCTTGCACAGCAGTGCTCTAGCGGAACAGTTATCATTGAGCTTGCCTGAAATCAAATAAGGAAACATTATTGGAATGGCTGATCTTAAATACCACACGCCTTTAGCCGAACACACACATGACAATACAAACAGTGAATTACAAAGCATATAAATGCACAAACCGCATTAAATTAAATTTACAGATTATGTTTATATTTTCATGAACATACATCATAACAATATTAACATTGATATTTGAAATTAATATTTTGGCGACATATATATTTGGCGACATATATATTTGGTATTCATATAAAAATCTTGTAACGTTAATGTATCTTCCACTGGTGGCCTCGATTACAATAATGTATTAGAAGTAGAATAGACCTTTGCAGTGTTTTTCGCTATCCTTTAAACTCCTACCTAGCTATTATTAAAGGATTAACTTCCAATCCTCGATAATCACAAACACATCACAAGCTGTACCACGTGCTATTTTGTTTAAAACAGGTTAACCGTTACACACGTGATATTCGAGTACATCGATTGGATAAAACTTTAGATTAATTTGCATATACTTGACATTTTGGAGACGTTTATATTACATTTAGATAAAATATACCAGGTTCACATGTCGGGGCAGTTGGTGACCAATTTGCAGGTGAACCCGTCACGCACGTGCGCGATGAGCTGCCCTGTAGCCGGTACCCATCCCCGCACAAGTAGGTGGCGATAGAGTTGATGACGGTGTCCCCATAGGTAACAGAACCATGCACGGGGTTGACCAATGCGCCACAGTCTGGAAACATAAATCATTTCTAAAGGAAGAGCTAAAGGAAAAGGAATAGAACGGTTTATAATACTTTAATATTTAGTCATGTTATATTAATAATGATAATCTACGGTAATAATATTATACGTTCGTAGTAGTTAAATATAATTATTATGATGACATTATAGTTAATATCCTTTCATAAAATGTGTGTGCAATCATAAGACTGTGCATACATTATTATTTCATTTACGTAACTGCATTTCCTATGAATTTATTTAAATAATGAAATCGGTTGCTTTACTCGCAACCGATTATCTGCCCAACGTTTTAAAAAAAAGCTCAAAACCAGCATTACAAGCATAATATTTGAGGTTTGATAATAAATACACGCTTTTGAAGCATGATCATTTGATAAGTTGAATATGGTTGTACAAAATTAACTACGGACTATCTACCGCCTATGCAGGTGGGCTGATTTCCACTCCACGTGTGCCCAGGCAGGCATGTTCGAGATACGTCTCCAATGAGTTTGAAGTTCGCGTCACACGAATAAGTCGCATTCGAGGTTACGATGGAGTTCGCATAATTGACATCACCATTAGCTGGTGAAACGAGTGGGCCACATTCTAAAGATAATTAGATCACACAGTTCAGATCGACATAATTGGTGCTTATTGTAGAGGTTGCTATTATACCAAGAACACGAATATAAATTATTTATGGAAAAAAGTAAATACATGTATTAGGATAACATAGTTATTGCTCAAAACTCCTCGAACCGCTTTGAAAGTGCGTGTTAAACCATTCAAGACTTCTTCCACGGCCACAGTTGTTGCTTTCAGTCATGCTGCAAATCTAAATGGCAATTAAATGTTATAGTTGTAGCATATTTTGACCGAAATATGTAAGTTATTGTACTAGCCCCCAGGAGAAATTAAATAATTAACATATTGAGGTCAAAGTGTGCTTCAAGTGTTTTATACCATATTTACCTATCACATTGCAACTTTCAAAAGATGCCAATCCCATAAGCGTTTCCTAAAAATCATGTGATGTCTGACGTGATTGGCATGTGTGTCAGCATGTTTCAAATTTAGCGCTGTCGAATGTGGAAGCTTACCGTGCGTGCGTATACAATAAATCAAAATTTCAATAAACTGCACGCTACTTATTGCACGATAAGCCTGCATAGTAGGCTCCGCCTACCAGTTTCTGTTCTAATGACACAGTTATTGAATACCGCAGAACAAAGAAAACTCTCTGAAATATGGTACACAATTAAGTAACGCATGCGAGGATGCCGTGTCGAATGTAAAATGTATTGAACGTGTATACAGTCCTACCTTCTACACATATTGGTGGGTCATCACTCCATCCTATTCCAGATGTGCAAGTGCGAGTGGCGCTACCTATCAACTTGTAAGTGGCGTCACACGTGTATTCCGCCGTTGTATTTAGGGGCGACGTACCCGTGGATGGCATTACCATGCCGTTATCCGGAGCCATCAGAGATAGGCATTCTGCGATATATAACAGCATGTTACGTGTAATTTTATTTTTTATTTACGCATTAAACATTCAAAGGAATAACAGCATGTCCTCGTGGTCATAGCGCATACAGTTTAAAGAACAATATGTAAGCTCGATTGTGTCGAAAGACATACGCTTATTGAAACACTTTTCACTTTTTGAACAATTACTTGAGAAAAATTATTATACATTTATACATATACTATTATATCGTCATGAATATGGAGATCTCAGATGTACGTAAGAAAGCTAAACTGACCAATCGATAAGTTTGATTGACAATGCGTTGAGCCATTCAGAAATCCAACACTTCATTGTTTGACGAAAATGTCTTGTGAACACATTCATATACTGTGCACTGTGTTTGTCGGAGATTTGGCTAAGGAAGCGTGGTTATCTAATAGCGATCGGTCAATTACAACTACATTAAGATTGGTGGACATTCTCTACTGGGGGATTCGGAATTGATTTCTTCTCTTTATTTCGTTTACCTTTAAAGTATGTATTGCAAGCCATTGTTCTTACCGCACGTTGGCGCCGCATTACTCCAACCAGTCTCTGTACAGTTTGTGGTATCGTCACCATTCATCACGAAGTTGGCATTGCAAGTGTATGTCGCTGTATCGCCTATAGGTATTGTGCCAGTGGTTTTGTTCACTGTGCCCTCCTGGGGATTTGTCAGGGCTGCACAATCTGTTGTCAAGGGATGTCAACAAAACATAGTTTATTTGATATGCATCGAACCATGGTGTGCATAGGCGACATAAACGTAAGCTACAAAATATTTCTGATTCCGTAAATATGCGGAGAATATTCCGACATTCATCTTAAATTAGGGATTGCATTGAGCAGTAAATTCATAGTATAGAGAAAACAAAGAAAATATTACTATTCTAAATTGTAAAATATATTAAAAAAACAACTGATGTTTTTTTTCGAGTATGCAAACAAAATATGACATATATACATTTTCATGCTGGACAGTGGACGCATTATTCCAAAAGAATACAGTCCTGGTATTATTTATATAGAAGAGGCACCCGAGTGCCTGTATCTCTCCACTGGCTTATTAAATAAGGAGCGTCAGAAGCGATAATACCCGTGTATGCTTTATATGGAGAAAAGGCCATACCCTCTGGCGGCCATATTTTTTAATGAATCAACATAAAAATTCTAAGCACTCTGGTAGAGAACCACATAAGGACCATACTGTGAAATTATTTCTGTGAAATGGCTTTTGATATGAAGATATTAAACTGTTTTAACTATCACCATAATAGGAAAATGGCCCCGCCACCTGGCGGCCATTTTTTACACGGACCGTGATCATTTGAACAACTTTTGTAGGGAACCATCCAAGGAATATTTCAGGAAATTATTTCGAAATCCAGCCATTGGTTCTGACAGGAACATTTTTCGAAGTTTTCAAAATAGCTATATATAAAGAATGGACCGACCCTCTCTGTCATTTTTTTCAACGCGGCGAAACTACTTGAGCGAAGTTGGTAGAGAACCACCCAAGGAACATTTTGGTGAAATTATTTCGAAATTCAACCAGTGGTTACTGACATGAAGATTTTTTAAAGTTTAGCCATAGAAGAAACAAGGCCCCACATCTGGTAGAGGACAACCCAAGGAACATTTCTATGACATTATTTTAAAATCCAGCCAGTGGTTTCTGACAAGAAGGCTTTCAAAGTTTACAATTAAGCCATATAAGAAAAAATGACCCCGCCTCCTAGCAGCAATGTTTTCCAAAGGAGAGGAACTATTTGATCAACTTTGGTAGAGGAGCACCCATAAATCTTTTCTGTGCAATTATTTGAAAATCTACCCAGGGTTTAGGAGGAGATGTCATTAAAAGATTTTTCTATTTATAACTCTGGTGGCCATCTTGTGCTGCGGAATGGAACCATTTGAGCAACTTTTGTAGAGGACCACTCAAGGAACATTTCTGTGAAGTTTCATCAAAATTGGCCAACCGGTTTTAGAGGAGATGTCGTTTAAAGGACAAGTTTACACAGGCACGGACGCACGCACGACGGACGAACCGCTATTGCATAACGCTCTCTGGCCTTCGGCGCCAGTGGAGCTAAGTATATAGTGCTTTAAATAAGTAAGGGCTTATTGATTTATCAATAATTTGATTAATATACTCGTGCATCACATGTCAGCTCTTAGCACTTCATCCTCGTCTTAAAAATGGAATACGCGAATATTCGCCATATCCTAATGACGAACACCGTGCATTGTAGATTAATTGCTCTGTTTGCATAAAATAAGAAGTATTCTTACGACAAACCGGCACGGCTCCGCTCCACCCGGTTCCGCTCTCACACGTTCTATTTGCGATTCCAACCAAAACCAGGCCACTGCCACAGCGGTAGCTGGCTACTCCACCAAGGGCGGTGCTGCCTGCTTTAGCCGCTACGTTCACACTTCCACCGGGTATATCGGTCAGGGCGGGGCATTCTGAAAGAAGCAGACAAAGAAAGTTTAGTTATAACATCCTAACATTGAACTTCCCAAAAACATAACATAGTTTTTGTTGACGAAGATGACTTTTTAAATAGCACACGTCATTAAATGTATATTCGTAAAAGAACAACAAAGAATTACAAACTCTTAATATTGTATTGCAGTAGAATACCACATGTGGGTGCTATTCCACCCCAATCGCTCGTAGTACACGTTCGTGTAGCTGGTCCACTCAATACAAAACCGAGATTACATTGGTAAGTGGCATTGGCGCCAACAGCGGTTGTGGTGGATGCTTTATCAACTGAACCGTCGACGGGAGGGGACAGCGTGTTGCAATCTTAAAACAGATTTATAATATCCTTCTAGCATACACGCACAAATAAGGTCGTTTGTATATATAACATTGTATAGCGCTCTCGGTACTTGATGTTAATAATAGGTTTCAATCACGCGTTTATAATGAAGCAGCGTCAAAGTCCTTACACATATGTATCACAGCCATGGACACAATACTTTTGAGGTTTGTGTGTGTGTGTATGTGTGTTGTCACTTGATATATCAATTGTTTTAACAATATATAACAATATATATATAAGTAAATTTAAATTTTGGTACAGAAATTGGTAACATTGCGTTTATTATGTATTGTTAAATCCGACAGAAACGCTGTACATATCTCTCATTATTTATTATAAGGTAGTTATAAGGTAGGTTTTAAGGTAAACATAAGATGTTTAGATCCCTTACGGCATTCTGGGGCTGTTACGGTCCACCCGGTTCCAGTCACGCACGTTCTATTTGCGACTCCAATTAACACCAGGCCGCTGTCACACTGATAGCTTGCTGCCCCACCCAGGGCGGTGCTACCTGCTTTGGCCGCCACATTCACACTTCCACCGGGTATATCGACAAGAGCGGGGCATTCTGAAAAAGCAGATGAAGAAAGTTTGGGTATAAATCCTAACATTGAACTTCCAAAAAATATAATATAGTAACGTATGGGCGTTTTTGTTGATGAATATGACCATTAAAATAGCAAACGTTATTTAAAGTATATTCGTAAAATGACAACACAAAATCACAAACTCTAAGTATTGTATTGAAGCAGCATACCACATGTGGGTGCTATTCCACCCCAAACAGTCGAAGTACACGTTCGTGTTGCTGGACCGTTCAATACAAAGCCGGTACTACATTCGTAAGTGGCATTGGCGCCAATAGATGTTGTGGTAGAGGCTTTATCAACCAAACCGTCAACCGGCGCAAGAAGTGTGTCGCATTCTTAAATGAGATGAATATTATCCTTCTATCATACACGCACAAATAAGGTCGTTTGTATATACATTGTATAGCGCTCTCGGTACTTGATGTTAATAAAAGGTTTCAATCACCCGTTTATAATGAAGCAGCGGTCAAAGTCCTTACACATATGTATCACAGCCATGGACACAATACTTTGGAGATTTGTGTGTGTGTGTGTGTGTGTGTGTGTGTTGTCACTTGATATATCAATTGTTTTAACAATATATAACAATATATATCTAAGTAAATTTAAATTTTGGTACAGAAATTGGTAACATTGCGTTTATTATGTATTGTTAAATCCGACAGAAACGCTGTACATATCTCTCATTATTTATTATAAGGTAGTTATAAGGTAGTTTTTAAGGTAAACATAAGATTTTCAGATCCCTTACGGCATTCTGGGGCTGTTACGGTCCACCCGGTTCCAGTCACGCACGTTCTATTTGCGACTCCAATTAACACCAGGCCGCTGTCACACTGATAGCTTGCTGCCCCACCCAGGGCGGTGCTACCTGCTTTAGCCGCCACATTCACACTTCCACCGGGTATATCGACAAGAGCGGGGCATTCTGAAAAAGCAGATGAAGAAAGTTTGGGTATAAATCCTAACATTGAACTTCCAAAAAACATAATATAGTAACGAATGGGAGTTTTTGTTGATGAATATGACCATTAAAATAGCAAACGTCATTTAAAGTATATTCGTAAAATGACAACACAAAATCACAAACTCTTAGTATTGTATTGAAGCAGCATACCACATGTGGGTGCTATTCCACCCCAGCCAGACGAAGTACACGTTCGTGTTGCTGGACCGTTCAATACAAAGCCGGTATTACATTCGTAAGTGGCATTGGCGCCAATAGATGTTGTGGTAGAGGCTTTATCAACCAAACCGTCAACCGGCGCAAGAAGTGTGTCGCATTCTTAAATGAGATGAATATTATCCTTCAATCATACATGCACAAATAAGGTCGTTTGCATATACATTGTATAGCGCTCTCGGTACTTGATGTTAATAAAAGATTTCAATCACGCGTTTATAATGAAGCAGCGGTCAAAGTCCTTACACATATGTATCACAGCCATGGACACAATACTTTTGAGATGTGTGTGTGTGTGTGTGTGTTGTCACTTGATATATCAATTGTTTTAACAATATATAACAATATATATCTATGTAAATTTAAATTTGGTACAGAAATTGGTAACATTGCGCTTATTATGTATTCTTAAATCCGACAGAAACGCTGTGCATATCTCTCATTATTTATTATTAGGTAGTTATAAGGTAGGTTTTAAGGTAAACATAAGATTTTCAGATCCCTTACGGCATTCTGGGGCGGTTACGTTCCACCCGGTTCCAGTCACGCACGTTCTATTTGCGACTCCAATTAACACCAGGGCGATGTCACACTGATAGCTTGCTGCCCCACCCAGGACGGTACTACCTGCTTTAGCCGCCACATTCACACTTCCACCGGGTATATCGACAAGAGCGGGGCATTCTGAAAAAAGCAGATGAAGAAAGTTTGGGTATAAATCCAAACATTGAACTTCCAAAAAACATAATATAGTAACGAAAGGGAGTTTTTGTTGATGAATATCACCATTAAAATAGCAAACGTTATTTAAAGTATATTCGTTGAAAGACAACACAAAATCACAAACTCTTAGTATTGTATTGAAGCAGCATACCACATGTGGGTGCTATTCCACCCCAGCCAGTCGAAGTACACGTTCGTGTTGCTGGATCGTTCAATACAAAGCCGGTATTACATTCGTAAGTGGCATTGGCGCCAATAGATGTTGTGGTAGAGGCTTTATCAACCAAACCGTCAACCGGCGCAAGAAGTGTGTCGCATTCTTAAATGAGATGAATATTATCCTTCTATCATACACGCACAAATAAGGTCGTTTGTATATACATTTTATAGCGCTCTCGGTACTTGATGTTAATAAAAGGTTTCAATCTCGCGTTTATAATGAAGCAGCGGTCAAAGTCCTTACACATATGTATCACAGCCATGGACACAATACTTTGGAGATTTGTGTGTGTGTGTGTGTGTGTGTGTGTGTTGTCACTTGATATATCAATTGTTTTAACAATATATAACAATATATATCTAAGTAAATTTAAATTTTGGTACAGAAATTGGTAACATTGCGTTTATTATGTATTGTTAAATCCGACAGAAACGCTGTACATATCTCTCATTATTTATTATAAGGTAGTTATAAGGTAGTTTTTAAGGTAAACCTAAGATTTTCAGATCCCTTACGGCATTCTGGGGCGGTTACGTTCCACCCGGTTCCAGTCACGCACGTTCTATTTGCGACTCCAATTAACACCAGGCCGCTGTCACACTGATAGCTTGCTGCCCCACCCAGGGAGGTGCTACCTGCTTTAGCCGCCACATTCACACTTCCACCGGGTATATCGACAAGAGCGGGGCATTCTGAAAAAAGCAGATGAAGAAAGTTTGGGTATAAATCCTAACATTGAACTTCCAAAAAACATAATATAGTAACGTATGGGAGTTTTTGTTGATGAATATGACCATTAAAATAGCAAACGTTATTTAAAGTATATTCGTAAAATGACAACACAAAATCACAAACTCTTAGTATTGTATTGAAGCAGCATACCACATGTGGGTGCTATTCCACCCCAGCCAGTCGAAGTACACGTTCGTGTTGCTGGACCGTTCAATACAAAGCCGGTATTACATTCGTAAGTGGCATTGGCGCCAATAGATGTTGTGGTAGAGGCTTTATCAACCAAACCGTCAACAGGCGCAAGAAGTGTGTCGCATTCTTAAATGAGATGAATATTATCCTTCTATCATACACGCACAAATAAGGTCGTTTGTATATACATTTTATAGCGCCCTCGGTACTTAATGTTAATAAAAGGTAGCAGTAATGCGTTTATAAAGAAACAAAAGAGCTATGGCCATAATATTATTGAGATTTGTTTGCGTTGTCATTTGATACGTCTATTCTTTCAAAAATTGCTTTAATAATTAGTCATAAATGCGACAGAAGCCATGTACATAACAATCGTTATATATCGTAACAATATTTATTATAAGGTTTTGATAGATTTGAACTTAAACTTAAGATTTTCAGATTCATTACGGCATTCTGGGGCTGCTCCGTTCCACCCGGTTCCAGTCACGCACGTTCTATTTGCAACTCCAACCAACACCAGGCCGCTGTAACACTGATAGCTGGATGCCCCACCCAGGGCGGTGCTACCTGCTTTAGCTGCCACATTGACACTTCCACCGGGTATATCGACCAGAGCCGGGCATTCTTTAAAAAAAATAAACAACATACAAAGACAGTTTAGTTATTCATCCTAACATTGAACTTCCAGAATAAATAATATAGCTTTTGTTGATGAATATTACCATTAAAATAGCACACGTCATTAAAAGAATATTCGTAAAAAGACTAAACAGAATCACAATCTCATAATATTGTATTGAAGTAGCATACCACATGTGGGTGCTATTCCACCCCAGCCAGTCGAAGTACACGTTCGTGTTGCTGGACCGTTCAATACAAAGCCGGTATTACATTCGTAAGTGGCATTGGCGCCAATAGATGTTGTGGTAGAGGCTTTATCAACCAAACCGTCAACCGGCGCAAGAAGTGTGTCGCATTCTTAAATGAGATGAATATTATCCTTCTATCATACACGCACAAATAAGGTCGTTTGTATATACATTTTATAGCGCCCTCGGTACTTAATGTTAATAAAAGGTAGCAGTAATGCGTTTATAAAGAAACAAAAGAGCTATGGCCATAATATTATTGAGATTTGTTTGCGTTGTCATTTGATACGTCTATTCTTTCAAAAATTGCTTTAATAATTAGTCATAAATGCGACAGAAGCCATGTACATAACAATCGTTATATATCGTAACAATATTTATTATAAGGTTTTGATAGATTTGAACTTAAACTTAAGATTTTCAGATTCATTACGGCATTCTGGAGCGGCTCCGTTCCACCCGGTTCCAGTCACGCACGTTCTATTTGCAACTCCAACCAACACCAGGCCGCTGTAACACTGATAGCTGGCTGCCCCACCCAGGGCGGTGCTACCTGCTTTAGCTGCCACATTGACACTTCCACCGGGTATATCGACCAGAGCCGGGCATTCTTTAAAAAAAATAAACAACATACAAAGACAGTTTAGTTATTCATCCTAACATTGAACTTCCAGAATAAATAATATAGCTTTTGTTGATGAATATTACCATTAAAATAGCACACGTCATTAAAAGAATATTCGTAAAAAGACTAAACAGAATCACAATCTCATAGTATTGTATTGAAGTAGCATACCACATGTGGGTGCTATTCCACCCCAGCCAGTCGAAGTACACGTTCGTGTTGCTGGACCGTTCAATACAAAGCCAGTATTACATTCGTAAGTGGCATTGGCGCCAATAGATGTTGTGGTAGAGGCTTTATCAACCAAACCGTCAACAGGCGCAAGAAGTGTGGCGCATTCTTAAATGAGATTAATATTATCCTTCTATCATACACGCACAAATAAGGTCGTTTGTATATACATTTTATAGCGCCCTCGGTACTTAATGTTATTAATAGGTAGCAGTAGTGCGTTTATAAAGAAACAAAAGAGCTATGGCCATAATATTATTGAGATTTGTTTGCGTTGTCATTTGATACGTCTATTCTTTCAAAAATTGCTTTAATAATTAGTCATAAATGCGACAGAAGCCATGTACATAACAATCGTTATATATCGTAGAAATATTTATTATAAGGTTTTGATAGATTTGAACTTAAACGTAAGATTTTCAGATTCATTACGGCATTCTGGGGCGGCTCCGTTCCACCCGGTTCCAGTCACGCACGTTCTATTTGCAACTCCAACCAACACCAGGCCGCTGTAACACTGATAGCTGGCTGCCCCACCCAGGGCGGTGCTACCTGCTTTAGCTGCCACATTGACACTTCCACCGGGTATATCGACCAGAGCCGGGCATTCTTTAAAAAAAATAAACAACATACAAAGACAGTTTAGTTATTCATCCTAACATTGAACTTCCAGAATAAATAATATAGCTTTTGTTGATGAATATTACCATTAAAATAGCACACGTCATTAAAAGAATATTCGTAAAAAGACTAAACAGAATCACAATCTCATAGTATTGTATTGAAGTAGCATACCACATGTGGGTGCTATTCCACCCCAGCCAGTCGAAGTACACGTTCGTGTTGCTGGACCGTTCAATACAAAGCCGGTATTACATTCATAAGTGGCATTGGCGCCAATAGATGTTGTGGTAGAGGCTTTATCAACCAAACCGTCAACAGGCGCAAGAAGTGTGTCGCATTCTTAAATGAGATGAATATTATCCTTCTATCATACACGCACAAATAAGGTCGTTTGTATATACATTTTATAGCGCCCTCGGTACTTAATGTTAATAAAAGGTAGCAGTAATGCGTTTATAAAGAAACAAAAGAGCTATGGCCATAATATTATTGAGATTTGTTTGCGTTGTCATTTGATACGTCTATTCTTTCAAAAATTGCTTTAATAATTAGTCATAAATGCGACAGAAGCCATGTACATAACAATCGTTATATATCGTAACAATATTTATTATAAGGTGTTGATAGATTTGAACTTAAACTTAAGATTTTCAGATTCATTACTGCATTCCGGGGCGGCTCCGTTCCACCCGGTTCCAGTCACGCACGTTCTATTTACAACTCCAACCAACACCAGGCCGCTGTAACACTGATAGCTGGCTGCCCCACCCAGGGCGGTGCTACCTGCTTTAGCTGCCACATTGACACTTCCACCGGGTATATCGACCAGAGCCGGGCATTCTTTAAAAAAAATAAACAACATACAAAGACAGTTTAGTTATTCATCCTAACATTGAACTTCCAGAATAAATAATATAGCATTTGTTGATGAATATTACCATTAAAATAGCACACGTCATTAAAAGAATATTCGTAAAAAGACTAAACAGTATCACAATCTCATAATATTGTATTGAAGTAGCATACCACATGTGGGTGCTATTCCACCCCAGCCAGTCGAAGTACACGTTCGTGTTGCTGGACCGTTCAATACAAAGCCAGTATTACATTCGTAAGTGGCATTGGCGCCAATAGATGTTGTGGTAGAGGCTTTATCAACCAAACCGTCCACCGGCGCAAGAAGTGTGTCGCATTCTTAAATGAGATGAATATTATCCTTCTATCATACACGCACAAATAAGGTCGTTTGTATAAACATTTTATAGCGCTCTCGGTACTGGATGTTAATAAATGGTCGCAGTAATACGTTTATCAGAGCCATGGCCATAATACTATTGCGATGTGTTTGCGTTGTCATTTGATATATCCATTCTTCACCAATTTGTTTATTAATTATTCCTAAATGCTACAGAAGCGATGTACATAACTCTCGTTATATTTCGTAATGATATTTATTATAAGGTGTTAATAGTTTTGAACATAAACTTAAGTTTTTCAGATTCCTTACGGCATTCTGGTTCTGCTCCGCCCCACCCGGTTGCGATCACGCACGTTCTGTTTGCGACTCCAACCATCACCAGGCCGCTGTCACACTGATAGCTGGCTGTCCCATCCAGAGCGGTGCTGCCTGCTTTAGCTGCCACATTCACACTTCCACCGGGTATATCGACCAGAGCGGGGCATTCTGAATAAAACAACAACAGACGAAGACTGTTTACCTATACATCGGGACATTGAACTTTCAGAATACATAATGTAGTTTTTGTCGATGAATATGACAATTACAATTGCAAACATCATTTAAAGTATATTCGTAAAAAGACAAAACAGAATTACATTATCCGTGATATGTATTGTATTGTATTGAAGTAGCATACCACACGTGGGTGCATTTCCATCCCAATCGCTCGCTGTACATGTTCGTATTGCTGGTCCATTCAATACAAAACCGGTATTACATTGGTAAGTGGCATCGGCGCCAATAGCGGTTGTGGTGGATGCTTTATCAACTGCACCGTCAACCGGAGAGGACAGCGTGTTGCAATCTAAAATGTTTATTAAATTGTTTGTACACATGCGGCCATAAGGGCATTAAGTTATTAATATTATTTAGATCGTTGTGCTTACTGTAATATTAACAAAAGTAGTAGAAATGTTTTATACCTAAACAACAGGAAAATATACTTTAATTTGTATCACAACAAAGTTCATTATGTTGATTCGTTTGAATAATGACGTTGCCACTAAATATATCGGGGCTTTCAACAATATAGATCTAAATATTTACATTTGATGTATAGTTAACCAACTACAATGTATTCATTCACCTTACGCGCTCTAACCAGTCTAAATAGTGTAAGGCAGTATTTGAAAAAAAGCAATGCTAGTCTTTTGAAATACAATTTGAAGATTCCTTACGACAGGCAGGCACGGCTCCGCTCCACCCGTTTTCGGTCTCACACGTTCTATTTGCGACTCCAACCAACACCAAGCCGCTGTCACACCGGTAACTGGCTACTCCACCTAGGGCGGTGCTGCCGGTTTTAGCCGCCACATTCACACTTCCACCGGTTATATCGGCCAGTGCGGGGCATTCTACAAAAACAAGCGACTCAAGAATAGTTTTATGAATGCTCTTATTTATTTTATGTATGATTGTTTAGCAACGTTTAGCTATCACTGGAAGTTGGTACTTTTGAAGTATGTAAGCCAGTTATTAGTCAATAATAACGTTCAAGGCAAAATAACGGAAACAAAAATATGCAAATTATTTTCGAAATACAACAGTTAATTCCGCAAGGACATGCACAACATCAAGTACCGACAAACATGATCACGGTCATTCACGTAACAGTTCTCCAATTAATGTTGATGACAACCTGCTAGACAGATATGCCGTCCCAACCACAGCACAATTTTCATCTCAAATTGTGTAGCATCTGCCATGAATAAGTTGTGAAAGACAGTTGTTTTTTTTATCGAATCGATATTTGTTTTTTCCTGCCTGGTTGGTAGGTTTTAAAAAATCAATGGGACGCTAAACATAGAATCAAATTTGTATGGCCTAATTGATAATCTAATTGCATGGCGAAAAGCTTGACAAATATGTTAATTATGCGAAAATAGAAATACGCGGTAAACAAAGATCAGGAAGGGATATATTATACAGATATTTCATTGTCATTTTGGGAACAATCACATGTTTTTCCTTCAGTATCGGGGGCAAAATTTGAACTATTGCCCCGATGCCTTAGGCCGAGAGCAACAGTTCGAAATGTTGACCCCTATACTGAAGGAAAACAATTTGACTGTTCCCAAAATGACAATAAAATCTGTTTTATTACCTACTTCTAATAATAAATAACAAACATTATTTAATTGTTTTATATTCCATAGAAAATATTATAATAATAGTTGCGACTCACAACTACAAAATAGAACAGTCATTAACCAGGGTCCTGCTTGTAACAGTCAGTAGCACTCAGTGTTATTTATAAGTTACATTGCGCAACGTTCTGCTCAGGTTGCTCCCCTTTGAATAATGATGAGGGCAACATAACGAAACAAAACCACGAAACATCACATAATGTTACCAGGTGGGAGGAGCTTGTTTTAACAAAGTATTAAACAGTTACACACGCTTAATTATCAGTTATATAGTAAAGTAGGTAATCACACTTGATATTAAATTGTTTTGACTACGAAATATTCAACACAAGGCATAATATTCTTCGAGTGCGATACACTAACCACATATAAGATGTTACATGCTAAAAGCGCAAAGAACGATTATTTAATACAATGTAGTATGTACAGATGTTCCTAAACTGTTCAATGACATGAATGTTACAAATGTAGGATACAATATCAAAGTGTTCGCATAATAAGAAACACAATGAACGCCTAGGCAACCATGCAAAAAAAAAACGTCTGTTAAGTTGCATATATACACGTTTAATATATACATACAATACTTTTTTGAAAACCTATTACTTTGAACGCATACCACAAGTTGGCTCATTATAATCCCAACCACCGCCTGTCTTGCAAGTTCTAATAGCGCTGCCGACTAGTTGCAGACCGCCGTTGCATTGATAGGAAATTTTCTGCAATTTATACTCGTATTTGGGAATCTTTGCGACTACTGCGTTGTCGATAACCCTGAAACTTATCGCACTTTAAAATAACCATCAGTTGGTGCAGCCAATGGGTCGCATTCTAGAAATATTATATTATGAAGATTTTCTCTTTATTAACACATGGCTCTAGTGAAACAAATACATACCACGATTAGGAGTTTGGGTGATCTAGTAAGACTAGAGTTGACTCGGATATACATGTAGTAAGACTATAGTTCACTCGGATTAGATCGACGTACTGCGTGAAATATCGCCGCAAAATAACTGGCCGACACTCAGTCACCAAGCATCTAGATGAACACACTCGGAGGTACACATTGTTAATGTCGATATCACTCCCCGTATATTTCGCGTATATTCGCCAAGCAATAATGTTTAATAAAACTGCTGACGTGACAGCGAGTGAAATAACGCATGTCCATTCATCGAATAAGTTGATCATTTTAGCTAATATCAAATGAACAAACATTTTAATGTCATGTTTGAACTGTTATTAGTGATATATCTATACAACAATAATTCCACATACTACAGCTAGGCTCTGCTCCGCTCCACCCCACTCCCGTCTGGCACGTTCTCTCCGCAGCACCGTCCAGTTGCAGACCGGTGTTACACGTGTACGTCGCCGTGCCGTTCACGAGGGTGCTCCCTGACTTCGCCGTGGAGTCAACGGATCCACCGTTGATGTCGTGAAGGACAGGACAATCTGTGAAAAAACACTATCAACATGTTTCTTAGGTCACGGTTGTTAATATAACTGAGCTTCCACGACGTTCATAACGTTCACATTTAATGAAATTATTTACTAAACTATACAAAAGTTCGTCATCCATTAGTATAACCACGTCACTAAATGACCTCACAGACACTGAGTTATTGTACCGATCCAAACTAAAGACGTATGTCTTTATGATTAACAGTGAGTATTCGCAAAGGTTAATCACTGCAACACCATAAACCAATATAGACTTGATTGAAAGTAATCATAGCCATACACATACTTCCATCTTTAATTAGATATATAATTATATACATCAAGGTGTAGCTTATTAAATATTCTACTAAAGTGGCATGCGCGGAGTTGTTTTATTGGTTTGTTGAAATGAAAAATAAAATACTAAGCGACCGCCTATTACTTGACTTAATTGCATGACGCAACGGCACACAAAGAGATGCGGTGTGCAGGGAAATTGGGAACATAACAATAATGCCTTATTATAACCAAATGCCCTTACTACATGTCGGAGGTGCAGGGTCCCATCCGGAAGTTGTACATGTGCTCGTAACATCGCCCGAGCGGACAAATTTACTGTTGCACGTAAATGAGGCAGCTGAACCGTTTAGAGTACCATCAGGAGTTGAGACCGTTCCGTCGATGATTATTGGTGTATTACAATCTGAAATTCGTACACGGTTTAGGTACGTTCACTTACAATCGGTTTGCACATTGGTGAATACCAACAATTTGAAATTAATAAATTGAAATGTGGTGTAAATAACTGTTGAATGAGTTTGCTTTAGAAAACTTCTATTGTTTAACATTATTTAAATGTTTAATCAAATGACTCACCATAGAGACACTGCGTGGAAGCCGAACTCAAGGCATGACCAGATGCACAGACACAAAAGCTATTTCCGGTATCGCACACAGTGTTTGCGTACGTTCCCGAGCAGTCGGTATCCACAGTACATGCTTACAAACAGAATATTAAAACGTTGCATGCAAGTCCAATATTCTGCATTTATCAGTTAAAAGAGAAGAAATACTTACAAATGGATGTTTCTTATCATGTCCGGTCAATAGCAAATATTGATCTTAGCAAAACAGACTTCGGATGGTAATAATACAAACATTATTATTGAAGACCGTGTATGTTTAATGGATTAATTACTGTCATAGCATTTGTAATTAATTGTCGGCCTTATCAGAGGATAAGAGGTGAGATGAAAAACAGCTAGTGGTGCATCTTCGGCCGTAGCTTAAACTTTTTAACTTAAGCGTAAATATACAATACAAACAACCTTTAATCAACTCAACAAACGAAAACCACTATCTAATAAGAACATATTAAGTTATACATTTTGTAAACAACAAACATATTAATTGATTTAAAATGACATACAATTTGATAGAAAGATCATTTAATGTTATTGTTTAGTTTCTAATGTTTTATATTTTAATTAACAGCTTTTATTTCCTCTGATTATTTATTAAAATTGCAACAAACAAAAGAACACACCTTTCGTTGGGTAAAATTTGTAAAACTAAATCAATTCAAAACCATGGGTACTTTTTTTAAAGTAATATATATATATATATATATATATATTAATATTCAATTTCTCTTTGCTTGCGAGTGTGTATCATCAGTCTCCATACTTACTTGTGGTTGGAATGTCTTGGCCATACACCTTGCTCAACTGCATAAATAATACAATCCAGAAACAATGATGATTCAATAAACTCCATTGCGCCATTTTATATTTACAATCACGTTTTAACGTCTAAATAACATAATAATTCAAACCAACACGTGTGTACCATAATCCAGTTTTGTGTTTAAGATCATTTATTAATCAGTTAAAATTAAGACAATAACCTGCGATACATTTAAAGTAACAAGATCACACTGTTGTTTAAATATCGATTAGCTCAAATTACTATGTTACAAATAATAACATTGTTTCAATTATTAAAGCTACATTGTTTTACTTAATCATTCTAATAACGATACAATTTGTTTAACGTCTTTCAAGTTATTATTTACTCGTAAAATAGCAGAAACAAAATCATTTTTGGTCAGAAATGAAAATTAAAATAAATGGCACTAACAACTGAAAAAGGCTTAAAAAAGCAAAACTATTGTTGAGCCAGCTCATTGCATAAAGTTATTTCAAATTCAAGTATCATTCATTAAGAATATTAGTTAGGGTCATTCTGGTTTTATTCTCAATACGATGGCTGCTACATTATTTCACAAACCAGATACATATTATTAAAACACGACTTTAGGATCCCAATATCATATAGCTTTAAAAGGAAATGTTAACAGCTATTTTATCTCAATCAACGTTTATTCGCCAGGTTCATCCTTATTGAGGTATGAAATATTTCATTGGTGATCCATTTTTGAGATACGCGAAGCGTGTGTGTCAATCGTAAAACAACAATGACATGTTGTCAAATACCATAATTGTTTAAAACTAGTTATGTGTTTTATTGAATAAAACTATTTCGGTCTGAATGACTTGTTTCATAAACACCTTGCAGATTGCCATCTTTAATCAGTTTGTGCCATACAGGTGTGGACAATGGAATAATTAAAATATTAGGTTTGCTCCATAACAAACAATTGTATCTGAGATTTATTAATGACTTTAAGAACAAAGATATTCTGATTATAAATTATTTAAAAACGCGGCAATATCAATACCATGCAGCGTAGAAAACACTTCCAGATGAAATACAAAAATGATACATAATTTTACTACATACTAACTATAACGGCTTTCTGCAATATAATATAAATGTACATAATATATGATCAATTATTTTTTATTTCATTGGAACATGATTAAATTGTTATTCTTTAAAATTACCTTTTAATGACTAAGTTTAATTATGATAGCGATGTTGTTTAACTCGACGTATTAATTTAAAAAGAATAAACAAAATACCCTGAAAACTGGATATAAACCAAATTTATATACTGGCAGTTTGAAAAATATTCTTATCGGGCAAACATACACATTTCATATTCAATTAATATTTTAAAAAAACACGCATTACATATAGACCTATATTTGGTGTATCGTTGTATATACATAGTTATTGTTCGTGACTACGCGACATTATGAAGAGTTATGAGGCGAAATAAATAAATCCAGGCTAGCTACTGACTTATTTGAGATTGGTCAGTTCTATTCACGTATGGTACCCACGAAAAAGAAAAAAAAATTGATGCGACGGATTGTCATCAATACCCGATTATGCTTGCATGGGTTACAATTTTTCCCCTGTGGGATTGTGACTATTCCCGTTAAATGTTTTTGTTTATGAAATATTTTAGTGGTGATCCCGTTGTTTGATAACCGGAACGCATGTGTCAATTGTATCGACCAATTTTATTGATGACAATCGGTTGCATCAAGTTTTTTGTGGATATTCCACATCATTAAGTACAATATAGTTTGGTGTTACGACCTGCAGTTGTCATTTTTTGAGTAGCGGTCGGATGCCGAATCTATTTTAACGCGGCGTTCAAATGAATTCCGTCGTCTGGCCTACAAATCGACAGGTGTCCGACCGGACATGTGACACATCGGACGGGCGGCGTGTCAAAATTGGAGCGAGAAAACGTGTCCATATTTCTGTCGGGCAATGCTATGTTGCCATTGCCGATCAGATCGACCCGATGTACCCCGATCACGGCATCGGGGTCTGATCTTGTTCGGTCGACATTGGAGCTCTACCTAAATTTAATAAGATCGTCATTGGTCGGTGTTCCAATCCGATAATGTTAAACCGTCCAAAATATTCGAGTGGAGATCGAAAATCTTGACGCTCGAGAAACGATCGGGAATCGATCGGATGTCAGTCGAGTAAAGATCGTGTAGGTTATACCGATCGTGTTGATCTATTCTCGATCAACATCCGACCGTTTCCCGATCGACCCGATCAATGTCTGCTGTCCAAATCTACTCGACCGATATCCGATCATACCTGATCACCTCTCGATCGCTACTCAACCTTTGACCGACTTTACACGATTTCATAAGTTCGACGGCATCAAAAGCGCGCGCTTTGCTTTCATTCAACACTTACATGATCAACATCCTCATCGCAAAAATGCAACGCGTGGAAAAGCTAAACGAGTTAAGTAAAGTTTTGAGTGAAACATGTCAATTTATGTTTTATTTTCGTGTGTGTTTTTATTTTATTTGTGAACTTTGTTTCAAAAGAAAGACATTTTCATGTTATATCCTTATTAAATCATACTGCAAAATATTAATAAAAAATGTACATCGGAGTTGGTTTTGTTTCGGAAATATAGTTGTTGTTTTTTTTATTGTTTTGTGTGTTTGTTTGTTTTTATTTAATTTGATGATCAGCTTTATTAGTGTTCGTTTATGTAGATACAAAATATTCGTGATCAAAATGAGTATTAAATGATTAGTTGTACAAATAATGGCATCCCAATATGTTATGGAGCCGAAATAATTTATAACAACGCACTGGGAACTACTTAATTATTTATTTGGATAAAACTTATTTAGTTTATTCAAAAACATTTTCACAACGATCAAAAACAAAAATAAATTAAAATCTGTATTTCAACAATCCACACATAGATTCAAATGCACTAATGAAAACAGGAATTACCACTGCAACCACGTTTAACATAATGTTTGCGACATCAGCAAGAACTTCTAGATGCAGTATTTATGTCACACAAAAGTGGGTTCCGCGTTCTTTGTTATTAAGTAGTTTGTATGTTAAATCCTACTCGCTTGCCGGTCTACTGAACCAGCTTCAGGGTTAAGATAGTGTGTGAGGTAGTTCCTCTGACGAACCCCAGCGTGAGTCATCAATTTATTTCCAAGGACGCGCTGGCCATCCGAAAGCTGGCTACCCTGAAGCCATTCACCAGGTTGAAGCTGATTGTCCCCATCTTGAAGGTCGACAGTTTGGCGTGCAATAGCAGGATATCGGATCCTATTAAGGTTGTGCAGGGTAACGCATGCCAGGATGATTCAGTCGACTGTCATTGGAGTTTGGATCAAGCAGCCAAGCAAGCATTGGCACCGCAGTGTAAGAATTCCAAAGGCGTTTTCTACCATTTGTCTCACACGGAACACTCTGTATGATAAACAACTTACATATGCAATTACATGAAACATACATGGATTAAGTAAAGCATCTTATTTTCTACATATGTTAATGTAAATAATTGTCAATCAATCTGACTTACATTTTTAATAAAAGGTAGAAAATTGCCTAAAGTTAAGTCATTAATTTACAAATTAATTTAATCCTTAATGTGATAGTTTCATTTATGTGTTCCAATTGCTTACCGATAATTGGATATATACGTTTTTCAACTCTCAGATTTTGCCTTGAATACGGCTTCAGCACTTAGGTTTTTAGTGCAAACACATCGTCTCCAATAAAGAATTATTGCGTATTCTAGTCATAACTTGACAGTGTGTCGGCGTCTGGCAGACCAATGGTGTTTTGTTCAAGAATGAGTTGGAGTTCACAGTTGTTGAAGAGTTGGGCAATGTACTGCCACTGCTCATTAGTGACGACGGCTGGTAGAATATGTTAAGAGATTTCATGTATTATTACCGCTAAAACGTATGGAACGAACTTGCCTATCGTTACCGTACCGATTCGAAAGAGGTACATCAACTCCGTGTACGACGCACCAGTTGAAAGATGACGAAGAGTGACATCCAACTTTAATACAGGATTCAGAGCTTCTCTATAATACATTAGCACATTATATTTGTCGCTCTTTAACTGTAGTTTGAATCTTGCTTCTAAGTAGGGGTGATATTAAGTCAAAAAGATTCCCCAAAAATTCTGCATAAACTGTCTAAAAGTGTTTGCATCCGATAGGGCCGTTATCATTCAGGAGTTGTTCGTATTGGCCTATACATAGGGCGTCGTGCTAGCCGTACCTCACCACGATTTGCCTGCGCGTTTTGTTCTACGACTTTTGTGTTTCTTTTGTAGGCCCATCTGTATTATCTCCCACAAGCTTCAAATATTACAATGCTAATCTTAAGCTCTATCCATCAAGCCCACACGTTAAACTACTCAACTTTCATAGTACAAAGACCGATGCATTCGTGAATTCTCCAGAATACTGAAGGCTCATTTTAATTCTTTGTGTGTTTTTTTAAGCAACAATTTCTGAAACGTGCATCTTTCACGACCCCAGTACGATCAGGTCGATTACGTCGGTATCATCGGAAACAGATCGAGTAGACGTCTAGTTGACTTGGTGTTAGTCGTACTTATCGTGTTGAAATCGTGTAAGAATCATGTACGAGTCGGCCTAGTCGAGAAGTGGTCGGACTAACTATCGGGACGAAGTCGTGTTGAGTCTGGTCTGGTTGTGTAGAAATCGTGTATTGGTCGTATACTATCGAGTAGCAGTTGAGAGGAAGTCTTGGTCACGCTTTATTGAGCTTTTGATCGACAAAAGTCGACGGATATAAGTGAACCGGGTACATCGAGTTGATCTGATTGGCAGTGGAAACCTAGCACAACGGGTTGACAATGGCCAATCTTCGTCTAGACGTCCCAGGCCAAGGTACAATTGACCAAAAGAGCCAATACTAGATGCAAGTTTCTGCTTCCTGCGTAGCTGATGTGTGAAACACCACAAGAAGCTTGTTAAGGTTAGTTCTATACGATGGCATTAAATTACAAACATCCCAAAGTAAATGTTGATATATACATAAACAATCACAAACCGTAAAGTAATCTTATGGGTCTTAATGTTTTTCGATTGCTGTCGGCTAGAAAATTCTTCGATGATATACGCACTGCCTCTATATATTGACTGTCATTTGTAGGACATGTTTGATGATTTAATATAGTACTTGCGTCTTTAAGGCCATTCACAAAAGGGATTGTTAAAAACTTCGAACCAGTGGAAACGAACAGTCCAAGTTAAATAACAATGTCTAACCTATTAATGAACGTCAAGGGCCTTGCAACATTATACCAGCATGCTATAGTTCCTATAGTTATTACCTATCATATGACCAAAATAATAATAGCATCACTGTCTTGTATGAGCTTTCTACACCTTGTAGCACTATTGTAAATCACAGAAGTGGCCCATGAAGTACTCAACTGTATTGCTTAAACATGCCTTCTGCTTATTTATAAGTTCAAAGGAAGCAATTGAACAAATAATTTCTTAATTAGTGTTGTCTAATATTTTATAAATATATGTACTTCATTTATGTCTCAGAGAACGACACTCCACTGATTGAAAAAATAACATATTATTGTAGACACGCATCTGTAATATTTAACACTTTTTGTTCATTTATAAAAGCAGACACTTGCTGGCGCTCTATACATGTGATTACTCCAACACTTTCAGGATATTTGTTGTGATTACTGGAATGCTTGAGATGGAATTTTGTTCTGTGAAAATTAAAAATTGATATTCAAACTACAGTAGAGTTTGAAACCAATTTTCGTTTTGTACCATAACGCAAATGAAACTGCTACAGACTGTAAGAATTGTATTGTTTATATTGTAAGAAATATAGTTGTAACTAACGAGATACGTGAACACGTGGCCTGTTGTAAAACGTGTACATGTGTTATACGTACAGGAAACAGGTCGACTGTGTTGTAAAGAAGTCAAACATTGCATCAACTATCAGTCTTTATTGTTGTTCTAATTTGGCGTTTCCCTTCCATCTGTTCGAATACACGCGTCTCATATTTCAGCTTGAGAACCCATACAAATGGCTCCATAAAGTTAGTATTAGTTATTATTTATCAAGTTTGTAATATTACGCACAATATCAGTAAAAATGCACGTTAAAGTGCACGTTATCAGTTCTCACGAGTTTATTAAACAATCACCTGTTCTTGTATGAATTCAATTGTGGGTGTATGAATTCCACTGTTCCAGTATGAACTATGAGCATTGCGATTGGCTAAAACAAGTGCCTGTATGAAATGTCGATGCCTGTATGAGATTTAGAGCTTTTGATTGGTCCTACGAGCTCATGCCAATACAGCAGACCTCGGACAAATAAAAGTGCCTGTATGAATTCACTTATTTATTTAACATCATAAGATCATTTGATATAAATATAAATGTATCTGTTGCTTCTGTTCTGGACATATGATAATACCTACGCCATTTCTTTAGTAATTTGCATAGAGGTACAAAATGATAACGAAATCACTTTGGTATTGAACGTTGGCTTTTGTTTTGTGTTTGTTTTATTTCATTTGATTTTGTCATTATAAAGCAATGAGCTACGCATGTTGGTTGCGAATTCCTATCATTTAAAACAAACAACAGCAAAAAAATAACAACACATTTAAAACTATATCGCAAAGTTACAAAAAATGGATACAAATATCTCATCTAACACTTTTAAAACAAAGATAACAATAATTCAATTTAATAAAATTATAAAAAAACAAATTCTAATGAATAAATATCGAACACACGTCTAACGAGTGCCAACGTGTACATAAATAGTAATCCTTTATACGTTATGTTTTACGTTCTCATTGTATTTTATGTAAATAATTAATATTTATTGGGAAGATATATTGTCATTTCCATTATTTATATAATTTCATTTTTGTGTATAGATCTAATTGCATTTCATAAGAATTGTATCTTCGTACTGAGATATCCATCAAATACATGGTGTATGTTATAGTCGTCTGTTTTCTTTGTGTATAGATCTAATTGCATTTCATAAGAATTGTATCTTCGTACTGAGATATCCATCAAATACATGGTGTATGTTATAGTCCTCTGTTTTCTTTGTGTGCAGTAAAATATTATTCGATTACGCTCATTAATACTATTGTATTCCTTCATATAGCTTTTACAGGTTTTCATTCCATCAGATACCGCACATTGTATACTTGCTTTTATTTCTGCTTTATTTTCGGCATTTCCAAAGCGTATTGCATATGTGTTAATACGATTTCCCCACAGATCTTTGAACTTTGGCACTTAATAAAACTATCAAACCATTAATCTATCTAAAGAGTCTCAATAATTATAAAAATTGTAGTGGTACACGCATGTTTTAAAGTCAAATTCATTAGTGTTCACAAATTAAGAAGTTTTAAAAAGCACATAAAGGTATTGACATGTTTCACTTTGCTCAATAACATGAATGATCATCCTTTGTAAATTCACAAATTGTTTCAAAAAGACGACAGTACAAGCTTTCACGAACAATACCTCACAATATCACACAATAATAAATAAATACAAAAAGGCAACACAGCCGGACTGTAAATAAAGCAAAACTTGACTGTAAATTAAGATAAACTTAAGTGCAATCTCAGAAAACTTGCTTTAAAACATGATGTCAATGTGTTGGAATGAAAATGCATGTGTGTCACACTTTAAAACATATATAGACTGCATAAGGGATGTAAACTAAAATTATTGGAGGGTGCAGCCAATCAAATATCAAACTGAAGTGAAACTGTATATGTAATTGACGTTACGACGAGATTTGATTGACAATGTGTTTAGCCATTAAGAAATCTAAGACTCAATTGTTTTCGGACGTGTCAAAATATTCGTACACTGTTTGGCAGAGTTTTAACTAAGTAGGCGTAGTTATAAATATCAAAGCGTATTCAATTACTATACATATTTGAAATTTCTAGAATACTGTCTTTAACACCGTCAATTTATGTAATTCTCCAGTCGCTGTTTCCTTTGTGATACTTTTGCAGGCGCTGTTTGTTGAGTTTTCGTTCTTTGTCTCCATTTACATTTTAAGCAGATACATCTTCTATCGAGGAGTCAAAAGACACATTTTGCTCGTCACTATTTGTCTGGTATCCACCGTCCCTTGCCTCATCCAACTACAAGAAAACAACACACACATTCAGTATTTTATACCATTATTGTGCATGCATTGACGAAATTGACGAAATAAACCCACATGGAATAAACTTTGCTTTATTATGTGGTGAAAAAGCAAACACGCGCAATATGATGACGTCATTTTTATGTTTTTCATAACATTTAGCGTATTTTCTTTCGTTTATTTTCAAAATAAAGGCAGAAAATGATGGGATAAATATAATACTAGATAAGCTTTGAATAAATATAACTTAAGGCTGGTGGTTCAAGTTGTCTAAGCCTCGCTAAATAAACTAATCTCTATTCAACACTAACCTAGTAGTCTCTATTTACCAAACTACGAACTAGGCCTGCAATGTACCTGTCTTCTTAAAATATAACCTTTGCTTCTATCCAATGAAATGGCTAAATGTCACCCATTAAGTGAAACACTTGATCATGAAGAGCTTGGGCTTAACAGACGCTATATCTGGCTTTTGATTGGTTGTTTTGAACTCTGCCTTCTTAGAATTTGTAGTAAGCATTACCATATATGGATATCCAATATGTACATGTTCCAATGATGTACATGTGCCCGACCAATCAAAATGTAGATTATATTCTAAGTAAGTTAGATTATATTAAGTAAAATCTTACTGGCTAAGAAGGGGCTCGCTTCGCTGTCGTCGCTCCGCCCTTCTTAACCAATAATACTTTATTTAATGTGTTCTAACTATCACATAAATCATTGATTTGACATTTGTATTTTTAAATATTCTAAAATATATTCTATAGCTCGGACACATGTACCTGACACTGACCTTCATGCATGTATAGATTATAAATCCGTTACGATGAGTATAATATTAGTTTCCGTACTGAAATCGAGTTAAATCGGTGTAAGAGGATTTAACTGAACACACAGTTATTATGGTATTAGTAACCACGGGAAACACGTGCTCGAACAAAAATGAGTAAACATATAGGAAATAATTCGAGCTTGTAATTATGGTTAATAGAATTACAGTCAACGAGTGTATGGTTAATGCGTCCGAGCTATATATTAATATTATATATAACAGTATATATTTATGTTCATGGACACATATTATACAAACGTCAATTGTAGTTGCTCACATTTTCGGTTTAGATTTCACTTATGTATAAAATGCACTGTAACATACATTTTTTAAATAGCATTGTATGAATCTAATATGTGTTGATATTGAAGTGACTCAGGCCCAGGAAGAAACAGACTGGAGAGTCAGGCGTTTCACACAATCGAGTTAACATAAATCGGTATAAACTAACACAAATCAGAATTCAAAATAGTCTGCGTACCGGAAATGGACGTGGCGTGCCACGGAAACGGTTAACAGACGAGTTCCCCAGAGCGGGCGATACGAAACCCGGCTTCCGCCCAGAGAACACCCCGTCCTCCTTGCTGGACTCCTCCACTTCCGGTTCGTACTTCCGGACCTTGTTGAATATGCTCCTCCACGCAGATCCCGGTTTGGTAAACGTTGACACCGACACGATCTTCGACTTCTCGCTGCGTTTTGGTGGCGGATGTGGAGCGTCCTCCTCGTCAAAAGCTTGTGGAACATTGGGCTTCTTACTGTATATCTGCAACCGGTTAGGGATCCGGGGCATTGGTATGTCATACAATTGGATAGCCAGTTGTGTTTATTTGCGCTTACATTTTGTCTTTTCTCCATAATTTACAACTGTCATTCTTCCTAGTAATCGACTTTGGCAATATTAATATACGTGTATGTAAGACAGTTTAAACGTTTGCCGTAGATTACGCACAATCATATTCTATATTAACAACAAGAGTTGTTACTCTAAGTGACGAATGCCCCCGAAGATGTGTTTTTACAGAAGAAGGGTTATGGTCCTTGTCATATGCATTTCCTCTCAAAGGCATCTTTCCTTATACAAAGTATCTTTTGAATCCCTTCAAAAAGAGTTATGCTCCGCGCAGGAAAATCACACTATGTATTTATGCTCTGCACAAGAAAAATAATCCAAAGGCAATAACTAAATATTGAAGAAAAAGTTACGGTTCTTGTACACTTCACATCCTCGCCAAGCCCTCTATCATTATATGAAGTATAATTTGAATCCCTTTAATACTTTTTGTGTTATGCTCCGCACAATAAATCAATCAAAGGGCAATAGCTCCGTAAATATTGAGGAATTACTTGTCGTCCGTGTACACTGCACTTTCTCTCAATGTCCTCTATCAATATATGTGGTTTTATTTTGAATCCGTCAATACTAATAGAGATATGCTCCGCACACCAAAGGGCAAGAACTTCGTAAATATTGAAGAAAACGTTATGGTTCTTGTACTCTGCACTACCTCTCAACGTCCTCTATCAATATATTTGGTTTTATTTTAAATCTCTTCAATACTAATGCAGTTATGCTCTGCACAAGAATATTAACCAAATGGTAATAACTCTGTAAACATTTGGTTTTATTTTAAATCTCTTCGATACTAATGGCATTATGCTTCGCACAAGAAAATTAACCAAAGGGCAATCACTCTGTAAATATTGAAGAATTAGTTATGGTCCGTAAATATTGAAGAATGAGTTATGGTCCGTAAATATTGAAGAAAGATTTTTTTCCGTAAATACTGAAGAATGAGTTATGGTTCCTGTACTCTGCACATCTTTTCAACGTCCTCTATCATTACATACAGACGGACGGTCGGACGATGCGATTATTATATGCCCCGGTGTTTTCAAAATCTTATTCGTCGTTAGAAGCAGTATATCGTAAATTTAAATGAAACTTAGTATTAGTAGTTAAAAACCTTTATCCACTTGTGTGTCGCTAGAACTTTAAGGTCCATCTAAGCTTTTGTTAGTGGATTAATTTCAGTTCATTGCTTGCATAAAACCATCTCATGTATTAATCGTTTGTTCCTGTGTATAAATAACGCACCAATGGAAATTTTTGTATTTTCTTTATTTATAAGAATGTCACCTGCGCCATGGTAAACCCGAAATTCTTTATAGCTTTTCCAATATGTTGGTATAAACACTACCCAAATAATCAAGCTATAATTCCTATAAAAAACGCAATACAACAATTTCCATTTATTTCCTTTTGGTGCGTTATAACTGTTGTTTTGAGTGCACTGCAACATGTGCGAACATTATCGCGCGGTCCTTACCGAGTAAGCCGCTGGTTTAACTATCGGTGCATCGAAACTTGTGTCGTCCTCGTCATTCTTTTCCTCCTCCTCTTCGTCTTTCTTTTCCAGATCGTCGAACTTTATTTCCTTCGGACGATAAGAAACAACATATAATCATCATGATAATTAAGTTTGCAGTCACACATAGCTATTCATCCGACCAATTTCTCTAGGCATGGAAAAAATAGAGCAACAGCATAGGGCAGACATCAGAGAAATGTTGTATTCTTTTGAATAGAGTCCAACATTGTGAACATGCATTTACTTTACTCCAATAAAACTTACAACAAAGTACTTTGACAATTATTTCATATTCGTCAATATAAAGGGTAACATTTCACAATGCATGTGGGATCTAATGACTAATGAGTTCATGTGCAGCAGAACTTTCATTTTTTTGTATGAGTTGATAATTAAGTTCTCTAAGTTTCCGATAATAGCCGCGAATAATTATTGTTCATTTTAAGAATACACTTCCCCAATCATCGTTTTCTGATTTTGTTCATCCTGTAAATGAGGGGAAATGTATGGCCTTTCAGTGCTTACATAACGTCGTAATTCAAATGAGGGACATATGTTTTACTTTTTATGTAGTATGCTAGATGATACTCAAAAGGTGTTCAGTCTTGAAATTCACTTGGTCTGTTTAAAATTTAAAAAAGGAATTCTAATGGTGCATGCATTTGAAATAACGTCAGCTAAGTCATATTTGCAAATATGGTACTGTTTTATTACATAAACCAAATTTCAACGTTTTTAACGTTGTTTTTTTGCGTTTGGGATAAGTTTGGTAATTTAAAAAAATGATATTTGTACCGCTTTATGAAACAATAATGCACTTATATGTACAAATTACAAAGAAAACAACAAATGCATGATGTTAACTCTATGGAATCATGATTTCGCCCTGAACTTGACCGCGACGATGCAACAGTTTAACACACACACACACAATTTGGACGATAATCTGTGTGTCAAGAAAGTGTACACAGAGATTATTATCTCCCAAATCTCGCATCGTCGCGGTATGGCACACAGCCCTAATCTCGCATCGTCACGGTATGGCACACAGCCCTAATCTCGCATCGTCGCGGTATGGCACACAGCCCAAATCTCGCATCGTCGCGGTATGGCACACAGCCCAAATCTCACATCGTTGTGGTATGGCACACAGCCCAAATCGCCCAAATATCGCATCGTCACGTAGCCGCATCTTCGCACTCGGACAAAATGCTCGAGATGTTGTGTTCTTCTGTACCGACATATGCTAAAATACGAAACCCATGATTTATTGATTTGAAAAGCCGTGACCTTAAGCCCCAGTCATATTGTCACGTTATTATGCGTCATATTAGTACGTATCTGACACCCACGTTCTGACAAGTTTTCATCAAATTTTACTACGCTGTGCCTGTATGTACTAGGTAGTTACTGCGCTATCGCTACGTTACGTAACATCTCGCAACGTAGCGCAACGTGTCGTTACGTAGCATTGCGTGGAAGACCTCAGTGCATAGGGCTGATAAGCTTAACAATAACGAGAGTTATGCGTGTCGTATCTATGGAGTACGATTAGGGTCTTTAATATCTTAGACAGAACCATGCTCATAGAAACCACCATTATGTTCGTAAGGTGGATTTTCATGTTCAATGAACGAACATGATGCTCAGTAAACGAGCATCTTGCTCTTTTGGCCGAGCATCAAGCTCATAAGATCGAGCATCATGCTCGTCAATTTAAGCATGACGCTAGTTTTTGGAGCATCATGCTGGGATAGGCAATAAAGACCCTCTTCGTACGGCCTAGTACTATTGAGCATGATGGTCAATGAACGAGCATCATGCTCCTAAAATCCATACGTATCGTAGTTTACACGTAGCGAATAACGTAGCAATTGACAGGACTCGCGTTCTGTCCACGTTATGCTACGTAAAGGCCACTTTGTTATGCGTACTGCCACGTGTACCACTACGTCTAAGTACGTTGTTATATAACGTAGCAGTATTTTGAAATGTTCAAAATTCCGAGTTGTCGTTTACGTTGAACAAAGTTTTTGTCAACTTGTGCTACGTTGAGGCGCCTTACGCCACGTTGCACTAAGTACCTGCCAAGTTGCGGAACATAGCTAAACGATGCAACGAAAACGCGACACTTTTGACTGGGGTTTTAGTAAGTGATCTAGTTCGAGTATTGAAAAAGCTAGGACTTAGAAACCATGCTTTAATTTAGAGAAAAAAATAACAACAACAACAAGAAACATCAAAACCTTTATTAACTCTATGCTTTTTCGCCCAATTTTCAAGTATTTTATGAATGCCTTCTAATATAAAAATGTATTGAGAAAAGTTAAGTGTTGTTTGAGTGAACAATAGCTTTCTATTTTTTGCAGTCCCTTATATATGTGAAACATGTTTTGAAGCGCTACTTGAAGGGATGATTTCGGGTATAATTGGTCCTTCTAAAAAAACATCTTTTTAAAAATAATTAAGTAAACCAAAAACCTTTTACATGTATATTGATTTATTATATTTAAGAACCGAATGTGAAGTTGAATATTTAAACATTACGTTTTAATCATATTTAAGTTAATACAACTTTCAAGCCATTATGTTATTAACAATGTCGGTGCAGGATAACACAACATCTCGTGCATATTGTCCGGGGGCGAATATGCAACGACGGGACGATTCCAGATTTGGGCAATTATCGTTGTGTACAAAACCGCGACGATGCGACGAAGCGACGATGCGAGCATTGAAACATTTCATAGAAACGTGTGACATCTTCCGAAAATAAATATTTTAATGTCGCGTCGTCGCATAGTCACCGTCCTGTATATACAGAGCGACATTTAAATGGCGGGAACATAAATCCTTATACATTCCTTCTCGTGGTACTCTATAGTAAATAGAACTTTACAAACACGTGTAATGTCATTACGCAACACAGACACGGATTGATATAAAAGAGCTCTACCTCCTTTTTCTTGTGGTACTTGTAGTAGAGAAAGAAGACGAGGACGAAGATGTCCACGAGGACGATGAATACAAACAGGCTGCCCAGAACCAGCACAATGTCGGGGAATATCGCTGAAAGTAACCGAGTAAAGTATGTAGATGTGTGTTGACTAGGACATAAAGTGTTATCTATAAAAATGTATTGATATAAAAGTAAGCCACATTGATACAATGATAATAAATACACATTTATTTTTTGATAAGATGGATGGTTAGGACAGGATGGAAAGAAGGATTGCAGTGGACAGTGGAGCACAGATGCTTGATGGTTATGAAGGTCAGGGCTTTTTGTCCTTCTATAGTAGGGGCCGTTATAAGGTGTCATCCCCTCAGAAATATTGTTTCAACTCATGCAGTCAAACTGATCTTACCCCAGAAATTGTATTCACCTGCTATTTTTCCCCAAAATGCCAAAAATAAAGCTATTTTTTCCCAAAATTAGGACAAAGGGCCCAATCTCCCAAGAGGCGAAAAAAGGCCCTGAAGCTGTTAAATGAAACGTTATAATAAATAGGTAAATCCTGGATGAATTGCCGCAACATACATCACATATCAAAACGTTGTACATCTAAGCTTGTTCCAACAAATTTTAACTTCTAGTTTGTTAATAAGAACAATATCCAGGAAAAGGACATTCGCACGTGTAATACAGATAACGCGTAAAGTAAGTAAGTGTTTGTTTATTATAGTGTCACCCCTCGTGATTAAAGGGCCAGCCAGTTTTGACTTATAAGACACCTCTACTGATGAACATCTTTACTCCCGATTCCTATCCTATATACCGGACGACCCGTACCCTTCAATTTAACTAGCTGCTACCGGTCATATCAGAACTAGCCCTGTGCGAGACTCCAACCTTTGACCTCCCGCGAACGCCCTAACCACTAGGCCACGGAGAAAGTTACAATGTACAATGCTGCACAAGTTACCAAAGAGGCAGGTGGGTGCCAGGCCGCTCCATCTGCCGGTGTACTTGCAGGTGCGGGTGGAGTCCCCAACCAGGGCGTAGTCGTTGTTGCATACGTACATCACCGTGGCACCCTCCCAGCTTCCGGCGGACTTGTCGATATAGCCGTTCTCAATTGGGGGCAGCGCTTCGCATTCTGAAAAGAAAAATTCGTGAACACAGTAGATTGTATCGATAAACCAAATACTGAGAAACCTGTAAATAACGATACTCAGTGGTTCCGATTTAAAATGTCTAACACGTCCCTTTAGTATATCTCTTAAAACATATACCAACCTATAGCGCATGTTGGTTCCACACCGTTCCACGTGGAGTCGTCCTCGCAGATTCGAAACTCCTCGCCCACTAGCGTGTATCCCGGCATGCATGAGTACTGCAACCTGTTTCCCGCCACAATGCCGTCAGAGACGTTAACGTAACCGTTCAGTGGACTCGGCGGATACGGACATCCTGTAACAGGCTTATATACCAATGGACAAGTCCGCCTAGTCAATGAAATCAAAATAATAGTTCAGCATTCAGTCATGGTCATTGGCTATCGACTGATTAATCCTCTAACATAAATACACAAACTAGCAAATGGTAATGCTGGTGATAAAGTTGTTACATTAATTAATTTAACCATTTAACTTAAGCTCGTTAGATAATCTTACTTTTTAGTATCAAAGTAGCGAAATGCCATGAATACATAAAACGATAAACAAGAGGGCCATGATGGTGCAAAGCGCTCACCTGAGAACTGGTACAGATACAGACCATAATATTGTAACAGGTTTGAAAATTAAGGCATCTGAACAATGCGCAAAGGGGGACAGGATCGATTTGATTTAAAACATCGGTTAGTGCAATGGGCTGACTAACGGACGAGTTGGGTAGTGGATGTGCGGTGTTTTTGCTAATGGTTCTCAAATCATTTGTCTCCATATTCTTACCTGACCCTTTTTCATTAAGTCAGTGACAATTCTGAAAAATGCAGAAACAGTAGATTATGATGTCTTTTTCGCAGACAGTTTGGAGAAAGGTTTGGAGAATTAGTTGCAATGCGATGATTGCGATGGCTATGCCATATAGTCAAGTTTTGCTTTTTCTTCGATAACTTTCTGTCCAATAACGACGAATGATGTTAATGCAGGCTTTGAAGCCATCAATGTTGCATGTACAAATAACTTCATGCAAGGTTTGGAACGGTTGGAAATCAATTAAATTTTATGGTCATACGCAAACTGTGTACGTTTGGTCAACATTAAATAAAACATCATGTGTGTAAGCTAATCATTGATAACTTGTTTATGTTTGTTTCCACACACAAGGGGCAATAACTCTGGTGTTTCTGGCCCGAACATGCTTATGATCGACTTCACCTATAATCTTACCTTCATATACAAACTGTGCCCAACCGGTGAAGATTGGATGAAAAATTCTCTGTCTCTGTCTCTGAATAATGTCTTATATATATTTTTTTTTTTCAACAAAGGGCTATAAATCCGGTCTTTCTGGACTTATATTTTGCTTATATTCGACTTTACCTATAATTTTATAGTAATAGACAAACTGTGCAAGATTGGTAAAGATTGGGTGAAATATGAAGTCTCTATCCTGAATAATGTCCATATTTGTATATATTTTTTCACAAACAAAGGGCAATAAATAACGGTGTTTCTGGCTCGATTTGGCTTATATTTAACTTGAACTGTAATGTTACGGTCATAGACAAACTATGCAAGATTTATGAAGATTGGATGAAAAATGAGGTCTCAATCCTGAATAATGTCAATTGTTGCATTTTTCTTTCCACAAACAAAGAGCAATAACTCCTGTGTTTCTGGTCAGATCTTGCTTATATTGGATTTCAACTGTAATCGCATGGTAAATGACAAACTGTGCAAGATTGGTGAAGCTGGGATGAAAAATGAATCTCTATCCTGAATAATGTCAATGTTTGTATATTTTTTCATAAACACAGGGCAATAACTCCGGTGATTAAAACACGATCTGGCTCCTTTGTGGCGTAGAATGAGATCTGATAGTCATACACAAACTGTGAAACTGTGGTTAAGATTAGATGGAAAATCAAGTCTATATGTTGGATAAAGGAATTTTTTGCACTTTTTTGCATGAAAAAGGGGCAACAACTCTAGTGTTACTGGTGTGATCTGGCCCAATAACAATCACGTCCGAGGTTTTATGGTCATACACAAACTGTGCAAGTTTGGCTAATATTGGACACAAAGTGAAGTCTCCGGCGTGAGAACGAAATAAACTGTTGACGTCACACGGACGACATTCGACGGACGAAGGACGACGCAGACGAGATCCCCTATTCCAATAGCTCACCAAGCACTTCGTGCTCAGGAGAGCTAAAAAGAGACAATACATACTTATTATGTGTAGAATATTTTTTGTAGATTATTTATTTAGACACTTAATATCAACGCAAGTGGCGCAAGCCAATGAGGACGCAAGAAACATGTTTTATTTTGTATCCATATCGCTGCAAAATATTTCGTACAATGACTTGTTCGTGACTTCGATATATGACTGTAGATATGATACATTACCGAACGTGCACTCCGGTTGCGATCCACTCCAGTGACCGCTGGACTGGCACGTGCGGATCGAGGTTCCAGACAAGGCATATCCGGCGTCGCACGAGTAAACGGCTATCTGGCCGGCCGAAGGAATGTTCGGGTAGACCACCGAGCCGTACAAGAATACCCCGCCCTCAGGGAGAGATCCACACACTGCAATACAATGGTAGAATAAAAGGTTTGGTAAACGGGCATCGAATACTATTATAGTCGATTAAAGTTTAGGTACCATTCACTCACTTCAGGCATGTGTCAGTCTAAACATCGTTTATCTCCCAAGATGCAGCACACAAGCACCTAATTGTGGCATGTATTGGCAACATACATATACCCCTTTTAGACAGGGATTTGTCTGCACATTGTACATTTCCCAAGCGGTCGCACACAGACACCTTCATGTTGCATTTACTGGTAGCATACATTTCCACGGTGATTGCACACATGTACCTGCTTTTGGCCAGAATGGGCCACATAAATATACGGGCTTTTGGCACGTATGGGCATCATAGATCTACATGTCCCTTATCTTTCATTCAGGTGTCTGTCTGCACTTCGTACATTTACGCGGTAGTTGCACACAGTCACATGCTCTTGGCGTGTATGGGCAGCATAAATCTAACTGTCCCTGACCCTTCAGGCAGGTGTCTGTCTGTCTGCACATCGTGCATTTCACCGGTGGTCGCACACACGTGCCTGCTTTTGGCCAGCAATGGCCACATAAATAGACGTGCTTTTGGTACGTTTTTTGCTACATAAATCTACATGTCCCTTACCCTTTAGACAGGTGTCTGTCTGCACATCGTACATTTCCCCGGTGGCGGCACACAGACACTTGTTCACGCCACCCTCCAGCCTGCAGGTGGACTGGTCCGTGGAACACTGGGAGTGGGAGATACAGCGCTCATTGTACGCTATGCTCACTGAAAAGACGTGAATACTTTAAAATTTGCTTTAAACTTTCATATTCAAATATAGTGTTTAGTATAATCGAAAGAAAGCTTCAAGGCCTAGTTTAATCATTCTTTAATCTGGGGTATTTTACTCATGTGTACTGGCACCCTGCTGTGGTCACATTCACAGTCTGGACACAATGTGGACAAAGTGTGTTGACCCTTAACAGCTGAGATCAATGCACTGAGGTAGAGATAAACTGAAACAGTGCACACAGCCATTGCTCAGTCAGCTGAGAGATAAGATTGCAGAAAGTGATTACAGATTTTAATGTGAAGCAATACACAGAGTGGAATACCCCATGGAGTGGCCAGGCATTTTTCTCAAACAAGGCCTTTAAATGCATAAAAACATTCACATAGGTGTTTCTTAAAACCAATCATCTTTCATCATCTTTCATGTAAAGTTGTATACATGGTAGTAACACAAACCTTTTCAACATCTCAAATGTTCATGAATGTACTATGCTGAAGCTTTCGGAACCGCGATTTTGTTAGGAAAGCGTTTTAATTAAATACATTATGTAGATCTATACAAAGGCGATAAGGGACATATGCATAATTTGTATATAGATATACATGGTATATCACGCAGAAATATTATTATTATGTAAAATGTAAGCAAATATGTTATAGCTAATTTGGGTTGTAGAAGGTTTAGTTCATTCTCAAACCAAACCTTGAAAAAACGAATTAGAGAAGAAATAATACTATACGCTTATACAACAGTACGCAATATTTCCAAGTGTGAAGGATATAATATTAAACAACAATAAACCGGGCCACCCATACATGAATATAAACGATGACAGACATAGGAAATTGGATTTAAAAAAATGTAATTACTTATACATTTTTATTTTAATAAGCGCGCTTTTAAATACTGGCATGAGCCTATATTGCATTTTGAATACTGGAACATTACACGTCTATCACAAACAAGTGATCTTTCTCAAAGACACCAGGGCTGGTATTCACAAAGCATCTTAAGTATGTCTTAAACATTTAACTTAAGTGCAAAATCTGAATATATTATATTTCTTTACTTAATAAACAGATTCATTCGTTGTTGCTGTTCCTAAAATCACATTTTCATAATGATGTTATTTTAAAGTAGAACATAGTGCAAAACTGTTTCTGTCTGAAATTCCGCATTTGATGAAAATTCCACATTAAGGTAATGATAAAATTTAACTTAAGATGCTTTGTGAATACCACCCCAGGGCCGGTATTCACAAAGCTCCTAAGGAAAATCGTAACTTAAGGTAAACGTAAGTGAAAATTTCATATCAAAATTTATATGTGAAAGCCAGTCACATATTTTTACCGCCTGGTAACATATGAAAGACATAAACAATATTTACTAGTTTGAACCATTTTAATAGAAAATGATCTAGAAACAGCCACAGAATTAAGGAGTTTTATGAATTTCAGTAATTTTCTCCAGTTTTCCCTTCTCAGCTTTATGAATACGGGCCCAGGCACTAGTTCTACCCATGACACGGATTTAAAAGTGTTTCTGTAAGCCTCAGGCCTCCGAACAAATCATACCAATATAGCAGATGGGCACTTTGGACCACTGGCCGCTGACCTGGCACTGGATGGCGGAACTTCCGCTCATCACGTAGCCGGTGTTGCACGTGTACGAAGCCTGGGCGCTCACTAGCGTCCCCGACGGAACAACCAACGTGCCCTGAGCAACCGCCAGCGGGGTGCCGCAGTCTGAAAAATGTCCGTCAAATATAGATGCATTTTCAAGAATAAAAGACAGTTGGCGTGAATTGGAAAGTGTATATACATTGTATATGTGTGTATTTCCGTCAGATATAATGTCCACATTTGCTGCAATCATAATGCAAACTATATTTTACAGTTTCGGACTACATGTATTTTTTGGGGGTTGTTCATTGGTGGTTTAACAACGGTGAATTGTGTTCTTGTTTCGACGAGTTGTTAGAATGAACAATTAAAAACGCACTTAACCCATATACATGTACTATAGTCAGATGAGTCATATGAATTGTACATGTTCATAATGCCACCTGTTTCATTTAAATTGCTTTATTGTTCACGTAATTCAAAAACATAATTCTGTAAATCCATTCAGACTGTGGGCAGCATTATTATTCGGGGATTCTGATGTTATTATCAGTGTCATCATAAAGTATACCAACCCAGGCTGCAGGATGGCAGTGTGCCCCAGTATCCAGTTGTCTGACACTTGACCGTGGCGTTCCCGACTAGCCCGTACCCCCTATTGCAGTCATACGTCACCGTGTGGCTCACCACCGTGTTGTCGTATGTGAAGAACCCGTTCTGAAGAGGCTTGGGGGTTCCACAGTCTAGCAAAAGGAAAACGTATAACAACTATAATCAGTTATAATGGTAATTAGAAATGGCGGATTCATGGTCTAGTGGTAACGCGCTGGCTTCACAGCCCATGGGGTTGCAGGCTCGAGCACCCATTTGAACCTAACCTGCTAGCTGGTCTTTCGCATGAGTTGTTATTACACTATACCCGTAACCCAACTAAAATGTTTTCTGAGAGCAATGAGCTATGATGATCATATGGGAGAGAATCCCTGTGCACTCGATGAAAATTTACTACACACATGTATACGGTAAATGGGAAGATTTTTGTTCATGACTTTCTTTTAAACTACATACAAATGCTAACATAGCCGAAACTGTAAATGACGTAAATATACTAAACTTTTTCCTTACCAGACGTTAAGATTAAATTAAAGAGTGCACATTTTTCTGTTGATATTCCAATTAATAGACAAGCGTAGACGCAAATGAATTATATGTCGTGCAATATCAAAATATCTATGGACAAATCTAGAATAAAAAAATTGTGCAGGGCGATGTTTAAAAAGCGGCATTTGAAAACTGGATTACTTCTTTGACTAAAGTTAACAGTGTAATATTCCCATACTCTTCTATGCAGGTTTTTTGTTTTTATTTATAACGTTTTTAACGTCCATACAATTTATTTAATAATGACAATCATGTTTAATTCATTTCCAAATGACAGAAATGGTGCGAACAAAATGAGCAATGCGCAGTATCCTACCCCATTTCACGGTTCCTGCGAAAACCTATATCACGTACCCAATAGTTGACAAGACGGCTTCGTGTCGCTCCACTGGCCCGTTGCCATGCACACCCGGGTTGCCACGCCTACCAGACCGTACCCGTTGGCCGAGTCGCACGTGTACATCGCGGAAGAACCGTACTCTGTGTTGCTGGGCGAGTAGGTCACGGCACCGTACAGAACCGACGGCACTGGGCCGCAATCTGTCCATGTATAGAATATTTGTTATGTTTAAACGTATTTAATTTAGATCGGAGGCATGTCGTGGGAAAACCGGGCTTAATGCATGTGCTCAAAGTGTCGTTCCGGATTAGCCTGTGCAGTCCGCACAGGCTGATCCGGGTCGACACTTTCCGCTTTTATGGTATTGTCTGTTCCAATGAAGTCTCCCCTAAACATAAATCCTCTGCGGCGGAAAGTGCGGCCTGGATTAGCCTGTGCGGACTGCACTGGCTGATCCGGGACGACACTTTAAGCATTTGCATTAAGCCCGGTTTTCTCACGTCACGCCACATTGATTGTTTCAAAGCCCGAGGCTGCTTGAAACAATTTTGGGTAGAGTCAATTATCGGGGCTCTCCGGCAAGCGTGGTTAATGGCACGCTCGCTTCCCGTTGCTTCGGTTGGAGTTCCAGGTTGCGGCGCATGAGCGTTTGACAGGTGGTCACCATACCAGACAGGTGGGATTTACTCCGAGTACTTCATTTTTCCTCCCACAGCAAATTAAAGATATTTCAGAAAAAATTAATAGCTTGAAATTACAATGAGGTCGCCTTGTACTAAATAATCCCTCCCAAAGACACCAAATACTGGTTCTACCCAGGAAACGGACTTGAGAGTGTCTCAATAAGCCTTAGGCTTTCAATGCAATCGAGCTAAAATAAATATGTGTTAACTAAACTAAATTAAAATGATTATTCAAAGTCCCAACTTTCGATGCGTCTCCAGTAATATATATAGTACGTAAGTAGGTAGCAGTGCAAGGACACTGTGCAGTTCGACGTGGAGGGGCCTGACTAACTTCGAAATATACACGAGACATGTCGTGGGAAAACTGGGCTTAATGCACGTACGTAAAGTGTCGTACCGGATCCGCACAGGCTGATCCGGGACGACACTTTCCGCTTTTACGGTATTTTCTGTTTCAAGGAAGACTATTCTAAACATAAATCCACTGTAGGCGGAAAGTTTCGTTCCGGATTAGCCTGTGCGGACTGCGTTCAAGTTGCCAATCTCACGTTCACAAGGCGAACGTCATGACTTATAAATTACACCACACCACTGCTACATTATGTGACAGTTATCAGTTTACAATGTAAGACTCATGTTGCTTGTCAAAATGAAACTAATCACTCCGGAACCCATCGTCGAATTCAACATCAAACAATAGTGAACATAAACTTCTATAACGTAGCATAAAGATTCAATAACAAGAATACAACAATACCAAATACACAACCAATATAGTATTGCCATTAAGGGTCAATACAAAGTCGGTATCAAAGATACTATTGTGATTTATTTATTTACCGCTTACTCTGGCCCGGCTAGCTCAGTTGGTAGAGCGCTGGACTGTCAATCCGGGGTTCGTGAGTTCGAGCCCCAGCCCGGCCACATAACTCGTGTGGGGATTGGTCATGAAATAATATATACGGCCATTCTCCCCCTACCTCTGATTCAAATAGGTCAGTTGTTAGTTACTAGCTTATGTGCACTGAATACTGGTAAACCGCTTAGATCGGCTAATGTGTGAGTAGGTTCACTAACCGCCGTTATTATGACTGAAATAATGTTGAATACGGCGAAAAAGCCTAACGAACAAACAAACAAACTCCCGTCATTTTAAACACTATTTTATATGATTACCTAGTATTTTGCACGAGGGTTCACTACCCAGCCAAACGCCGTCGTTCCCGCATGTACGATTGGCAGACCCGACTATTTTGTAACCTTGGTTACACACATACTGAGCGACCGCTCCCGCCGTTGTTCCTTCCACAGTGAGCGCCAGTCCATTTGGTATATCAAGCAGGTCATTGCAGTCTGAAATAGAAGTTAGTTATCACTTAAAAGTGGGTTATCCCTTCGTGCTTTTATTTTCAATTGATATGATATAGAGATCTATATATGGTTTTTGACCTTTGATGTCATGTGATATCAGACTAGTCCGATATGGTTTAGGAAAAGGCGAGGCTTGCGAAACAATTGCTTTTACAATAATGTGTGTTACACTGTTACAAACACGACGTGAACAGCAATAGGATTGAAAATAAGATTATTACAATGGATAATTTATGTAAATATAAAGGTAAGTGCATTTACAATTGCAAGTTTATGTAAAGCTGTTTCATTGATGAATTGGAATGTAGAATTTATTTAAATGATACATGATAATAACTCTTTAGCTATGAAACTAAATATGTTATAAATCGCCTGTAATATGCTGATTTTTCAAACTGTTGAGATCATCGTTGTTAACTTCATTTGGTTACAATTACATGTTGATTTTGTAGTAGGGCTGGTTTTCTGCCTTGTTTGGAATTACTTCCCTTGTTAAATTAAAAACATTATTCTGTCGATTTATTTTTAATGTTAATACTGTTAAAATAGAATACCTAAATATCTACAATCTAACTATTTACTTTAAGTTCTGCATGTTTTGTTATGTTATAAATTTATTATATATATATATATTGCATTTACTTTTCATACTGGGAAGCTCGTCCTTCCACTCTCGAACCAGGAGTTATTGCTTCACCAGGAAGCCTTTTAATAAAGTACTATATATTGGTATATTACGTAAGTTTCACCTGTAACATTTCTCATTACTAGGCAGGGTTTAATATAATATTGAACGTTATACCCTCTTGTTTAGTATTGTTCCCTTTACACCTATTTAGGTGCTAGATCGAAACTATTACAATTTAAAGATGCCGAGACAGGTAGCAACCTATCTCAGGATTTTTGCTCAACCTGAGTTTGAGATAAAGTGTATTTTTATAATCTATGATATTCTGAATTCAATCTCAGGGTGAGCTAGGTTTGAGATTTGAGCTTGCCATGGTTGATCTCAAGGGTTTTATAACCTCTGGTCCAGATATACTCTTTGTTTACATTTTAACGACGTAAGCGACATTCCACGCCTTCAAAAATGCAGTTCCGAGAAGCGGGCGAGACTAAGAATCATTGAACGTGACACAGTAGCATGATATTCTTTAATGTGGGCAGGGCTAAATTTTGCTATCAGTCAGTGACATGACATAACACTTGAAATATTGGGTCAGCGTCTTCAACGTAATTGTGCACTAGTGGCATAATAAACAGATAAAACACTGTGCGTTGTTGTACATGTCAAATGACCATCGGCGGTTTCGTGGTCTAGTGGTAACGCACTTAACAACCCAGGGGTCGCAGGTTCGAGCCCCCACTACATCCTAACCTACTAACTTGTCTATTGCATGAGACGGTAAACCGAGGTGCAGTGTACAAGGTGCTTCACACCGGGCACTAAAAGACCCAGGGTCGCCTCTGGAACGGGGCGTCTCCTGTACCTAGCACTACCCCCGTAACTCAACTAACAAATCGTCTGGGGGGGGGGGGGGCGATGGCCATATGGGAGAGAATCCCGGTGCACTCGATAAACATATACCTTACATACATTGCAAATGGACAGCAGATAACACTACATCATTCGCAGTCATTCAGAACCGATGTATAACAATGCCAGACACGTACAGTGCTTTATTTTTATTTCATACCAGGGATTGTTTATTTGGAGAAAATCGTTTCATTTTGTGCAACGATATCATGACTTTTTTACTACATTTATAGACAATATATATATATTCATGAATATATATAGAGTACATGCAAATGGACAGCAGATAGTACTACATGTACAGCGTTCGGACGCACTCAGGTGTAGATACGAGTAAATCATTGCGTATCCCTCCATAGTCCAGTCGAAAGTAGTGTCTATAACTAAAGAGTTCCTTTTCTCTTCTGGTATAAAAGCCATTTAGCAATCTCAAACATGCCTTTTGTGGTTATTTTTAATATCCTATGTGTGTATGGAACATTTTGTTGCATTCATTTGACGCTAACTTGAAAGGTGAACTGTTGGGATGTGTTTACTGTGGTATGGGGCTTTTGTCAAATATGACTGGCGATACACTGTTTTCGACCGGTGTCTGCATTCAGGTGAGATGCATTTTCTTAGAAGTAAAAAAAACGTTTCTTTTAATGGCAAATTTTGGAAGTACACAGATTCGTCTTTAAATAACGAAAAGGCTCAAAAAATGCATGGAAAATTTGCCGTTTAATAATGATACTCTATGGGAATTGGATTTACTGGTATCTAAACTCAGTACATTTTCTTTATATATGCAGTAAAAGCTATTGAGGAGAGATTTCAAATAAAACTCATTATATATGTGTGCTTATAATGACACACTTGTGTGATTTCTAAATTGTATGATCTCAGTCAATGAATGACATTGTAAATAATATAAGTCATGATGCTTAGTTTGAGTTATATTTGGGTTTTGCATGAATATTGTTGGTGGGCATCTTGCATTTTGGGTACGTGTATTACTTGAATAAGTTGATCATATTAGACAATTCTGATTTGGATTCTTCATATTGTAAATGTTAGGGTTTGTCAATACCTTTATGATATGATATGACCTCAGACTGAACTTAAACACAATGACGTTTACGTGTTTTACAAATTTTTGTAAAAAAAACTTGCAACTAGTTAATACTCTGTTAAAGTAGGGTCCCAATAGGAAGATGATGATTATATATAAGTTTTGAAAGTAAACATTTGTTTTAGCTTGTATCACTGCCACGAATAAGTTATCAAAAAATGTTTTTTTTATCGACTCATAGTTTGTGTTCTCCTGCCTGGTTGGTAGGTTTTGAAAAATCATGGGGACACTAAACAAAGACTCAAATTTGTATGGCCCAATGGACAGAGTGGATGGTATAATTGTGCGTTGCGTTTTGAATGTTATGATCATGTGACTAAAACCACGTAAGTTGGGACTACTTTCCGAGTAAACTACAGACGTGAATGGAAAATGGCCAATGTGCAAGAGATTATGCACACGCCCGTGGTAAAGCTAACGATATACTTGAGTACGCATGCACTTGTTACAGCAAAGCAAGACAATAAATCCTCCAATACAAAGGCATTAAGTAAATAGTGGGAAAACAACAACTAGGTCACGTGTTCACAAAGCTCCTTAGGATAAACTTAAGTCAATTTCATTAAATTAAGTCTTTGGCTGTTTCATGTTTAGGTCCTTTTATATCAAAATGGTCCAAACAAGTAAATATTGCTAAAATCTTTCCGATTTAACCCTTTTGTCAACAGATATCATCGAATTTCACATAAGAAAAAATGATCTAACTTGACTTAAATAAATATTTCCCTTAGGAGCTTTGTGAATACCGGCCCAAATCTGTACCATTTAGAGAGCAATAGGGTTCATTTCCACTCCAGGCCCCAGACGCTTGGCACGTGCGCTCGTCGTCGCCCTGCCCCAACGTGTACCCAGCATTACACGAGTATATGGCGACCGCTTCGAACTTAAATCCCTCAGAGGTGTCCAGTGACCCGTGCTGAGGTTTCAGTAATGAGCCGCATCCTGGGAATAGCACGAACATGTTAAGAGACCTGGCCCAGTAACGGCCCGTATTCTTAGAGTACAGACTTAAAAATAAAGACTATTCTTAAAACTGTTTTGTTCAAAAGAGGCTGTTAATTTGAATTTTACTTAATATTTACTAACGCTAATTTGAGCATTCTTTGTTAATGACATAAGCACCATTGGTATCGAGATATCTGCGAATGCGCAAGTACTACGTTTATTCTTTATTCTTAATTGTAAGAATCAGTTGGTGATTACGGACCTGCCGGGTATTCATACATACAAAAGTATTGATAAATTCTTAATTGTTGTGCTGTTCGGCAAGTGACTGTGTTACTGATTCATAGTAGAAAATACCGGTAACTATATACAGGGCTTTATTTTGGCAAATTTTATAGCCGTTATTGGGCCATATTCCTAATGTCAAAAAGTATCTTTTTTCCCCTAATCCTGACCCAAAATTCCCAACTGATGTTTTGACTTTTCGATGTTTGGAAATAAGAGGGATTCAGTGAAGAAATCAAGACTGTTGAAGTTTTAATAACTGTTTTACTGATTTGGTTTTGTTCAGAACATTCTATTTTACGTCGTTAACCTGTAATTCTTCAAATTTTATTAATTAAACACTTATAATTGTTCCCATTTTTAGGATATTTCACACTAAAATTCCCAATTTCATGGGTATGTCATATTCCCAAAATGGCGTAAAAAGCCCTGATATATATACAAAGCAGTGGCGGTTGAGTATGAAATAAAAAGAAGAGTATCAATGAAGACATACTTTGAACTGAAAAGGCTAACATGGTAAGAACTTTTCGCGAAACGATTTTATAATATCAAATGTATATGTTTCATGTATATATGTATATCAAATAAAAGGTGTGTACTAGTTGTTAGCGCCGAATAAGCATCATATGTGACAGTCTGCATTTCTTATTATTTCTTATATTATTTTCAATATAGTGTACTTCAGGTTTCTGAAACCATATGGATTAAAACACCCCCTTTAAAATCTGACATACTTGTTTCCCACACTTAATTGGTAGTCTAATGGGAACAGTTTAAGCGTTTACACTTAATCAAAAAGGTCGAACCAATATCTAAGCCAATATCGTTACCATCCATTGAGCTGGCTGGCTTAATATTTCGTCTACCAAGTCCATAACAATATTAACTGATCCTGGCACTCGACTTGAATATGGTAGACTGTCGTATGGCGACCCTTTGGGTCGAAAGAACATATACGCCAGCCATCTAACTATAGATGTAGCTCATAAAAATACTGACTGATCCTATCACACTTCGGCGCTTCGTTGGACCACGACTTGTCCGCCTGACAGGTGCGCTGAGGGAGGCCGTTGATGACGAAGCCCGGTTTGCACGTGTACGTCACCTCATCCTGGTATTCTGTGCCCGAGGGCGCGCTTACCTCGCCGTTATCAGGTTTGGGCGGGATTCCACAGTCTGGCGAAAAAGAAAAAAACACGAATAAATAAACATTGGGTGAGATTTCCATAGTTAGCTAGCTAGCCAGCGCTGTGGTCGGAACACCCGCTTCTCACCAAGGTGATCGAGGTTCGATTCCAGTTCTTGGTAGTGTGCATTTGGTTAGGGGTCATCATACCAGACATGTTGATTCACCTTGTTTATTCCAATATCTCCCACAGCAAAAGACCACGTTAAAATTCAAAACAAGCAATCAGCAAAAGTACACAACTTTAATTTACAGTAATAGTTCAAACAAAAATAGTACAACGCTCTATATAGTTGTACGGCAGGCTTACGAAGGCGTTCCTATAATCATTTTTGACAAGTTAATTACACCGTTCTAAATGTTAACACACGGAATTAACTTACTAACCATTCTTACTTACAACATATACTTATTAGATCTCGAATATATTATATTTTGATATTTTGTTTGAACACATTGTACGTTTGAACACATTGTACGTTTTGACTGCTATGATTGTACGTTTTGTATTCAGAATCTGTGGTTGTACGTTTTGACCATTTTAAGTACGATTTGACCCCCACAAAAATCACTGTACGTTTTGGTCATGATACGTTTTGACCATAACTCACTAGTTAGAGCTGCGGTATTCTGGATTACCTTTCCTTTTAACTAAGTTTTGATTCGTACAGCCGGGTACCAGACAAGGGCTGAGTCAATCACCGCGCAGAGATTTAATTGGTTCCGAGTATAGCTGTAATCAAATCCCTGCCGTCATAACAAACCACGTGATGATCATCGATTAAAATCAAATCTACAGTTTGGGGCAATTTCCCAGCAAAGTTATCATTCGTTGCTCTCACCATACACCTCTGCAATGGGCTCAGCCAATGACAAGTATCTTGTCAAGACGGAAACAAAGTATTGAACGCAAATTGTGTTGATGTTTACGACCACAAGCATAGAAATGAAAAATTAAATTTAATGTTTATTTTAATTATCATAAACCGGGAAAAGCGTAATACTTTTGATTCTTATGGGAACTACTTTCATGCCCATTTACGCAGATTGATTCAGTTTGCAGATGTTAACACAATGATTGGCTGGTATTGTGCGTTGCGTTCATGCCCATTTACGCAGATGGAATCAGTTTGCAGATGTAAACAAAAATGATTGGATGTATTGTGCGTTGCGTTTGAATGTTATGATCTTTTGACTAAAGCCACGTGCGTGGGTTTCAGAACCCACTACAGAGGTGAATGGAATGTAGCCGGTGTGCAAGAGCCTGAGTTTGGGGCTGACATGACACATTTCGGGTGCACACACATTGCAGTTTAACCACGGACGAACCTTATTAACTACAAAGTAACGGTAATTTTTTGTTGCGCAATAATTATTTGTCATTTTTAATCACAAATTGTTATTGACGCCAAAATCAGATTTGACGTCAAACAGACTTTGGCAACTGTCGAATGATCAGAATGATTGTTACAAGGAATGTAGTGGCTACGATTCAAATCGTGATTTGTTATGCTTGATACCCTTATAATCAACAACCAAAATAGTACAAATAGTCGTGTAAGTCATGCCAGGTCGCGATACAACCATTGCGAAATGTTATATAAGCCATTAAACTCTGGACTACATTTTCGCCAAGCGCCGTTTATTGTTTATTTAAAACAATCCCCTTCTCATTCTATATAATTAATACGTATGCATGTATGTAAGATGACACGTTTGGTATACGCAGTGGTAATAACCAACAGAACACTACAGTTGCATTACCTTTAAATATCATACAGCAGAAAGAAATAAGTGTATACAAATTATCCAATAATAAAAAAAACAGGAGGCAGATATTATATAGATATATGCCTTTGTACAGTACTTATATGCAATATGATAAAACTCTTTAAATGAACTGATGGGGTTACATGTTCAACGTTTGAAAATAATTTGACAATTCATTTAATATGCATTGTTTTTAATTATAGTAATATGAATGCACATGTATAAGTTCGACTTTATATACACAATCATAAGACTTTTATTAATCATTGGGTTTCCAATTATAATACATGCACCGGTATATCGTATTTTATTTTTAGTTTGAAAGGTTACATCATCTGAATATAAGAAATGGTCACTATACAGTAGTACCGTTTATTTGACAGACGGGCGCTGTAGAATTCCAGGTGCCGGCGGCAGTGCATGTCGGCGACGGCATCCCGACAAGTGTGTAACCTACTTTGCATGTAAAGTGAGCCTGGGCGCCATACTTGGTACCCTGAGACAGATCAACGTCCCCGTTGGTTGGCGAAGCCAATGTGCCGCAGTCTGAAAGGTGCAAACAAATAATAAATGGCTTAGTTTAAGGAATATCTGTGTCCACATTGTCCACACTGTGAACACAGCAGGGTGCCTACACACATGGGGTACAGTACTCCAGATTTTTCCATATTCGTTTGGGAGGGGAGGGGGTTGTCAAATAAAAAGGGATTAAACTAGGCCTTTAAGTGTAAAGCATTATGTCTATAATGTTTCATTAACTGGTATGACTATAAATTAAATCTGACTGTATTTATTCAACGTAATGTATACACTGTTCAAAATATGAAATTGTAATTAGACGTGTTCTGTTTGTATTTCACATAATCAACACATTACGATTTTCTTTATTTTGTTGTCAGCAAATTTAGCAACTTTGTAAGCAGCGTTATTGTTTTTCTGTCACAAATTAGCAACAACCAATGGCTGTCTTTTCAAAGCTATTTTATTCTTTACCAAAAAAGCAACATTGCCTTTGAATTGCTATTTTATTTTTTCACAAATTAGCAATAACCAATGGCTTTCGTTTCTTTTCATTTCATCGCTATTTTATTCTTTACCAAATTAGCAACATAATTTGTAAAGAGTGTCTTTTAAATGTTATTTTATTATTTTACAAATGTTTATATGCAACACAAATGATATAGAAGACGAGCATCAGTTCGTTATAATATGTCCTCTTTATATTAATATTCGAAAAAAATATTTTAACAGATATTTCTATAACCGACTTAGTATGCATAAATTTATACTTTTATTAACAAGTACAAATTCTAAAGTTCTTTTGAAACTTGCCTTATACTGTAAATTGCATTTAGCATGAGATTTGATGCTTTAAATGCACACGTTTAATTTGAACATGGCCTGTATAATCATAACAACTTAAAATGTTGTGTAATGTTCACTTTCGCATTGCTATGCATGTGCCTATCTATTAATTATTTATGTTGTATGTGTAACGATGAACTGTAATTGTTCATGTTATATCAATAAACTTTCTGTTCTGTTCTGTACAAATTAGCAACAACCGACCGCTTTCTTTTCAGCGCTATTTTATTCTTTCACAAATAAGCAACAGCCAATGGCTTTCTTTTCAGCGCCATTTTATTCCTTACCAATTAAACAACACATAAAGGTTGCATTTTAATTACTATTTTATTACTTTACTAATTAGCAACATATACATACTTTCTTTTAGGTGTTATTATATTATTTTTTTAATTAGCCACATGTAAAGACTTTCTTTAAGTGTTATAACAATTATAGTTATGAATTAACTTATATAATCATATAGTAGGACTAAAATATATCGATAGGCGAAATACATAGCTTTGATTATATAGACTAGTTTAAGTATTCCACTTTCTAACCTTTGATTTGACAGACTGGTTTAAGGTTATCCCAGTTTCCGGCATTAGTGCACGTGGTGGAGTTAGCCCCTACAAGTGAATATCCGGTGTTGCACGTGAAATAGCTGGTGCTGCCGAACGTGGTTCCTGTGGCCTGGTCGATGGAGCCACTGACTGGTGCATTGAGAGACTTACAATCTGAAACAAGTACTGTTTGTAAAGCAATTATGTCCCCTTAAGGTTAAAATTCATCTTTAAAATATCAAGTTTGGTGATGGTCGGACGAGAAAAGACCATTTTATCCCATCATCACGTCGGCAGTGACGAAAAAAAAACCCCGTAGAATAAACCAAGTTCTATATATTCTCAATAACTCGAATTTGAGACAGACACATACATGTACACGATTCTAAGTATGCTGATGTGATCTCCGCCATTACACTCGCAGACAAAATGTATATGTAAACCACGTATTACAATAATTAAAAATACTTATTACATGAATGCACTAGAAAAATCATGTATGTATCTTCTCTTCCACTGCAAACGAATTAATTCATAACGAATTAATTAATCATATGGGAAACAAATGAAGCGGATCGTGGGAAACCCGGGGCTTAATGCAGTCCGCACAGGCTAATCCAGGACGGCACTTTCCGCTTTTATGGTATTTTCTGTTTCAATGAAGTCTCTTCTAAACATAAATCCACTATAGGCGGAAAGTGCCGTCCTGAATCAGCCTGTGCGGACTGCACAGGCTGATCCGGGACGACACTTTGCGCACATGCATTAAACCCGGGTTTCCAACGACACGCCACAAATCATTATTTCTGGGCACGTATTCACAAAGTTTCTTCGCGAAAACTTACGTTGATCTCAAATGTGTGGCTAATCCATATAAAAGTCGTTTTACATTAAACTATTTTGAATTAGTAATTATTTGCACACATGTTTCGTAGTTTACCCTTATGTGCACAAACCTTTTACATTGCAGGTGAAAAATCCAGACTCAAATTTTCTAATTTATGTGCACAAAACTTTTACATTTCACATTGAAAATTTGAGTCTCGATTTTTCAATTTAATTTCAGCTTAAGTTAGGATTTTCGTGTACACAGACCCCGACTAGCAAACCCAAGTCTCCAATTCTAACGTGATACTCGCTAATTTTCCTATAGAAAAAAGAACACAAATCATCGTTGTTAAACTACCCAATAAACAAAACGCAAAACGTAGCCCCGATTCTGAGCGGAGCATAGTAAAATGTAGTACTACAACTGCAAATATAGTTATCATGTTAGAATCGAAATAAATTTCGCATTCTTGTTTTTATCGGCAAATAAACAACCCTTTTTCGTTCTGATGCGTGGTTTAATTTCTCCGAATTCCAAATCGTTGTTTATTGGCCAACTTAAATAAACAACGATAAATCGAAAATTATTTCTAAAATAACCGCACCTTTTATAACGCACGATGGACTAGTACCATCCCAACCGCCGTTGGCCTGACAGGTTCTCGAGGAGTTACCAGTCAGGGTGTAGCCCACACGGCAAGAGAACTCTGCCTTGCTCAGATAGTCCTTGCTCGGGATAAACTGCACTTCTCCGTTTGAAGGTGGGGTCAATTCCGGGCATGCTGTAAGGACAAGAACGAGTGTGCGTCTTATCTGCCTGTTTAATTATTTCTTCTCGCAAACATGGAATTTTCAAAAAGCTATTTACATTTCAACCAATAGGATCGTTCCTTCGAAAAGCATTACGTCGTTTGTTTTGTGTTGTAATATACGACTAGAATTGTTATTTTGCATGGAATGTTGCATATACATGTGAAAGATATTTCTACCACAAAATGTTCCTATTTGGTGTATATCCCACAATTGAATCTTTATTAACTACACGTTGGGACCCCAGCTAATTTCTCTTTCACTTTTGTCAGAATATGACATTCTACTGGTCGTCCTCAGATCATAAGGAGAAGCGTATTTTAGGATTTGATTGTGTGTTTTGGCTTAACAATGTAGGTTTCAATTCAATATCTTTGTATGTGATTTTCTATTTGGACAATACTTGTAAATTAGATGCAACAATGAATTGATTTAGGCCGTGGTTAACGGTTTTAACAATCGGAATCATTGAAACAAGTAACACATCAAACAATACACACTGAAATCAGAATGCAAATAATTATTTGTCTTCCCACATAATAATAATAATAATAATAATAATACTAATAATAATAATAATACTACTACTAATAATAATAATAACAATGATGATGATAATAATAATAATAATAATAATAATAATAATGATATCGTTTTATTGATTGAGGCAGAGTCTTTAGTATATATTGCTATAGCGATACGTGTAAGCGCAATGCAAACATTGAGATACGTTTTATATGGGCAATGTTCCAACGCTTTAGCCCTATCTAAAAAGTAACACTAAATTCGTTGCACGTCTTATAAATAAGACTATGTTTGCCACTGCTATTTTACCGGCAGTTTATATGTACTAGTTTTAGCATACTTTGACCAAAATATGTTAGTTATTTAAAGAGCGCGCAGGGCGAGATTATATAATTAACATATTGAGGTCAGAAGAGTGCTAACAGTGTTTTATACCATATTTACCAACCACACCGCAACGTTCGACAATGCCGATCCCTATGGGCAGTTCCTAGAGGTCACGTGATGTCTGACATGCTTGACATCTGTGTCATCTGTGACATCTGTTTCCAAATTTAGCGCTGTCGCAAGGTCACGTGACGCGACCCGAATACGCAAGCTTACAGTGCAATAAGCAGCGTGCGTATATTACAACTAAATTACGATGTACCGCAAGGTACTTACTGCATGATAAACTTGCATATTAGGCTCCGCCACCAGTTACGTTTCTGATATCACAGTAATTGAATACCGAAAACAAAGAAAACTCTCTGATAAATGGTATGATACCCAGAAAGGTGATCGTTAATGCGCATATTTTTGGTATGGTAGGCCTGTATTAAAGTCCGTTAAAATGCAAATGAGACTAATTATAAGCATTGACCAATCGATACAGGTAAAGCATAATAAATCATTGTATACTTATCGTTTTACCATATAGCAGAGAATTTTCTTTGTTTTTCGAACACGGGGCCAGAATTAGTAACATACTAAGCTTACTCTTAACAATACACGTAGGTTTCGTTCCGCTCCACGTGCCATTGGACAGACACGTGACAGAAGACGATCCATTCCTCGTGTAGCCCGTGGCACAGGTGAAGGTCACCACCGCCTGGTACAGAGTACCCCCTGATAAGTCCAACGTACCATAGTCTACAAGTCCCAAGCTGCCACAATCTGTGTTACATGAAATGAAAATAATTGCCCTCATTTTTCATTAATATTCGAATACACTGAGTGATGTAATCACACAAATAATTTGGTCATCACGCGATTTCTGTTTTAACAAACGGAGACTGAGGAAATGGTTGTTATGCCATTGCCAATGCAATGAAAAGCAACTTTCATCTAACAGTAGCTTAGGATGATCGTAAATCCTTGGAATTTAAATACAAACAGTAATCAAACATGTGTATTTAACCGGTTTTATGAAATACAAATGAGGTTAATACACTGATTTCAAGGAAAGGTACTGCTAAATCATTTTATTTTGCGGTGTATAAATTTCGCGCATTCTCTAACAACGGTTAATTCGCGTGGTCTTAAATTTCAGCATTTTTCATCTTCATGTATTTTTATCTAATAATCATGCGAAATGAAATTTACGTTGGTTCTTTTATTCACGCTCTGTTTTGACCTCGAATTACACGAAAATTATACCACCCTGAAATAAAAATGATTTTACGGCGTTTTAAAGAGTCAAAATGACGTTCTGAACAAAATAGGAAGTTACTAGATAATAGACCTTTCCAAGTTTTTTTAGCGGTAACATTTACAATCCTCCCTATCACAATTGATAAAGGGTTAAACAATTTTGTTCGTCGCTAATCACAAACACTTTACAAGGTTTACCACTTGCTTTTTTGTGTAAAATAGGTTAACTAACACTTGATATTTGAGTACATCTTGATATTTGAGTACATACACTTAATTTAATTTGACATTTGTAGAAAAGTCAATAACATTAAACGATAGGAATATGCCTCTCATTATTTTCCATCCACTGACCTTTCTTACTGCACTGGGCCTCCCCCGTCTTCTCGTACCCCACCGAACACTGGCACGTGCCGCCCGTGCACTCCGAGTGCAGGATGTTCGAGCATACCTCAGAGCGTAGACTGCAGTCATCGCCCAGAACGGCTACAATTGACCCGTAGATACTTGTTAATCAAGGACTGAGTTTACTAATTATCGGTTTATATTTCTGTGGTAAATAATAGCACATGGTTGCATAATCCAATCGATTTACTTTATATCCTTGGACGAACAATCTTGGACAAACAGAAAGAGGGAGCGATCTACGTTCGTCTACTGGGTAATAGTATTGAATAACACAGATCTACGTTTTGCATGTAATCATAATAATTATAAGATGACACGCCAGAATCTTCAACAGGACAGAAAGCCCTTGGTTACATCCTCTGGTCCTTTACTTTAGGTATGAGACCAATTGCCTATACAACACAGTACATTACGCACAGCAAAACACACACAAAACACGCTAGACATGCTGTCCGTAGGACACGGATGCCCCCACACTCCGCTTGTTGTCACAAAATTCTGCTGATGTCGGAAGACACTGCGCCAAAATACCCAGGTGCACAAATTCACATGCTGATGAACATGTTTTTAAAGTTTCATCGCTCTAGCAGTTATACTACGCGCGACACAAAAATCCGACGGGACGGACGGACTGACAATGGCAAATCTATATGCCCCCCTCTAAAAGTGAGGGCACAACTAGGGTCACCGCCTCGGAATGTCAATAAACATTATATTTCTACACGCACGTTTACTGACTCAGGTATTACAAGTATAGATCTAGGTATTACACATGTCAGTACATTAACAAATAAGTCAACAACTACTTTGGAAATCTTCTAGTAGAATGAACTACGCCTGCATGACTTAATCTTGAATTCATTCATTTGATCGAAATC